>CM057161.1:7156882-7184382 GCA_029962745.1 Echinometra lucunter | reverse complement strand
TTTATTTTATTGCTACATTTATCTTATGAAACCTCATGTATCTGAAATGAATATAAATTGACAGAAATTATGATGAGAAGTCAAAAAGTTGCCAATTTGCAGGGGAAAACGGTGATTTTAAACTTTCTATCACATTGCCAATTTAAGGATTTTAATGCTTATTTTCCTTTAAAAAATTTTCAGCATCAAACACCGAATATTGACGCAACCAAAATGAGCACAGTTTGTGTAGAATTTTTTGCTCTTTCTGCTCATGTATTTGGTATAATTTTTAGGGCTCTGCATCAAAAGTTATTAGGTCAAACCACAAAATGTGGACCTCTGTCACGAATGGGTTAAACCTTCTATCACATTGCCAATTTAAGGATTTTGATGCTTATTTTCCTTTAAAAAATTTTCAGCATCAAACAACGAATATTGACGCAACCAAAATGGGCACAGTTTGTGTAGATTTTTTTGCTCTTTCTGCTCATGTATTTGGTGTGATTTTTAGGGCTTTGCATCAAAAGATATTAGGCCAAACCACAAAATGTGGACCTCTGTCACAAATGGGTTAAGCATTGTATGAGTGACTAAGCATATATACAAGTATGTGTCTTAGCGAAATCACTAAATGAAAATTAAATGAATCAAACATGTTGAGCTAATTCAGCTTAGGCGTTTTGTCTTTATGTCGTTGTGCAAAAGAGTGCATCCAGAACGCAAAATGCAAAAATGCAAAAACTAGGATGTCTATTTTGACATATTGAAATAGAATTGCAGCGAAGATCATGCCTCGAGAAGATTGTAAATCAATTTACAAGGTCTGCATGCTACCCGTGAAATTATCAATCATTGTTTGAAAAATTTGATTTTCAATTGTTTTCCATTTTGCATTCTGGACGCGTTCTTTCGCACAAGGACATAAAGATAAGCCATCTTACTCATGTTGCAAATCAAATGAAATGTGACTCAGTGAGAAATCTCTCATCAGACAACAGATTCCACTGGAAGTTCCACAAAAAAGGATGACAGGAATTATGTGTCCATGTGTCATCATGATGATGATTAAAGGCATTGGTTAACATTGTTATGATTTTTAAAAATCTTGTTTTGTTGCTTGAAAATGGGATAAACATAAGGGTTATAGTGAAAAATACCAGTCTGAAAGTTTCAAAGTATAATATCCACAGGAAGTATTTTTAAATATAAAAAATGTGAACCAATGTTTGAAAAATATAGGGTCGGTTGCACAGAATAGACATAAGGAGTGCGCATGCGCGTGTGACTCACCTTACCGTACTGTGTGTATTGGTGAATCACGCGGCGGGACGCACATAACAGCATTTTCAAATTCAAGCAAAGTGGTCCTCTTAGTGATTGTCTCGTGAGACGAGGGATAATAAAATTGCCGTTTGCGTCTAACTTACACTTTTTCATTCCAAATTCGAGTTGGTTTCAGGTTTTTGAGTATAAATACAAGTACTCATACACATGTTTCATCTTAGTTTGAGAATTTTTTAAATCAGCTACTCACAAAGTTAGCCAATGCCTTTAAGTCAGATGATCAGCATGTATCATTTTTAAAGGTTCTAGTTAGACTACAGGGCCTTGTTTTTCCCATAGTCTTGAGCAGTCCAGAGTTTCATTTTACTATTTATGTCATATCAATGTATACACATTAATTATTAATGTGAATTTAAAAGAATACCACTTTAACTTAATGAATAACAACATGACTTATCTGAAAATCCAAAACGGATAACTTGTTCACGTCTTTTTATCTGTTGGAGCTTAAAATGTAGGCACATCACATGTCAGCGTGTAGTTTCCCCAGATTGCAGTAAAATTCTGTGATACAGCTTGTACACAAAATCAAGTGACTTTATTTTCCTGGGACACTAGTTTTTGCATGATTTGCATTACAGTGTTTGTGTATATTTTCTGATTGCAGAAATTTTGATGAAGACGAGACATGTTAGTTTTTGTGGCTCATACATTCCACTTCATGTACTTAATCAGTGGCCTGAAAGAAGTGATGATATTTAAATGAACTGTGGTGGGTTTACAGTTTGTAAAGAATCAAGGAAAATCAAAATTTTGAATTAGAATTGGTAGCGTATTTATTCTTATTTACAGATATCAGAATTATAATTATTAAGCTTAGTATATACGACCAGATAATTTGATGGAAGCTATTTGCCCCTAAGTGATGATTAAAAAAGATTCCATTACCATATTCTATATGTTATTTATATCTATGATGATACGTGAAGATCATCACATTTTGGGGATTAAATATCAGAAATCATCCTAATATTAGAATGTATCTAACATTGTAGTATTCCAGATTGACTGATTAATTGTTACATGGTAATCATGGAAGGTAAAATACAGGACGTGGTATTAAACACTCTAGTTTTTCTCTAGGAGAAAAATGACTTTTGACCTTTGAATACTGGTATTTGTTGAGCCATGCATGACTTTAATATACATGTACCAAAGCAGACATGCTTTAATGGGAAATCTGTATTTATTTCTGGATCAGAAAACAACAGAGAAACTAGTCCATGCTTTTATTTCAAGTCATATAAAATGATAACAGTTTGCTTTTTGGAATACCTGAGTCTTTACTTTGCAAATTACAAATTGCTTACCCAAGACTCGGCTGCTAGACTTGTAGTAGGCAAAGTGAAATATGAATAGGTATCTCCCATCCTATCTAAACTTCACTGGTTACCCAAAATACACTTCACTTGTACTGGTATTTAAATGTTTGCATGGCATCACCCCTGTTTATCTTTGAACTCATTCAAGAGTATGTACCTAAACGCAATCTTCGTTCAAATTCAAAAAATCTTCTCTCTCAAATTTCTGTGCAGACTAAGTCATATGGGTACAGGGATTTCTAAAGATAGCACCTGAAATTTGGAATAAACACCCACTGAATTTAAGGAATAACACTCAGTTGGATCAAATCCGAGCTGAAAACACTATTGTTTTTGAATGTGTAATTAAGTTTTTGTGACATTATTTTTGAGATGTTCTATAACGCATAGAGACCTTGTGGTTTTATGCGTTCACTAAGCAATGTGTTATCGTTACTATTTCCCCACTTAATCTTAAAATCATAAATTGAGTTGTATTAGTGGTGAAAAATAGTAATTTTTCACAGAATCCTATGAATTTTGTTTACCAAGTATCTTGTGATTGCATGCAGTTCTTGATCTTGTTTTGTTCGGAGAATCATTACAAAATATCTCTTCTCTTAATGCTGTGTTGAAGCAATCAGTCATGTTCAGAGAAGGGATGCAGGGATGTACAAATGTGCTGAGTTAAATATCTAGGGCTCTTTGTATGACTAAGTATTCTCATTGGGGGGAAAACAAATATATATGGAATATTCATTACATGGCAAATAAAAAGGTGCTTAGAAGAAAAAAAACAAAATAGCCTGTTTGTATTTCAATTGTCACAGATTTAAAAGTTTATAACCTTGTCATCCATGAAAGGGATTTTTCACAACTTTCAGTTATCTGTGTTTTCTTGTTTTTTCTGCTCTCATTGAAGCCAACATGATATTTGATTGTTATTCATTTTTAATCACTGAGCATGCAATGCATGGCTGGATCCAGCATTTTTCAAAGGGGGGGGGGGGGGGGGCAGGGCAGGTCTGCTTTTTCGGGTGTCTGTTTTACCTCAAAAATTTGCTGATAAGCAAAAAAAAAAAAAAAAGAAGAAGAAAAGGTCCTCAGCATTTCCAGGTATCTATTTTACCACCAAAATTCGCCGATGAGCAAAAAAAAAAGGTCCTTGGTTTCAAATGGGGAGCCGCAGCTGATTCGACTCTCCTGGGTTTCAAAAGTGGGGGGAAAGGCCAATTCGCCCCCCCCCCCTGATTCGCCCCTGCAATGAAACTCCAGCAGATGTACACTACATATGATGCCTTTCAGTATTGCTGATGATCAAAGCATACTTCACAACAAGGTTAGATTAGGCATGAAATGTTGAAGGTACCGGTAATTAGTGACAAACATAGGTAATTTGGAGACTATACAGGAGGAAATGTTACAAACAATGAATGGCTTCTTTGTCAAGAACTGAGCTAAACAGCACTAAAATTATCCAGATGGATTCTTAATTACATAGGTTTCCAGACTGAAATTCAAGATAATAATTAATAATAATAATTACATAAATTTGTATATGTGCTCTACTGCGTTGTGATGTAACAGAGCTCCCAACAGTGCTACAGCTTAAATATACGATAAAAAAAAAATGGGTAATCAATAACTTCTGAAAAAAGCCTTTCAGTATTGCTGACGATCAAAGCATACTTCACAACAAGGTTAGATTAGGCATGAAATGTTGAAGGTACCGGTAATTAGTGACAAACATAGGTAGTTTGGAGACCATACAGGAGGAAATGTTACAAACAATGAATGGCTTCTTTGTCAAGAACTGAGCTAAACGGCACTAAAATTATCCAGGCAGATTCTTAATTACATAGGTTTCCAGACTGAAATTCAAGATGATAATTGATAATAATAATTACATAAATTTGTGCTCTACTGCGTTGTGATGTAACAGAGCTCCCAACAGTGCTACTGCTTAAATATACGATGAAAAAAAAAATGGGTAATCAAAAACTTCTGAAAAAAGGTGATTCTTCAACAAAACTTTGAAGACAGTAACAGATGAGGCTTTTCTTATTTCAAGTGGCACTTTATTCCAAAATTTTGGAGCAGCACAACTTGGGTTCTTAGTTTTAATGGGAACTTTTTTGCACACTCATGACAGTAGGAAAGATAAATGCATGCTTACTTAGTGCCAATTGACAAATCAGCATGCTTAGATTCTAGCATCCGTTTTACAAAATCATATTTCAAATGCAGTTCTTTGGACAAGCAAGTGGTATTAAGATTTATTTGCATTTATTACATGAACCATTGACTGAATTCTGTAAGAATTACATTGATTGTCATGAAGAATTGCCTTTAGCATATATCTCTTGCATTATTGTACAACTCGACTTGTGGAAAAAGAGTAGTAGCTATTTCAAATTTTATTGTTTTTGTGGTATAATAATAGTACATTTAATAATATTCTGGATTATATAGGGCCTAATAATCGCCAAGAGAGTCCCTAAGCATTTTACAGAAAAATATGATTACCCTGGTCATCGGATTCAGGCTTGCCCGCATACAATGTATGCACCTTCTCCACTCCCTAGGGAGCATTCCAGCCAGGCGACTTTTGCAGACGCTCACCATGCTAAACAAATCACAATGACTTTTGCATCCTACCAGGTACCCACTTAACACCTGGGTGGAGAGTGGCAAATGTAGATTCATATCTTGCCAAAGGACATTAGTGCCATGCCGGGATTTGAACTTGGACCATGAAATCTACAGTCTGGTGACATCCACTTGACCACGACACCTCTGTAATGCCTTCTGGGCCCTCTTGCATAAAACAAGTATGCAGGAGAGCCCTGTTATTCGATTTTTGATGCAGCATTTTGCATTAAAAAATGTTGTGTAGTCCATATTTTTTATTGTATTTCTCCTTCTGTAATGAATGATTCAAAATCAAAGATTATGTTTGGATGAGATTACTCCAGGAGTTTCGAGAATATCCATGATTTTATCATTGTTATAATATTAACAACAGAGTTATAGATATATTTCTTATTATTCTTCTTGGAAATAATCCCTATTTTTGTCTCGCCTGCGTAGCAAGAGCGAGATATAGGCGCGGTTTTTCCGACGGCGGTGGCGACGGCGTCAACATTTTAAGAAATACTCTCATTCCGAAAGTTTTTGTTCAATTTTCATGAAACTGGTACACAAGGCTTATCAAGTATCAAAGATCATGCAGAAGGAATTTCAGGTCACAAAGTCAAGGTCAACGGTCTTTTGAATTTAATAAACTTAAATTATGTTGCAAAAACTTTCCACTCATTTCAAGTGTTTGTTCAATTTGAATGAAACTGGTACACAAGGCTTTTCAAGTATCACAGATCATGTGGAAGGAATTCAGATCACAAAGTCAAGGTCATAGGTCATTTGAGGTCAATAAAACCAAAAGTTCAAATTTTTGAATTTTTACCCTCATTTGTAAAGGATTTGTTGAAATTGTACATGTATGAAACTTGTTTACATGAAATATTAAGTAACACACAATCATGTGGAATAAATTTCATGTAGCTTCTTTAAAGGTGTTTCCAGGGGATCATTTCATCAACATTTGTTGTCTGACAGGTTGTCAGATCTGACATCTTTCCTTGATTTTGATTGGCTGAGAAGCATCGTTACTATGGCAACTGTCGGATAAAACAGACTTTGTCGGATAAAACATCCGACAAGTCCTTTCATGAAACGCTCCCCTGGTATAACAAATCATTTGGAAAAAATGTCAAATCACAAGAGATGTTGTGGCCCAGTGGATAAGTCTCCGGACTTTGAACCACAAGGTCTGGGGTTCGAATCCCTGCCACGGCACTAATGTCCTTTGGCAAGATATGAATCTACATTTGCCACTCTCCACCCAGGTGTTAATTGGGTACCCGGTAGGATGCGAAAGTCATTGTGATTTGTTTAGCATTGTGAGCGCCTGCTGGTGACTGGCTAGAATGCTCCCTTGAGAGTGGAGAAGGTGTGTGCAGGCAAGCCTGAATGCGATGACCGGGGTAATGATATTTCTGTGAAGCACTTAAGACACGTCTCAGAGAGATGTATAAGGCGCTATATAAATGCAGAATATTATTATCACAAGGTCAAGGTCAGGGGTAGCCCCCTTCATGCGCTCCCACCACAATTTTCACTATTATAAGAATGCTGCCGTGGCAATTTGCGTGATACAGGCGAGACCGCCAAGAGTGTTTCACTTGTTTCTGTACACACTAAAAAAAGAAGGTGCAATTTTGCACTCTTCAAATGCAACACTGGGAGCTCCTTTTTGGGTGCAACTTTGCACCTTTACAAGCTTTTTGCACCTTTAAGGGTGCAGTTAGCTAGATTTTGCACCCTAAAGGGTGCAGAGTTGTACCCTATTAGGGAAGGTGCAAATTTGCACCTCTTTTTACGCAACAATTTCTGCACCCTAAAAGGTGCAAAGTTGCACCTTTTAGGATGCAAACGGACATTTTCGGGTGCAAACAAGAACAAAAAGGTGCATTTTTGCACCTTTTTAGTATAGGTTGCAAGATTGCACCCCAAAAAGGTGCTGCCAGTGTTGCATTTAGGGTGCAAACTTGCGCCTTTTTTTCTTAGTGTGTATGAAATACTTCTCCATTCTTAACTCTCATTTATGTGTCTCATATTCTAAGTCATATTGGTAGCTAGTGAACTTATGAAAGCAAACATGCACCCAATGGGTAAATTTTAGTTCCAAAGTAGAGGCACAGTGCTGCCTTTCAATAACAAAAGGAAGCAACTCTGTAGTCTGGAATAAGTATCTTTGTAAATGAAGAAAATATGTCACTGTTTTATGTGGAAATTTATGGAGTTGCTTCCTCTTTATATGTCTATATTTCAGAAATTGGGGGTCATGTGACCTTAATTTCGTCATCATCATGTAGAGCATACTAAAAAGTGCCCATTTGAAGTAAGAAAAAGTCCATTTTGAAGAAAATCTGAGTTGCTTCCTTTTGTCATTGCACAGGAGAATGAGTGTGCAAAAGTGCAAGGTAGCTATTTTCCGTTTTCCCATCAGACTCTTATTTCCTGGTACATTCTGTGGATGACATCATTTGACATTGAAGTATTGAGCACTGGAAGAGGAAAAGGATGACTACAAAAGAATCCAAACAAATAAAATAGCCAATCAAACAAAAGTAGAGCTATCATGCCACTATGACAGACTAGACACGATTAAAGATTATTTCCAAGTCACTGGTCAAGAAGGGTGCTGGAAGCTAAATCTTAGCAGTTATTTTGCTCTCAATAATGTTGTACTTTTACATCTATGTGAGTATGTCAATGATAATCAGCCATTGTTGCCATGATACTGTTTAGCATTTTTGAGCACTGAATTGAAGGAGAAAAAAATGCGTCATAAGTGAAAACAGTATTACTTGAAGAACCGTTGGCGTTTTCCTGTTATAGGATACAAAGTAAGAAAGGCTAGAAATAAATATGATTCTTAGTTAATCTATTGTGGCGACATGCTGTCAGAATATATATTGTACATGTAAGTAAATGAAATGATTTTCATATAGAATAAAGCCAAATATTTTACAAGAATGCTTATATTTTCTGTTATCTCCTCTTTTTGTTTGCTGAAGTATGATGAATGAGAACTCGGCGTGTATCTGCTAGAGGGAGATGTGAGTTGCGTATCCCTTAGAAATGTCTGTGTTTGAAATTGCCCTTATTGAAAAATGTAACCACTGTCATTCAATGTCATAGATGTGAGGCAGACAACGATGAGAATCAAGGGAAAGGAGGTGGGGGGGGGGGGGGGGGGGGGGCAAAAGGGAAAACAAATTGCACCAAACTGCGAGAGGGTCACTGAAATCACCCCATCCTCCCTGCCCTGAGTACATGATCACGATTATACCAAAATGGTGACCTAGTGGATGGACTGTTTGTTTCGACGCAACCCTTATAAACTCAGTAGTCTCAGTCGCATTGTTACCTGTATTTCAAGACTATGAATCAATGATATTAGGATACATACAGTATTTTTTATGCAATATATTAATTGATTTGTATATTTATATATATTTATTTATATTTATTTATTGATTGATTGATTGATTGATTGATTGATTAATATTTATTTGATATTTTTGATATTTTATTTATGTATTTATTCTTATTTTATTCTTGTTTTTTTTGGGGGGGGGAGGGGAGGGGGTTGCAGAGAAATTTTGGAAATGTCTCGTTTACAAAGGTGTACTGAGGGTCCCTTCCTTTGACAACATCTGTCTTATGATGAACCGAAGGATGTACTTGAAAGTCTCGCCATGCAGAAGTATCATTTGGGATTCGTTCATTTCCTTGACGACTCATTCAGAGTAATGTCATTTCATGAGCTACTGTCAAATCTCAATATCAACATTACGATTCGTCTTTTCCAACCTTCAGTGGCGTGTCGAGGGGAGGGGGGAGGGTAGGGGGCACAAGCCTGTTTTAAAGGGCGCAAAAAAGCAAAAGTAAAAGAAAAAAAAATCGTCAACCAACAACAACAATCAAAATTTCAAGTTGTTGTTGTTTTTTTTATACTTTTTTTTTCCATTGGTGTCAGAAGTTGGAAGGAGTCTCAATTTCAGCACTTTCCCCGGGCGCCGTTTTTCCAAGATTCGCCACTGCCAACTTTTGAACTCCAACATGTGGTTGCAATAAATGATCGTCAATGAACAAAAACATCAGTGAACGAATGGAAATTCTTTTGGCAAGCAAGATAATTTCTTTTCATCTCATATCTTTTCATATCACCTCGATGCTCTGATACTGAGTTATATTAAAAGGCGTGGCATGGATAAACAGTCTGTTTAAGTAAATTCAGATGAGCTGAAGCCATAAGGAATAGTTCACAGGGAATAGAGTATATATGCCTTTTTGAACCAGGAGTGAACGACATTATAACTAGAAAAATTATGGCTGGACCAAATGGCGGTTTACCACAACTGATACCTTCATGAATATGCTACGATTTTAAATGTTAACTGAATTCATTGCAACATTTCTTTTTATACAGTATGTCTATGAACGGTATACCAACAGATACTAAAGTAGACCACAGGATCATACATGATGAAAACTTGCACCAATTTCCTCTTTTGCATCTTCATACCGGAAATAATTATGGGCCCATCGCGAAATGATGTAAATTTAGTTGACTTTGAAATGAAGAAATGTTGAAGACAGAATGTATGGACCCTGACTCCGTGATTCGCCTGTGCATTTATTGGTTAATTAAAATTCTATTGACCAGAATCTTTAACGCACTTCCTGCATTGATATCCCTTAATAGTGAGTATCATTGGCATAGCCAGACTTGTTGAACAGGGCGCGGGGAGGGGGGGGGGGGCACACAAATCACCAAACACGTGGGATAGGGATAGATTAAGGTCTTGACCCCCAAGCTCCATAAATGATATTTTAAAGCTGATGAACATAGGCGGATATAATATCGTCTCCTTATGCCCCACTCGTGTTACATAATGACAAAATTAAAAGGAAATAGAGTGGGAAATTCATTTCACACGCACACTACAGGATCAGCCATGCAGAAAGCGGTTAATACTGTAGTGTGTGTGTGTGTGTGAACTCTATTTCCTTTTAGTTATGTCATTATGTAACATGATCATGGAAAATGAGCAATAGAATTCATATGCAGTGCTTTAAGCATGCAAAGCACAATATGTAGTATTTGAATGAGGGTCTAGGGAGCTATTTGCCCCAAATGATTTCCGACCATGGAAAAAGAACGCAGCCATTATTTTTCAAGTTCAAGTTCCCCCCCCCCCCACCAAAAAAAAAAAAATACGAAGCACAGAATTTTTTAACAGTAATTGGTAAATTAATATAATTATTTTATCTTTTTTTTACATCAATAGGCCTACAAAACAAAATAAATGTCTGCTTGACACATTGTATCTAGAAAAGAAAATCAACATTGGAAAAGAGAAATCCACAAGAAAGCAATGCTTGTAATTACGTGGATTCCTCAAGAAGGGAAAAGGAAAGTAAAGAAAAGAAAAGAAAACAGAACATGATATTAAAATGATACAGGGCTAGGTAAAACAGCAGAATGTTATAACTACATGCAATTGCAAGTTCAGTCACACAGCGAGGACTCCGCCAGATGGAGCATGTGTTGCGCGTAACGATTGTAAGATCGTTTTCTTAGAAACGAGCGAAGAACTAAACATTCTCAGTTAAGGGTATCAGAAAGATGTTTCCTTGTCATGGGTTTACCGCAAGCTGAGATGCCAGGCCCCTTCTGAGTCTAAGGGCTGGATACGCCTCTCATGCAAAGAGGGTCGATTACTTGTCATAAGGAAAGGAGAAAAGAACAGACTGGGGAAAAAAAACGCTCTTTCACCGCTCCCGCCCCCCCCCCCCCCATTTCATCATATCCATCATATCATCGCTTTCACTGCAAATCTCTGGATGAAATAACAGGGGCGGTTCAGGATTGCTTTTTCATTTTAAGAGGGCAAAGGGAGAAAGGTTGAACTTAGAATGTTCGAAAGCTTTATTGGCCTGAAATCCCTGAAAAACAACATCAGCAACAACAACAAAACAGAGGGGTTGAATTTTATTAAAGTTTTTTTTTAGGGTCACGTCCTCCCCCCCCCCCCCCTCCCACTCCCGTATGCACCGCCCATGACTCACAAGGACCCTGGGAAGGTTATGTCAAAGATTTCCTGGTCTGATTTTGTTGTGTGCTCCTGATTGTCTCATTAACTTCATTACTTGGTGGATCCAGGGTGATCTTCAGTAATAGATGGTCTTCTGCACTCCCATCGTATCTGTACATCAAAGTCATCAAAATAGGTGAGTAACAAAAATAGGAATATACATGTGTAGTCCAGTAATGTAAAATATATAAACATTATGGAGATCTAATTCACTCTTGATTCACGGATGGGTGTTGTTGTTGTTGTTGTTGTTGTTGTTGTTGGCGTTGGTGGTGGTAATTCTTATTATTGGAAAAACATTTTATGATGTAGAAGACGATTTTCTTGTTGATATCTGTACATCAAAGTCATTAAAACCTGAGGTGAGTACAAAAAAAAGAGAGAAAAAAAAAGACTATGAATATACATGCATAGTCTTGTAATGTAAAATGTAAACATTGTGGGGTTACATAATGTCGATCTAATTCACTCTTGATTCACAGATGAGTATTGTTGTTGTTAGCGGTGATGGTGGTAATTTTTATTATTTTAAAATATTTTATGATGTAGAAGATGATTTCTTGATGATATCTGTACACAAAAGTCATTTAAAAATTGAGTAACAAAACAAAAAACAAACAAATAAACAAAAAAGGAATATACATGCATAGTCCTGTAATGTAAAATATAAACATTATGGAGTTATTACCCTTACATAATATCGATCTAATTCATTCTTTATTCACGGATGAGTGTTGCTGTTGGCTGCTTTCAGGAAGTGTGTATGTCTGTGACTCACCCAGAATAAAATTAGCTAGGATACGTGAATGAGAAAAAAAAAATGAAATGCCAACTGTTGCGTCATGACTCATCATCATCATTGGTCTTATGTCAGTATGACATGTCCGTTATAGAAAAAGTCCATCATTCACCATTCTTTTCTGTCTTGAGTTTTTATTTTAGTTTCCTGGCAAGTGTTTCCGTTCATGATCATGTCCAACATCTTTGTTCTTTGGCCTCCACGCATTCTTTTCCCCATCTACTCTACCCTCAATCATGTCACGCAACATGTGAGTAGTGTCTCGTGCGTCATGACTAACAACACAGGAATACAAAGAGCTAGAAAGAGGAAACTTATACTCATGGAATTTTGATAACAATTTGACAACACTGAGTGGGTCTTTTGCTCTTGCAACAGCGGTGCAAGGGGCTCGGTCTCCAAACAATTGAGACGAATAAACAGGTGATAAAAACAATAAATGGATTACAAAATACAATATGAAACAACAAATAAACAACCCCCTCTAAACAAAAAGAACAGAAAACAGATTTGTACCAACACATCAACAAAACATGGAGGGGCACTTGTGTTATTGATAAAGCGCCGCATTTTAGTGGGTCATAATAAATGTGAACGAGCGTTTACTTCGTAGAAACAAAATAATGTCAAGCCCATCGAAAACGGGATGATAAGGAATGGGCTCCTGTCATTTTTCTTTTACGTGCCTTTGCCCATTCCCTTTTCGTCTCTCTTATTTTTTTTTTTCTCCTTTTTTTTTTTTTTTGCCATTCAATTGTGGGAGGGGAAGGGGACATACACACCATTCCTTTGATGCATCTGGTATTTGTCTCTAATTCTATTTTTTTTACATGTGCATATTGAACAAAAACATATATATGTTTACGATATAAATATTTCTTAGGCCTATTATGACTACCTTGTTTTCGTTTCTTCCGTTTCGTTCCAGGTCTAAAATGGCAACCCTTTGGTCATTTGCATTCCTTGCTGCCGTGGTACCTTTGGCACTAGCCTATCCATCTGGCGCCCCTACCGGTGCTTGTGGGCACCTGACCCCCGGTCACCGGGCCAACCAGACAATCATCTCCCCTCAATCAGGACCTAGTCCGTACACCATCACCGTCAACAAGAACCGGTATAAGTTTTCTGAATCACTCACAGGTAGAGTTCGGCCTTTCCCCCCAAAGGATACATTATTCCTCCTGTAATCCAATTGCCAGTAAAGACATCAATTTGACATTATAAAGAAACGGAAGTACGGATTCCCCCCCCCCCCCCCGACATTTTTTTTCAACGTAAATATTAACTGTTCAGTGATGATATATGATTCCTTAAGTACAGATAAAGTACATAATTCGACGACAGAATGGCGGCAGTACACCCCCCCCCCCCCCCCCCCCCCCCCCCATTTTTTTGGCATCTCTTACTGTTGATAGTTATTGGGAAATCTTTTGCAAGCGTGTCGCCAAGTCTGGTCCAACGTCCTCAACCGATCAGAATATTTTAAGCGTCAAATGTATTCAGCTAAAAGCACCTCTGGAAACGTGAATTCAAATTGAGTCTAAATTTGGTTTTGTTCAACTCTCTGCATGCTTTTTCCGTCAGTAGCCGTCACCGGCGAATCGTTCCGTGGCACTGATTCTTCGGCAGGCGTGGTTGTCGAACATTTTGGTCGGGTCCTTCAGCGACCCTCCGACAACAGACACACGACTTGGACACTTCTCTTCAAACACCTCTCTCTCACGCTCCCCCCCCCCCCCCCTCTCTCTCTCTTTCTCTCTCTCTCTCTCTCTCTCTCTCTCTCTCATTCTCTCCTCATATATCTGCCTACATGCATACTATTCCATATCCTCTTTCTACTTAATGAATTTGCATCATTATATATTCGAATGTGATTTATGCATAATTCACATTTTTCTGGACGTCTTCATCAAACTCTTGTTACAGAGCTTACAACGATCCATTCGTATGTTTATATCGTGTAAGTGATGATTAATATGTGATGTTGATTTAAATGAAATATTATGTGTATGTTAATGAACAAGTCAAATCAAATAAATCAAATTTAGAAAAAGGGTTTTCTCCGACACCCCCCCCCCCCCTCCGTCCAATGTTTAGAGTCTGATGTTATGTATTCAGTATTTTAAGCAACATTATACCTATCATTGAAAAATGAATTTGAATACGGCTTTCGTTAACTATTTACTTCAGTATCCGTCACCGGCCAATCGTTCCGAGGCATTCTCCTGCAGGCGCGGTCACCGGACGACAGCCCAGTCGGGATTTTCAGCGACCCTCCTACGGATACACGACTTCTTCGATGTACCAAGGATGCAGATAGTATCACGCATGCTAACACTAACCCGAAAAGCGCGGGAACTTCCTTTACATGGATAGCGCCAGAGAGTGATGTCGGTAACGTCACGTTTACGTGAGTATCTGTTGATTTCCTTCTTTAATTTTATTTCAACATAGCAGCATTTCCTTCCGCTAGGGGTCGTTCTTCAGCAAGTCCATGTATACATAAAAAACATACATGATATACATTATAAAATGCAGTACAAATTTATGACTTCAATGATACTTAAACGATATAATAATTTTGAATAGGTAATGAACCATTTTTGCATATTTTGTCTTTCCTATTTAGTGCAACCGTTTGTCAAGAGTACGAGGTGTTTTGGGTGAAGCTTACTTCGCCAGAGGTCGTAGCTGCATCGGGTAAGCGCAGTTTACTTTTTCCCCATTTTACTTCAAGATTGTCAAGATTTCAATTCATTCATAACGGCTACATTTATGAAATGAGGGATATTTTTGTTTTCTTTTTTTTTGGTGCTAAAATCATTTACATTGTTGTAGAGTAGTGTGGGACGAACCCCCAAAAAAGTTGAATTGGGTGTCAGTAATTCCATTCCTCGCATTCTCTGTTGTTCTCTGTCACTCTGTCTTTCTCTGTCTTTCTCTTTTTATTTCTCTCCCCCGCACATTTTTTCACTAAATCTGTGTGTATATTTACTAGTGAAATTGCTGTTATTCTTATTTTGTCCTATACTATAAGTATTTAACATGTTGAATGGAGTGTTTTGATATGCCTCCACCCTCTCTCTCTCTCTCTCTCTCTCTCTCTCTCTCTCTCACTAAACCCTCTTGTTAACTTTGTGTCTGAGATTTATTTTTTCTTTTTGTCTTTCTCGTTCCTCCTCTGTCCTTGTCTTTCTGATTATTTCTGCCTTTTTTCTTCTCCTCCCTCTTTATGTCTCTCTCTCCTTCTCTCTCTGTCTGTCTGTTCCTCTCTCTCTCTCTCTCCCTCTCTGTCGCTCTCTACCTTATTTTACTCTTTTCCTTGCAGGAACGGTTTCCGTCAATGCAGGACTGATCATTAGTCTCCTCTGTTTGGTCTTTCCCTTTACACAGCAATAATTTCTTTCGTTTTGTTCTGTCCGTACGTGGTATCCGTATGGCATTGTGGTGAATGCTCTTGCCCCTCACACTAGGGGTCACAGGTTCAATCCTCGCCCGATGCTCACATCCTTGGACAAGGTGTTTTGCTCACATTGAGTCCCTCTCGACCCAGGTTTACTAAATTGGTACCTGGCATTGGTGGGGTAATAATAATTGCAGGGCCCCCAGGAAGAGCAGTAATAATATTGATGAGGCTACCGTAGGTAAATAAAACCCATTTATTTTATTATCCACAGTATTTCGACAACTAAGTTAAAACTGTTGTTTCAAAAGTAGAATGCTATCTTCATCCGAAATGCCCCATCTCTACGTAATATACATTTAATCGTGGTGCTGTTGTCCCAGCTTTCCATTTGGTATACAAGCACAGTGTTTCACTTAATTGCTGCAGGCGCCTTTTATAAATGTGCTGTTTTATTACTATTATCCTAAAACACATCTACGCTTATCTTGCATAGTGCCCGAGAATTGGTAGATGATGTAAGAATTTAAGAGTATTCTAAGAAAAGGGTTTCTGCAAATCAGACAGTGCCTTAAAATGTCGTAGACAGCTTTTACGAATAGCTACACAAATTATCTTCCTAATTTTTACGCATAAAATGTACTTGTTTTGCTAATTTTTGCTTTTTTTTTTTATAATTAACTGATGAGTCTAAATTAAATTAAGAAAAGAAAAAGTTTCTTTGGTAGAAGTATGTGCTTTGTTCCGTCTTTCGTAGAATTTGAGCAAGCAAACGGACTGAGAAGAAGATGCGTTTATGCTTTTTATATGTATGCAATCATACTTGTCCATAGGGGGGATGGGCGGCGGAGAGGTCATGGGGAGTTTGGAGAGTTTTCCTAAGGGGCCACTCAGTCGGGGGGGGGGGGGCCGGGGACACGTCCCCTAAACTTTCAAGGATGGAGGACAGAATAGGGCATGTCTCCCCCCAAAAAATTAAGCTGAGGACCCTTTTTTGTGGGTGTGCTTGTCAGCAACTTTTTGGTGTGTGTCCTCCTCCCCCCCCCCAAAAAAAAAAAAAAAAAAAAAAACGCTCCCACCAAAATGTTAGCCCATTGGCTACTGGAACCGGGTGACCCCTATATCAAATCTATGGGAATATAAGAATTCAGTAGCCAATGCGTTAAACTGAGGACCTTCTTTTTTAGAGTGTCCCTCAATACTAAACTGATTGAAAACCCTGCTCGGGGGCCACTCAATATTTTGGCTGTAGCCTGAGGGTCCGTTGATATGGGTTGAGTGGGGCGGTCACAAATCGAAATTCTCCAACCGTATTTCATCCACAGTCCTCCACTGGGCCCCGTTGCATAAAACTTGTTATCAATAACAAGCTGAAAGTTGCAATAACCGTTATAAGCTATACTGAAGTCCTTGCATCTCATTGGCTGAGAGCAAATTTGTCATAAATGTGGCAGTTGTTACTGATAGGTTTTTATGAAACGGGGTCCAGGGCCGGTATTCTGAAAATTGTGTTATCTTTTATCTTATTTTAATTGTCATAGCAATCAGAAATAGCGTACGCCATTGGCTCACATCGTCTTGCGTGCTGGTCATTTGCGCAGTTCAAACCAATTATAATTACGCCTTTAAAATTTGTTATGACAATTAACACAGTGGAGATACAATAAAACATAACACAATTTTCAGAATACCGGCCCAGGGCCCCGTTTCATAAAACTTGTCATCAGTAACAACTGCCACATTTCTATGACAAATTTGCTCTCAGTCAATCAGACGCAAGGATTTCAGTAGCTTATAACAATTATTGCAACTTGTAACTGATAAAAAGTTTGATGAAACAGGGCCCACTGCTGTCCAATGACAAAAAGAAGCAACTCTGTAGAATGAGTTCCATAAGAAATGAAGAAAATAAATCACTGCTTTATAGGAAATCTATGGAGTTTCTTCCTTTTGATATGTCTATATTTCGGACACTGGGGGTCCACATGTGACCTTAATTTCTTCATTATCATGTCGAGCATAAACAAGTACCCAAATGAAGAAAAGGTCAGTTCTGAAAAAAAAAAAAAAAAATCAGTTGCTCCGTCATCGAACGACAGTATAACATGGTACATGGTAGGTTCGACAGTGGTATTGATTTGGACTATTAAACAAAAATAATACTATATGTAGAATGCTCATTCTGTACGATCTTTCCACATCACATCCCACTTAGCCAGGGGCGGCGCCAGGGTATTTTGATAGGGGGGGGCACGATGACTTATAGATGAGTCTACGTTTTAAATGAAAAAAATAGGGGTATTATTATAGTTACTTGACCAAACCCTCTCTTTTCCCATACTGTTCTTTCTTCTTTCTCCTCTTTTTTTTTTTTTTTTTGGGGGGGGTCACTTGAAAAATCGTAGGGGGCGGTCGCCCCCCTGTAGTTTTCAAGACCATCCTCACAACATTTGTACCATCATAATCAATGCCATTATATCCACCGTCATCGTCAACGTCATCATCAACATTTCCATTATTTCCATCATCAACACACCATCAACCGCCATCATTTACGTTTCCTTTGTCACTTTGTGCTTTTCAAAACTATCCGAGTTACCATGGTTACGGCTGACTGAGATATTTTCGATTGGAAGTATCATAAACATGATGTGGAAAAAAAGTCGAACAACCATACACGGTCACTTGCGATAAATTTGTGAATTTTTAATCAAATATCAAAGGCGTGGACGTGATTACCAAATGGCGCAACAACACATGAAGATTTCTATTTTTCTGACACAGGAACAAATTAATTTAATTCCAATCTGCTTCAATAAGCATTCAAAGTGGTGAATGGATGGGGGGGGGGGGGGGAGGGGGGGAGGGGGATTTTGGTATGGGGTTTAGTCATAGGAGGAAGGAGATAATTCAAGAAAATACATAATTTACGCCTTTACGCACGATTTTGTTTTCAGGTTGTTTTGTTTTTCAGAGTATCAATGGAATACGATTTAGTGAAATAAAGAATTATGATGGGGGGACCCTTGTCTGCGCACCTAATATTTCACTTAAAATTGACAAACTTTCCTTTTTGTATTCCTCTAATGGTTGACCTCATTTTAATCCTCATATCCTAGGGAGTAACTGTGCCGAAAATCTCATCGAAATCTGAACAAGGACAATGTGATTTTTACAAGAAAAGGCGATGGTGTAAATTTGACGCTAAAAAAAGGAAGGTGCCCTTGTCTGCGCACTCATTCACTTTACACGCAGTTCGGGATTTTTTGCATGAAAGTGGCATTTTCAAGGCATGTGAGTAAAAAATACATAAAATAGACGCCTTTCGCCCGTTTTTCGTCATTTTTTCAGTGATACATATCGCTAAAATTGATTTAAAGAAGATTGTGTTCGTTGCGTCTTTTGTGATGTTAGAATCGCGCCGTTACGCGTATGCGCAGACTTGGGCACTGCGCAAACAAGGGGCATCAGACCATATATACTACATAATTCAAAAATATATTTACATATACATTGGAACATTCGACGTTTTTGTCCACATCGCATACAGATTTTAAGTGAAAACGCATGAATGGATTGAATATAAAATGCAACTTAAATCTCATCTATACATTACAAGCAAGTTTCGATTTACGTTTTAAATGAGATGTAGTTAAGGTTCGTCGAATGATCGAATGAGGCTGACTGACCCGTGCTTGTTACGCAAGGTGCGTCACCCTCAAAGCGTCATCGGTTTGACGTAAGACTGCGTCAGTGTCTGACGTTAGCCTTCGTGGACCCCACCACAATACACCAGCAGTGTCGTACCTGGCACAGCTGAATGTGGGCTCTCCAGCCGTTTTATCATTTTCCCATTGTACATGAAGTTTTTTTTTTCGGAACGGAAAATAAATACTACTATTACCATCATTTGCAAAAAAAAAATAACAGCACCTGGGAATTTGTGGGTATTTCGGTAATTTGGAATACATTCTTTTATCTCATTGAATGATTACATAACATGTTTACTACAATGGTCAGTAGCACAAGAGTAATGGTATAAGCACATATGAATGCGTTGAAAATAAGTGCATATCTGAAAAAAATGAATATGTTTAATTTTTTTCTTTGAGTTATTGAATTTTGAAAGGATGGTCTCAAACTTTTGCAAATGATGGTACTACGCACTTTGAGTGATGTACACAAATAAGTGAATGCAGAATGTACAGTGCAAACGTTGCTTACATTAACTGGTGTACATATTGATTGTTCTGAAACTCTCCACCATGATAAACGAAGATGACAACACAACTGAAATCATACATCGTGTGTAACAAGTGACTATATAATTACTGACGCATCCTTTGCTCTCCAAGTGTATACACTGTAAATTTGCTGTGTAAAGCTGTGTAAAGTTATTCAAAACCAATCACAAAGAAAACAAATAAGTCTTAAGATAAAGATAAATCAGCGCTTACCAAGCTTATAAATGCAAGTGCTTATATGCATGTGATTCAAAGAAATATCTATATTTAAACATTTATCTCGTTTTCACTTTTTGTACAATCATCACTCTCAGACCCTTACTAGAATTTTTATGGGGGTGTGCAAAATTGAGAATAATGGGCCTTTCTGAGGGATCAAAGCGACCGAGAGGGGAGTGTCTTGGAGGGGTATCGGATTACTCAATCAATTTTTCACCTTGGTGTGGCTGACACGTCAGCCATGAAGAAAAGTCTTTGGTCTATGCGATTTTTGAGGAATTTTTCATCTTAATTATTACATTCTTATCAAGTGGACCTCTACTCGCCAACGGGGGGGGGGGGGGGGGGGGGGAGTGTTCGAACCTCCTACCCCCCCCCCCCACCGTTACTGACCTGACTCTTAAGTACTGCTCACACGAAGCGTCCTTTGCTAACGTTATATGATTGCTCAAGACAGTATGTGCGGTCTCTAGAGTGTCATTATATACAGAGTGATCTCCTTTAAAACGTGAAATGCAACAGAACACTGCAAACTATACTCCTCTACTAATAGGTTCGACTGGGGCAGGTAACGATTCCAGAAATGACGCCTCATACAAATAGGGCTTCAGTCGCTGGCGGCATCCTACCTCAACAAATGACGCATCGTCTGTTACGGGCTGTAAGGGAGTAAAGGTTAAATAATTCATTATTTAGTGGCAAGATTAAAATCCTCTTATACAGGGATCATTGCCATAACACCGAGGATGACGCACAATACAGTCAATTCCATAGAAACAGTTTGGGAGTGATCTGAAAAACTAGACGTGGGCGAAGTATTCCTTGTCTCCTTTTGAGCCATTGGTGCATCATCAGATTGCCTTTCAAATGTCTCACTTCTACGTTCAGTATCAGCCATAGGGCCTACGGTAACATTGTCAAATCTGGAAATGACATTGCTGGTCATGATGGTAGTGCGACTGACGAACTGGTTGAGCCAAACGCGGAGATGCACTGTCATGACTTCTGATCCTTCGTAATTGGAAGCGTTGCATCGGTAGGTCCCACTATCTTCGGTGGTCAATTGCTCGATCAGGAGTCGGTCGTCTGAAGAAACATGGATGTGTCTGTCGGTTCGGAACTCTGTGACGTTCTGCCATGTTACAGTGACGCCGTTAGTATCACGCACTGGGCACTCCAAGTGAATTTCATCTCCTGCCAAGCCAGAGACGGCAGATTTTGAATGATCCAGTTCTGGTTTACATTGAAACTGGTCTAGGGGCACATCTGCGACATATTGTCCCGAGAGTCTCGGCGGATACTGGCACATAGCGCCACCGGCAGGAGCTTCGTCACCGAATACCTCCAGACACCGTTTCAGGTATGTCGAGAAGCTACCCAGGGAGCAGTTGCAAGTCACGGGGTTCCCTGTTGCATTGATTCTTACATTTGCCTTTAGGTCTTCCATAATTTTCAACGCCACACCTTCAAGCTCGTTGTTAGTGAGATCGATGGTTTTCAGGTTCAGGAGCCCATCGAACAGGTTGGGCTGAATCTGCTTCAGTTTATTACCGCTTACGTTCAAGTGCTTCAGAAGTGGAAAGCTTTGAATGAAATTTCTGTCAAGTTCCGCAATGCGGTTCATACTGACATCCAAAGAAGTGAGGTCTTCTGTATTACTGATATTTCGACAGGAAACATCAGATAAATTGTTGTGCGAGACATCGAGCTCGAAGATGACGTTGCTGTTGAAATTGGGTATCCTCGTGAGACGATTGTGTCTCAATTCAAGTCTGTCGATGATCACTGTTCTCGGATAAGTCAAACTGATGCTATCTACGTCCTTGAGGCATGTCACGTTATTCAGTAATACATGTCTGAGGTAATCTACATCGCTAAGGAATCCAATCGGGAGACTTCTTAAATCCGTATGTGATAAGTCAATAGTGTTAAGGGTGTGAAAAGTTGTTTCGGTGATCAATCGCAGAGGGTTGTGAGACATGTTAACTACTTTCAGACTATATTCGCCACTTTGGAATGTCGTATTGTCAATCGTGAATATACGATTGCCGTCAAGGTGTAAATTAGAAACTGCTTTAAATTCGTAGCTCGTAGCCGTGCTTTGATCAAAGGCAAGGGAAAAATGTCGAAGCCTGTTGTACGAAAAGTACAGATTCCTGAGATCCTGATGAGTATCAAATGTGCCGACGATGATTTCTTCGATCATATTATGTGACAGATCGAGAGTGTTCAGCGTGGGACACAAAACAAATGCATCCTTTGGAACATGGCGTATTCGGTTATGTCGCAGGTCCAGTGTACGGATATTTAAAAGGTAATTCGCAAAAGAGACGTTGCTAATTAGATTGTTTGTGGCGATCATGTATTTCAATCTTGACATGGCTCTGTTGTCGATGTCGATTCTATTTATTCGGTTGTGAGAGAGATCTACGAACTCAAGAGACGTGAACTGCCATTCCCCTGTGACCTCGGAAATAGTTCCTGAGCGAAGTTCAAGCTTTTTGAGGCTATGCATCGCCCTAAAGACCCGCGGCGATACATCCGCCAAACTGTCTACGGACAAATCTTTCAAGCTGACAAGAGATGTGAATGCGTTATCAGAGATTGTCATGGAGCCGTTTCTGTTTTTGATGGAAATTTGGGTGGTTGGCATGAATACATTATTTGGGGGGATGTAAGTGATTAGGGTTCCGTTCAAGGACAAGCGACGCAGGAAATGCAAGTTCCGCAGCTTGTTCCAATCAAATACTTGAATAGGATTAAAATCCATATAAAGTTGAAAGGGCCATAATATTACTGGAAAGGTTGGCAGTTCCTCGAGAAGGTTTTTACTCAAATCAAGTATGGACAATCTCGGACACCCCTGCAGGTTCTGTCCTGATAGCTCAGTGATCAAGTTTTCAGATACATTAAGATAGGACAAAGATGGCATATTCTTGAAGGCTTGTAGGTTTGATATCTTGTTAGATCCTACATCAATGTCTTCAAGACTTGCAGATGAAGCAAAAGCGCCTTCTTCGATATGCTCTATCTTATTGTTCTGGAGGTATAATGAAACAAGTCGAGGGTTACCGAGAGATCCGAATTCGGTCAATCTGTTGCCCTCTAAAGACAAAAAAATTAGAAGTGGGCTGTTCTGAAGGGCACTGCTGTCAAAATATTCAATTCCATTTTCTGCCAAGTTGAGTGATTTCAGATTTGGTAAATCTGACATCTCGCTGATAGCTTTGATCCTGTTTTGGCTGAGGTCTAAATGAATCACTGTCTGTAATCCATGTATGCCGTCAAAATTCTCGATCATATTGTTGCTGGCGTTTAGACTCTCGAGAAAGGGAAGCCCCGAGATATTTCCAACATCTCTGATTTGATTGTTGGACACGTCAAGGAATTTCAACCCAGGAACATCATGCCATGTAACCTCATCAATTGCTTCTATCTGGTTGTAAGCTAGGATCAGAGACTGCAGACTTTGGGAAGCAATATTCCGAAGATGGACAATTAAGTTCTTCGACAGATCCAGGATGTCCAACATTCTGAGATTCTGAAAGGAATCCTTCTGGACATCTTGCAGGTAGTTTCGGCTAAGATTGAGCACACGCAATCTATCATGGCTGAAACAGACCTGGGTGATAAAGTTGCCATCAAGCTCAAGAATATCCAGTAGTGGCAAATTTGTTGGGAAACCTGAAGTAAAATTCTTCAAGATGTTGTTACTTAGTGTAAGCTTCGTCAAGGTTCTAAGCCCGTGCAATGCAGAGATACCAGCATCTCCAAGCTTAATATTAACCAATTCAAGAATCGCAAGGTTAGGCAGGGAAATGAATGCGCCATCTTCGATATATGAGATGGGATTATCTACGACAGAGATCATGCCCAAATCGGTGGCATTCACAAAATATCTGACTTGAAGCGTCTTGGTTCGTGTCTGACTAGCATCGAACGTTATCACCTTCGGCTTCAACGCGGGGAATTCCTCGTCAAGCGTTCGATGGCATTTCACGATGACGGTCGGATTTATTATACGGAGTGAAAAGCATTTACAGCCCGTATCTACGGGGCATGGTGCAATGGAACCACCGCTGACCGATACGATGAGAAGCAGACTGGAGAGAATCGACAGAAGAGTATCAGGTCGGTTTGTGGAAGTCCACCGTGCCATATTGGTGCCCCCGAAACTTCACAGAGCCCTGAAGTAACAGAACAACAAAAAAAAAAAAAATCAAAAATCAAAAGACTCTGTCAAAATATATCTGCTTAAACGTAACAGGAATTATCATTTTCTCGTTTGTTTTCATTTTTGTCTGTTAAACTTTGTTTGAGTATTGTTTATATTCCTATTGTCTTTCCGGGGGGATGTAGGGTAATAAGTATGCAGAGCTGGTATTGTTTATATCCCTATTGTCTTTCGGGGGGGGGGGGGGGTAGTGTAATAAGTATGCAGAGCTAGTATTGTTTATATTCCTATTGTCTTTCGGGGGTGTAGTGTAATAAGTATGCAGAGCTATAAGGACAGATATAGTGGAATAATTGCCTTCATTCAGGTGAAAGAAAGATCATGATATGGCCTCCATTTTTATCAGATTGTGTTCCTCATCAGCGTAAGGGAAATGAAATTGTCATAGAGAGAGAGAGATAAATAGATAGCTAGATAGACACAAAATTGCCCATAAAGTTGGAATAAAATTGCTAACCTCCAGTCCATGATTTATGATCATGACATTTATTTATCATTTATTTGTAAAAAGATATCTAGGTCTGCATTCTAATATTAACATTTTCAAAAATGTGTTATTATAAATTTCTTTTACGTAACTGATAAGGCATGTAAGCAACCATGGCCTGGGACCTATAGTAGGACCTCTAATGAACCGCTTTGAGTCCTCTTTGACGGTAGTGAAGATTAATCATTAATGCCTTACAAAAGGGCACTTTGTAGACTCTAGACCTATATTGCATCAGCAATGGTTTTTGGACGAAGGGCCTCCCGGTTATGAGGCTAATGTTTTACCACTTGATCATGGCCATACGCAGCTGGAGCAGGGGGCAGCCCCTAGAAATTTCATGAAAAATGATAAAACGTAATGAAGTATCAATACCATTAGCGAAGACAGGTCCTCATACCTGGGCCGATGATTAAACCATTCGTACATATTTTTGTACACACATATATGAGTCCACCTCAAAATGTGTGTGTGTGTGTGTGTGGGGGGGGGTGCATCCCCATCCCCCCCCCCCCCGCTATCTACGCTCCCTTATCAATACTGCATTGCACCCTGCCCCGGACCGAACTGTATCGCCATGTATTGAACCATAACACCTCTATGATCCTCCTGGAAAGATATAACTTTATTCGTCATGAATAATAAATCATCACATCACAATTACTTGATGGTTGGATTATTTTGAGGACGCTGGTAGGAAAAAAAGAATCCTAACTTTATTAGAAACAGTGTGGATAGATAGAGAGAGGGGGAGGGAGAGAGGGGGGAGGGAGAGAGGGAGAGAGAGAAAGGGAGAGAGAAAGAGAGAGAGAGAGAGAGAGAGAGAGAGAGAGAGAGAGAGAGAGAGAGAATTGAGCTTTTTAGGAGAGAAAAATAACTTCGAATATTATTCCAGAATAATTAGTACGGCAGCTAGGTAGATATTCATCAAACGAACAAGTTACCAACATATGAGTATGGAACACTTGTGTAAGAACCTTGTATAAGCCAAATCGGGCGTCTGTCGAGGTCCCTCTGCTGCATGTGTGGCCCCTGGGCTTTTTAAAATGGGTCCAGAATGCATTTTATCGAACACTATACAAGAACTTATGAAATTCATGGGAAATTTCTAGGCTCATCTCACAGTTTGCGGAATAATATTTTTATCCGGGTCAAAGCTTCGGAAGTGGGCGTGCAGGCGACATAATGCATGAGAGAATCTGGCGGACACAAAGCAGAAAGATTATGTCTTGCATGGGCCACTCCGTGTTTTGTGGTACTCATACTTAACACTGGCGTAGCCAGGAATTTTCAACTGGGGGGCCAAGGCGAGGGGAGCGGGGGAGGTGTGGGGAGGGGTCCCCTTCCCACAGTAGGGAGATTTTTGAAAATTCGTGCATGAAAATTTGGCATTTTCTGCACACTAAAATTCAGTATTAGGGGGTAACTTATATGAGAAGCGGCATATTTACCTTTTACTTTCATTTCGCAGGGTAGGGGTAGGGTAAGTTATGTGAAGTGGACTCGATGAAAGTTTTTTTTTTGGTTTTTTTTTGCTAGCCGATCAACGGGGGGGGGGGGGGGGGGGGGGGGGGCATGGCACCCTTGTGCCCCGCTTAGCTACCCCAGTGAATCTTAAACTGGTTTCAAATGATAACTGGGGAGTGTTTCATAAAGCTGTTCCTAAAGTTACGCATGACTTTACAAACGACTTGAATATGAAGTGCTAAATGGGATTCCCAAACTTTTCCTGACATTTTAACAAAGGGTGACTGTCTTTCCCATTATCTCAATTAAATTGTGGCAAAGAAATATACTTCCCAATTAAAATGTTTGTAAACAATAGTAATATTAATCTTGGTCTGCATATTTCACTTTTCAGTGATGCGATATATATAAGGAATGAGAATCCCATTTGGCTTGGCATATTCCAGTCATTCGTAAAGTCGTTCGTAACTTTACGAACAGCCTTTAGAAACACCCCCTGATGCGTTTTATCAAACCCCTTTGGGGAAAGGACTTTCGGGGCGTCTGCCAGGCACAAAGCAGAAATTCTATTTGTCATGGGCTATTTCTTCACTCTAAAAACAATCTAGTCAGATTTGACTAGATGGGTGATGTTCGTTATTCCGAAGGTTCGTTATTCCGAAACACGCAAATCGCGTATACCTAGATGTTCGTTAGTCCGAAAATGAAAAAGGGTTCGTTAATCCGAACATTTGTGGCGTTATTCCTAAGGTTTGTTTGTCCGAATGTTCGTTAGTCCGAAAATGAAATAAGGTTCGTTATTCCGAAGGTTCGTGAGTCCGAAAATGAAATAAGGTTCGTTATTCCGAAAATGAAATAGGGTTCGTGCGTTATTCCGAAGGTTCGTAAGTCCGAAATGAAATAAGGTTCGTTAGTCCGAAAACAACCGACGAACTAACGAACCTTATTTCATTTTCGGACTAACGAACCTTCGGAATAACGCACGAACCCTATTTCATTTTCGGATTAACGAACCTTCGGAATAACGAACCTTATTTCATTTTCGGACTAACGAACCTTTGGAAAAAGGAACCTTCGGACTAACGAACCTTCGGCATAACGAACCTTCGGCATAACGAACCTTCAGAATAAACGAACCTTCGAAATAACGAACCTTCAGAATAACGAACCTTCAGAATAACGAACTGTAACCGATTAGATTACCGGATCAGCCGGGCACTTGCACTATTTGTAGTCAAAATGACCTGAAACCTAGTCATTTTCACCAGAATCCGAGTCAATTTTGACTAGAATA
>CM057161.1:7016869-7156382 GCA_029962745.1 Echinometra lucunter | reverse complement strand
GGAATGTCGTATTGTCAATCGTGAATATACGATTGCCGTCAAGGTGTAAATTAGAAACTGCTTTAAATTCGTAGCTCGTAGCCGTGCTTTGATCAAAGGCAAGGGAAAAATGTCGAAGCCTGTTGTACGAAAAGTACAGATTCCTGAGATCCTGATGAGTATCAAATGTGCCGACGATGATTTTTCGATCATATTATGTGACAGATCGAGAGTGTTCAGCGTGGGACACAAAACAAATGCATCCTTTGGAACATGGCGTATTCGGTTATGTCGCAGGTCCAGTGTACGGATATTTAAAAGGTAATTCGCAAAAGAGACGTTGCTAATTAGATTGTTTGTGGCGATCATGTATTTCAATCTTGACATGGCTCTGTTGTCGATGTCGATTCTATTTATTCGGTTTGGGAGAGATCTACGAACTCAAGAGACGTGAACTGCCATTCCCCTGTGACCTCGGAAATAGTTCCTGAGCGAAGTTCAAGCTTTTTGAGGCTATGCATCGCCCTAAAGGCCCGGGCGAACATCCGCCAAACTGTCTACGGACAAATCTTTCAAGCTGACAAGAGATGTGAATGCGTTATCAGAGATTGTCATGGAGCCGTTTCTGTTTTTGATGGAAATTTGGGTGGTTGGCATGAATACATTATTTGGGGGGATGTAAGTGATTAGGGTTCCGTTCAAGGACAAGCGACGCAGGAAATGTAAGTTCGCAGTTTGTTCCAATCGAATACTTGAATAGGATTAAAATCCATATAAGTTGAAAGGGCCACAATATTACTGGAAAGGTTGGCAGTTCCTCGAGAAGGTTTTACTCAAATCAAGAATGGACAATCTCGGACACCCCTGCAGGTTCTGTCCTGATAGCTCAGTGATCAAGTTTTCAGATACATTAAGATAGGACAAAGATGGCATATTCTTGAAGGCTTGTAGGTTTGATATCTTGTTAGATCCTACATCAATGTCTTCAAGACTTGCAGATGAAGCAAAAGCGCCTTCTTCGATATGCTCTATCTTATTGTTCTGGAGGTATAATGAAACAAGTCGAGGGTTACTGAGAGATCCGAATTCGGTCAATCTGTTGCCCTCTAAAGACAAAAAAATTAGAAGTGGGCTGTTCTGAAGGGCACTGCTGTCAAAATATTCAATTCCATTTCTGCCAAGTTGAGTGATTTCAGATTTGGTAAATCTGACATCTCGCTGATAGCTTTGATCCTGTTTTGGCTGAGGTCTAAATGAATCACTGTCTGTAATCCATGTATGCCGTCAAATTCTCGATCATATTGTTGCTGGCGTTTAGACTCTCGAGAAAGGGAAGCCCGAGATATTTCCAACATCTCTGATTTGATTGTTGGACACGTCAAGGAATTTCAACCCAGGAACATCATGCCATGTAACCTCATCAATTGCTTCTATCTGGTTGTAAGCTAGGATCAGAGACTGCAGACTTTGGGAAGCAATATTCCGAAGATGGACAATTAAGTTCTTCGACAGATCCAGGATGTCCAACATTCTGAGATTCTGAAAGGAATCCTTCTGGACATCTTGCAGGTAGTTTCGGCTAAGATTGAGCACACGCAATCTATCATGGCTGAAACAGACCTGGGTGATAAAGTTGCCATCAAGCTCAAGAATATCCAGTAGTGGCAAATTTGTTGGGAAACTGAAGTAAAATTCTTCAAGATGTTGTTACTTAGTGTAAGCTTCGTCAAGGTTCTAAGCCCGTGCAATGCAGAGATACCAGCATCTCCAAGCTTAATATTAACCAATTCAAGAATCGCAAGGTTAGGCAGGGAAATGAATGCGCCATCTTCGATATATGAGATGGGATTATCTACGACAGAGATCATGCCCAAATCGGTGGCATTCACAAAATATCTGACTTGAAGCGTCTTGGTTCGTGTCTGACTAGCATCGAACGTTATCACCTTCGGCTTCAACGCGGGGAATTCCTCGTCAAGCGTTCGATGGCATTTCACGATGACGGTCGGATTTATTATACGGAGTGAAAAGCATTTACAGCCCGTATCTACGGGGCATGGTGCAATGGAACCACCGCTGACCGATACGATGAGAAGCAGACTGGAGAGAATCGACAGAAGAGTATCAGGTCGGTTTGTGGAAGTCCACCGTGCCATATTGGTGCCCCCGAAACTTCACAGAGCCCTGAAGTAACAGAACAACAACAACAACAAAAAAATCAAAATACTCTGTCAAAATATATCTGCTTAAACGTAACAGGAATTATCATTTTCTCGTTTGTTTTCATTTGTCTGTTAAACTTTGTTTGAGTATTGTTTATATTCCTATTGTCTTTCGGGGGGGGGGATGTAGGGTAATAAGTATGCAGAGCTGGTATTGTTTATATCCCTATTGTCTTTCGGGGGGGGGGGGGGGTAGTGTAATAAGTATGCAGAGCTAGTATTGTTTATATTCCTATTGTCTTTCGGGGGTGTAGTGTAATAAGTATGCAGAGCTATAAGGACAGATATAGTGGAATAATTGCCTTCATTCAGGTGAAAGAAAGATCATGATATGGCCTCCATTTTTATCAGATTGTGTTCCTCATCAGCGTAAGGGAAATGAAATTGTCATAGAGAGAGAGAGATAAATAGATAGCTAGATAGACACAAAATTGCCCATAAAGTTGGAATAAAATTGCTAACCTCCAGTCCATGATTTATGATCATGACATTTATTTATCATTTATTTGTAAAAAGATATCTAGGTCTGCATTCTAATATTAACATTTTCAAAAATGTGTTATTATAAATTTCTTTTACGTAACTGATAAGGCATGTAAGCAACCATGGCCTGGGACCTATAGTAGGACCTCTAATGAACCGCTTTGAGTCCTCTTTGACGGTAGTGAGGATTAATCATTAATGCCTTACAAAAGGCACTTTGTAGACTCTAGACCTATATTGCATCAGCAATGGTTTTTGGACGAAGGGCCTCCCGGTTATGAGGCTAATGTTTTACCACTTGATCATGGCCATACGCAGCTGGAGCAGGGGGCAGCCCCTAGAAATTTCATGAAAAATGATAAAACGTAATGAAGTATCAATACCATTAGCGAAGACAGGTCCTCATACCTGGGCCGATGATTAAACCATTCGTACATATTTTTGTACACACATATATGAGTCCACCTCAAAAATGGTGTGTGTGTGGGGGGGGGGTGCATCCCCATCCCCCCCCCCCCGCTATCTACGCTCCCTTATCAATACTGCATTGCACCCTGCCCCGGACCGAACTGTATCGCCATGTATTGAACCATAACACCTCTATGATCCTCCTGGAAAGATATAACTTTATTCGTCATGAATAATAAATCATCACATCACAATTACTTGATGGTTGGATTATTTTGAGGACGCTGGTAGGAAAAAAAAGTATCCTAACTTTATTAGAAAACAGTGTGGATAGATAGAGAGAGGGGGAGGGAGAGAGGGGGGAGGGAGAGAGGGAGAGAGAGAAAGGGAGAGAGAAAGAGAGAGAGAGAGAGAATTGAGCTTTTTAGGAGAGAAAAATAACTTCGAATATATTCCAGAATAATAGTACGGCAGCCTAGGTAGATATTCATCAAACGAACAAGTACAACATATGAGTATGGAAACTTGTGTAAGAACCTTGTATAAGCCAAATCGTGCGTCTGTCGAGGTCCCTCTGCTGCATGTGGCCCCTGGGCTTTTAAAATGGGTCCAGATGCATTTTATCGAACACTATACAAGAACTTATGAAATTCATGGGAAAATTTCTAGGCTCATCTCACAGTTTGCGGAATAATATTTTTATCCGGGTCAAAGCTTCGGAAGGGGGCGTCGAGGCCACATAATGCATGAGAGAATCTGGCGGACACAAAGCAGAAAGATTATGTCTTGCATGGGCCACTCCGTGTTTGTGGTACTCATACTTAACACTGGCGGTAGCCAGGAATTTTCAACTGGGGCCAGGCGAGGGAGCGGGGGGAGGGTGTGGGAGGGGTCCCCTTCCCACAGTAGGGAGATTTTTGAAATTCGTGCATGAAAATTTGGCATTTTCTGCACACTAAAATTCAGTATTAGGGGTAACTTATATGAGAAGCGGCATATTGTACCCTTTTACTTTCATTTCGCAGGGTAGGGGTAGGGTAAGTTATGTGAAGTGGACTCGATGAAAGTTTTTTTTGTTTTTTTTTGCTAGCCGATCAACGGGGGGGGGGGGGGGGGGGGGGGCATGGCACCCTTGTGCCCCCGCTTAGCTACCCCAGTGAATCTTAAACTGGTTTCAAATGATAACTGGGGAGTGTTTCATAAAGCTGTTCCTAAAGTTACGCATGACTTTACAAACGACTTGAATATGAAGTGCCTAAATGGGATTCCCAAACTTTTTCCTGACATTTTTAACAAAGGGTGACTGTCTTTCCCATTATCTCAATTAAATTGTGGCAACGAAATATACTTCCAATAAAATGTTTGTAAACAATAGTAATATTAATCTTGGTCTGCATATTTCACTTTTCACTGATGCGATATATATAAGGAATGAGAATCCCATTTGGCTTGGCATATTCCAGTCATTCGTAAAGTCGTTCGTAACTTACGAAAGCCTTTAGAACACCCCCTGATGCGTTTTATCAACCCCCTTTGGGGGAAGGACTTTCGGGGCGTCTGCCAGGCACAAAGCAGAAATTCTATTTGTCATGGGCTATTTCTTCACTCTAAAAACAATCTAGTCAGATTGACTAGATGGGTGATGTTCGTTATTCCGAAACACGCAAATCGCGTATACCTAGATGTTCGTTAGTCCGAAATGAAAAAGGGTTCGTTAATCCGAACATTGGTGGCGTTATTCCTAAGGTTTGTTTGTCGAATGTTCGTTGTCCGAAAATGAAATAAGGTTCGTTATTCCGAAGGTTCGTGAGTCCGAAAAATGAAATAGAGGTTCGTTATTCCGAAAATGAATAGGGTTCGTGCGTTATTCCGAAGGTTCGTAAGTCCGAAAATGAAATAAGGTTCGTTAGTCCGAAAACAACCGACGAACTAACGAACCTTATTTCATTTTCGGACTAACGAAACCTTCGGAATAACGCACGAACCCTTTCATTTTCGGATTAACGAACCTCGGAAATAACGAACCTTATTTCATTTTCGGACTAACGAACCTTTGGAAAAAGGAACCTTCGGACTAACGAACCTTCGGCATAATGAACCTTCGGCATAACGAACCTTCAGAATAAAACGAACCTTCGAAATAACGAACCTTCAGAATAACGAACTGTAACCGATAGATTCCGGATCACGCGGGCACTTGCACTATTTGTAGTTCAAAATGACCAGAAACCTAGTCATTTTCACCAGAATCCGAGTCAATTTGACTAGAATAGTGCGGTAATCTAGTCAAATCTGAATTGTTTTGTGGTATTCATACATTCATTTGAAATTGGTTTCAAGTTGTATCTTGCCACCTAGCTGCCGTACTAATCTGTTGATATTATGTATCATCGTATCGTCATCAATATCATTATCATCAGCATAATATAGGTTTGTAAAATAAAACTGGAATACATTATACAAATAAATATTCATTTATACATATAACAATAACATATAAGACATACTGCAATTAAGTAAGGATTTCAAGAAAAAAAATTACTCAGTAAGATCTCTTTAAAGTGTTGCTTCTTTTAACAACCAACACATTTATATAATGTAAAAATCGGAAAGACCAAGAAATCTTTAAAGTTTTCCCCTCGCGTGAGTGGTAAATAAGTGTTTTTTTTTTTTAATATGTATACAGTTTTTAACGAATTTCTCAAGAGAATTAAGAGAGAGAGAGAGAGAGAGGAAGGAACATATATGCCGAAGGAACATTAAATGTCAATCTCCTTTATATTACTGAAATGAAACGTATCATGGTTATGTATAACTAGCAGAGGCCGCGGAAGTCGGGCTCGGACAATAAAAGTGGATGGGTACCTAATTCTTTTGTTTGGCGGACGCATTACCTTTGATTGATTATAATAGTACTTGGGAAATATTTAAGCCTTTGTTGTTTTTCTCCTGTCCTATTTTTTTCATCACTTGAATGAAAGGCAAAGAAACAAATAAATTTTACATTTTATTGGGGGAGAGAGCATGACATTTAAAGATCCGAACATTATATTGCAGAATTCCACATACTCTAGTCGCAGCCGAAATCAAATAAATTATACTCAGGTATGAATTTACATGTAAGTGCACTTTTTTTACCTTTTCACTTTTAAAACATTTATAGGCCATGATATCACAAATACAATTTCACAATTTCATCTTATCATCTCCATAATGAAAAAAAACCCCCCATAAGATCAGTTTCAGTTTATTGTTTCATATTTCACACATTTACAATATTCTGACGATGTTTTAACAACTTTGTAGATGGTATACAACGAATATTTATATTTACGAATCCATTGTTAAGTTTCTTTTGTTTTAACAACTTGTAGATGGTATACAAACGAACAATTTATATTTACGAATCCACTGTTAAGTTTCATTTTTACTGTACGATGCATACTTTGTATTCTGTTTATATTATGTTGGAAATGGAAAATAAACGAAATGAAATGAAATGAACAAACAATATAAGAGGTACAAACAAGATAAAGGGTACAAACGATAGTGAATTCTATTGTCAGAGAAAATAAAGAAGAAGGTAAGTACTTCATATCGATATAAGTACATGCAGTATTGTGAAGGAAGAAAAGTGAAATATGGACGATCCTAAGGAGCAGGCTACGCTTTTAAGATAAGGATCTTTCCTTTCTTTTGTCTGAATTATGAAATAACAAGAATATAGATTTGTATGTTTGTGTACTTACCGATTTATCAAGTTGAATGTAAGAGCAGGATTATTCATTTCTATTCAGTTGCAGATAATATCGGTTCTATTTGGGAGGCCTTACAAATGGCGTATTCAGCTTCTGGTTGTTCTTTGGTTAGCGAAGGAAAACTAATTAGTGGTTCATTGCAGACAACAGGGCTTATATATAGGCCTATAGGCATATATAAACCCTGTTCATATAAATACCCAGGATATTGAAGGGTTTCGAGCAGTGGCCGTTACATGGGAGTACTCGATTTTTCCCCGGAAGCTTCATAATTCCGTAAATGAATAGACTTCATTCTTCTGAACATTTGACGCGTTTTCAGAATCATGAACCCTCGGAATACTATATGTTCAGAATAAAGTACTTTTGCATAGGCGTGATCCAGGTTTTGACCAAAGAGAGGGGGGGGGGGGGCCTTGCTGCCGAGCGGCGCACATGTTTTTGCGTTTTAACGGCGGCACCAGAGAATCGTCACAAAAATAATTAGTTACCACGTCGGAAAATCGGGGGGGGGGGGGGGATGTCGTTGACATTTGGCGCATTTATTATTCTAAAGAGGAGTCTGATCCTGTTAAATATAATTTCTCAAAATAAAGGATTTCCACTCGTGCCATTCTGCTTCATTTTTCAAAATATGATATTTACAGTTTATTGCGGTGTCATTCAAATATTATAGGCTTTGACTCTATATCCTTGTACAGGCAGATAAATAAATCTATATGTCTACTCTCTCCAAAAATAAGAAGAAAGAAAGAAAGAAAGAAAGAAATAAATTATATAACAAATAATAATGTAACAAATGACAAAGATTCTGTGCGATCTAAAATCTTGCGTAACCCTTTTTTATGCTGAGAAGGACTAAGACCATACTAGACGGAGAACACCATTCTTCTATATTACATGTATTATACAATGATACATCCTAATGACTATTGTAACCTTGTTTATACACCGCCTATCAGAATGATCCAAATACTTCAAAACAGAGCTCTGAGAATTGCTTTGCAGGTTTTGCAGGTAAACTTACTTTGGTTTTAAGCTTCTGAATAACCTGTTACCTGATGAAGTATGTTCCACTAAAATAGAAATGAAACAACAACATGGGTTTTTTTTTATGGCGTATTTGAATAAATAAAACAATACAAAATTCAATAATCATGAATTAAATTATCCCTCACTAAACTCAAATATTATCCAGTCTCTCTACTGTCATATGAAGAATCCATTCCTGTACTGATATCCCCTACTAAAACTTCTCATTTACTAAATAATGATAATAATAATAACAATAATGATAATAATAACAGTAATTATAATAATAATAATAATAATAATAATAATAATAATAATAATAATGATGATAATATTTGACAAGTATTCAGAGAGTGTAAATGTTCTCGCAGTTTGTGTTAGATTGCTTTTTGGCTATCTGAATTCCGTTTTGTCACGATCAACCGTTAGAAAGTTTATACTGATACATTACTGGCACTTTGTCTTTGGTGTTCCTAAAGACTGGAGGGCATATAAACACAACAAAAAAGAAACTCCCCTTTTTCAAACTACCATAACTTTTTAACGAAACAAGATTGAGCAAAATAATGTGGCATGGGTGTTTCTACACTCATTTACTAACTTCTGTGTGAAAATTTTATAGATCCGTTGAGTCACGCATGAGTGAGCATGCATTGAATACCAATTGTCACTTTTAAAAAATCACAAGGGTGATATCTTATATGCCAAAATAAGAGTAAATAATAGCATTTTCCCCTTTGTTTATGAAGTTTACTCATTCAACCACGAAATGGTTACAACCTCTCATGTTCGTACAACATGTGAAGAAACGTTTTGATGAGAAATATCTTATTTCATTTTTTCGATAAACTTTATGGATTTTACAATTTCAAAACTGTGAAAAGATGAACATTTTTAAATTAAGCTCATTGAACCGTAAAAAGATGTGAAAAGTGTCATGAAAGGTGTGAGGGGGTCACGTGGCCATGGTTCGGCCATGGTTCGTCCTACTTCTTCCTTTTTCATTTATTTTCCTTTTCTCTTTTCCTTTCTTTTTATTTGTTCTCTTTTCCCGTTTCGTGTTCGTCTCCTGTTGTTGTTCCATGTGTGCCTATGTGTGCATGTGCATCAGCACTTTATTATTATTTTATCGTTTGTGTTCTCCTAAGTCTTCGTAGGCCCAATTAGAAATTATTATTCTGGGCGTCCACAAATTACAAGCATCGCTTTTTAGTGGATCCCCCATTTCCTCAGAACTTCAATATATACGTATATATATCTTTTTTTAAATATAATTCATTACGATAATTTATGTGTACATTGTACTTGTATATACTTATCAAGAAACGTTTTGATGAGAAATATCTTATTTCATTTTTTCGATAAACTTTATGGAACCACCCCCCAAAAAATTTTCACCTCCCTTTTTTTTATTTTTTAAAAACTTTTTTATTGCAAATTTCCTACTTTTTTATTGCAAATTTCCTAAAAGTTTGCACCAGACTGTTCAATTTCAATTTTAAAAAATGCAAAGGCTCCCGCTCGGTCGCTTCGCTTCCTCGCGCTTGCGTGTTCCCTCAAATATTTAACGTATTCTCTCTCTCTCCAGGAAAAAATTCCTGCGTACGGCCCTAAAACAAGGGTATTGAACAATTTCGTCTGAATGAAATTCAACCAGTAGTTGCAATGAATAAATGAACAATGATAATGACACTTCATTCAATTGAAAATAGAGAAGTTAATCTTCATAATGTGCGAGATGATAATTCTCCTGCAATACTGAAAGTGAAAAGAATGCGTTTGCCAACCCGATGTGCATGCTTGCTGATGAGTACGTGCCTGTATATAGGCATTATGTAAAGTTTTCAAAGGTTATGTTTTTGGTGGTAAATGAAGCCGAAGAATATCATATCAGACAAATTACATGTCCTATTTCTTCTCTATGTCTTTCCTCGATCTCCCTATCTCTCTTTCTCTCTCACTTTCTCTCTCCGCTCACCCATCACCACTCTCTCCTTTGTAAAGAGGCGAACGCCTTAAGACGTACTACTTCTGCTCCCTCCCTCTCTCCTTCCCTCCTCCCTCCCCCTCTTTCTCTCGATCTTACTTGTTGATTTTTCTTCTTCTTTTTTTTCTATTTTACAAATTTCATTCAAAATAAATCCTTACATATAAATCAATGTATATAATTCCATATAAATACGAATCTTCATTTCGTTTTCATAACATAATTTAATGAATTGAATATATATTCACAAATCAATGAGCAAAGAAGAAGAAAAATATGGAATGAATTCACCTACCCCAAAACAAAATACATAATTCCAAACCCCAACATGTGCGCCCCCACCCTAAAAAGAATGAAATTCATATAATGAACGATCCTTCAAAATATGGCAATCTTCTTTTTTCAAAAATTTGTTTTCACATTTTCTTTTAAATAGAGATGTCATTCAAATGAATAAAGACATAAAATCGGTATATAGGCCTACAAATCTTCATGTCGTTTTCATATCATAATTTGGTAGGTTACATATAAATTCACTAATCAATCACACCACCCCCCCCCCCCCCACACACACATCTTTTTCTGCTTCAATATAGTAGACCTTATAATCATGCTATATCATTAAGAATCTAAAAATCCGGGTTAATTTGGAAGCGCAGACAGACGTTACTATATATACAGTATATGCACTGTAAAAGAAGGGAATATTGTTTCAAGAATAATTATCATTTCAATCTCTCTAATTATCTCTGTACCCTCAGGGAACTTTCATTATGATACTCTTCATTCTGAGATGTTTTTTCGTATCTTCCGAAGTAAACGTTTCCACCTGCATGCAATGCAGGCACAAATCTATCATTAATTCAGGAGTTTACATAGGCAGGTTGAATTTTTTTTCCAATGAATATGGAAGAGAACTTATATTATGTATTGATGTGGTGATAGTGATAATGATGAGGGGCGTTTCATCAGGTGTCTTGTCAGTGATTTTCACCGACAAAGTCTGTTTTAACCGACAATTTCTGACTACCCTTATTTACGGTATCAGTTGTCAGCCGCCAGTGGCGTAGACAGGTTCTTCCACCTGGGGGGGGGGGATGATTTGCCATTCACGAGAAATCGAGGATCAAATTTTTTCCTGGGGTGGGGCAAGATGCGTAAACATTTTCGAAGAAACTCGAAAGCGAGGGAGCGAAGCGACCGAGCTTGTCATGGGGGCGCTTTTGCATTTTTAAAAATGAAATTGAAGGATTTGGTGCACACTTTTGGTGAATTTGGTGAAAATTTTCAGTAAAAAAATGTAATATTTCAAAATATCTCAGGGGGGGGGGCGGGCAACGGCCCCGCCCCTCCCCCGCTGCGTACAGCCATGCACCCACCCCCCCCCCCCCCACACACACCCACAAACATACACCCGAATGCACAGACATAAATAGAAGATATACGCACCGTGACAAACAAATATAGAATATGGACTGAAATACATTATTGCATATTTGCATCAGGCTCTTTTTTATTATTATTTTGTTGTTACACCACTTTAGAAAAACTGTGACGGTGCCGAAATTGCCCTAACGTAATATAAATAACTACATAAATCAGAATAATCGTCATTCCAGTCACATTAACGATGATGATGATGATGATAACTATCGTTATCATAAGCATAATAATAATAATAATAAATAATAATAATAATAATGATAATAAGTAATGTATTATTATTATTATTATTATTATTATTATTATTGTTATTATTATTATTATTATTATTATTATTATTATTATTATTATTATCATTATTATTATTATTATTATTTATTATCATTGTTATTACTATTATTATTGCAGTTCCTATCATTTCTAAAAATGTTAATTCAGTTTAATTGTAAGCAAACATCCTTCCCTAAAACCTGGGGGGGGATGATTGTACATGTCATCCCCCCCACCTTGTGAGGTGGGGGGATGCATACCCCTCATCCCCCCCGCTGTCTACGCCCCTGTCAGCCGCTGATAAAGTTGTAAGAACTAAAGGGAATATTGTGTCAGTGGACAACTGTTAATGAAACGCCCCTCCCCCAAGTCCGTAAAAATCATTTTTATGGGCTTGCAGACATTATGTGAAATTGATCTTATTATGAAAGGGGGCACCCGACTGTAGGGGGGGGGGGGGGCGGGGGTGTCCCTTCCTGTGTAGGGGACATTTGGGAATTTTTCATGTGTAATTGGATTTTAGGTACAATTTCACTGGTAATAATCGTTCATGGGTCGGCGCACCGGTTCCTTTTTTAAGGTACATAATTAAGGTTGATGTTAAAAATTACTAATTACGACTGTTTTCGAGGTAGAGTTATTATGGTTTTCAAGTTTATTCATATCATGAACATTATATTGGCGCATTAATCGTGCATGAATAATAGGAAAACTGCGGGAAACTCGTTGACCGAAATGTGCCATTACGTGGCACAAATAGCTACCGTCTAATTTTGCCTCATTGCCGGAAAATCGCATTACTTTTACATTTTATCGACTGTTTTTTTATGTCACCAGTTTGTTTGTGGATTTTTTTACAAGAAGAAGGGTTCCATTTTTTGAACAAGAAAAAAAAAATTCCCATGCAGCGACAATCTTGATATGTTTTCACAAAGAGGGCCTACATTTAAAATACCTGTTCTCATCACTGGTCACGCAAGTATATAACCCACCCAGTTTTTCACCTCTGCAAGAAAAGATTAATTGTTTATACTTATTTATGGAAAATTCCTTTCAAACTATATACAGGGCAATCCCATGAAAAGTGGAAAGTTTCACTCCGGTCTCCGGGGGAAAAACCGAGAAAAAAATTATTTGAATACCAACAATAATGCGTGTCTCTTACCAGCCTCCCTTTTTTTCAAATCGTCTTTCATTACTGTATTGCTATCATTTAAACTTCACTAATACTCCTAATAGTGCTCTTGGTGCATTCACATTAAACCTATATGCTTTTACGGATGCACCATTTCCATTGGAATTATAAAGTTGATTTTCTTGACGTATTTCATGTTGTTACATCATTGTTGCAGTTTGAATGTAATGCTACTCAACTGATAGAATATTCCATTTCTCAAATAATTATACGCATCGTGCGATGATCGATGATGAAAATAAATGATTTTTCACTTTTCAAATCGTATGGGGAAAACGCTCTCCTTTTACTGGCAATGTGATCATTCATAATGTGACGTCACACATCTGAGAACTCTCCCATTAGGCTTCTACAAAATAATTAAAGGCTGTCGTTTTCCATCTTAACTGTAAATCATAAATCAGTGTACACAATAAATTACGGATTAGGTGTTTCTATTCTCATCCAGGAAAAATCTTGTTTCACCATATCAGTAAGAAATGAGAAATATTATGTTATAGCTCAATGAAGAAATTTCATCTTAAAGTGAACTGTCCAATGAGTATTGATAAAGCTTCCCCAAGGGCGAAGTGTTTTCTTTTTCTGTTTTTTTTATGTTGTAAGAAATATGAATTTGAATTTGAATTCTTAAATTTGAAAAGAATTTTATTTTATATTTGATGAACAGTTTATAATCCGGGATCATAAGAAGTAATAATGACAACAACAACAAAAGAAATTCTACATTCTACAAGCTGATTTCAATAACATAAGAAATGCATATTCAATTGAACAAACAAATTCCAGTAACAGAAATACAACATACCTATTATTTTAAAACCTATTATCTTTCAAATTATATGAGAAATATTAAGATACTGAAAACTAAAAGTAATCTTATGTTCGATCATTCCCTCTACCTCCCCCTCCACCTCGCATCCCGCCTCCCCCATCTCTCCTCATAATTATAGCCCCCTCCCATCCTCCAAGATGTACTGCTACATGTAGTTCATTTTGCAGAACAAGTTCTTTTCCCCTCACCTCCTTCCCCCTTCCCCCCTCCCCTCCCCCTCTAGCTCGAACTATTCCATGTTGCTCCACCCCCAAAAAACAAAACAAAAACAAAAACAAAAACAACAAAACGATATACCTTAAACTCCGGTACGGTATCGTCACGTCACAGGGGGTATCGTTTGAACATGGCGCGGCGCCACTTTTGATTTTTCAACTGGATTCTTGCCAATTTGTAGCTCTTATTCCCGAACGTGCCTCTGATATGCTATGATGTTTGTTGTGTATGTGTAAGATTAGTTTAGAATATCTTTTGTCTGGTTTGGAAGTTCGCTAGCTTTAGATATCAGAACAGCAGAATCGTCTTTACCCTGTGAAAAAAAATTTACGCAACTTTTCATCCATCGGTGAACTGATATCAAATCAGCCGACCGTGCCGGCGTGGCAGTGTGGCAGTTGCCGATGAAGAAAAAATTGGGACCGGGTAGTAACTAGGATTCTGCTGACTGAGTCTGAATTCAGACGAGCAAGATCAAGAATGACAGTGGATGTTTGGTAAGTCCGATGATTTCTCATTCAGAAGTTATAACCTATATTTAAGCTATTCACAGTTGTTGCTTGTTTCTGATCAATATCAAGTTTTACTAGGCCTAGTATTTAAACTCAAAATCAGAGATGCACAGACACTGACTCTGAGACAGTAAAAACCAAACAGTTGCAGAGCAGAGAGTGGAGACAGTAATCAGTGTCAAACAGTCATGATGACTTGATGTTGATGATGTAAATCTTCTTGGCTTGAGGTTTTAAATGTTGTATTGCCTTCACTGGTTGTTATATTTAAAGAATAACGAGTCAAAATCATAGACATCTTCAGTCGTAGGGAGGAAATTAATCTACCTGATTCCTGAATTTTGTGAAAACATTGAAAACATTTTGTAAATTTAACCGATTTGAGGTCAAACTTAACGACAGTAGTCACTTCTAGCCCCTTTGATGGGATGACTAAATTTTTTGCAAATTTTAATTTATGAGCATGATGAGTGGAATATCTAATCGTAATCCATGATTTCTTGGTCATTTCTACATCATACATCATGTAGCCTACAGTGTACATGTAACTAAAGCCAGTAAAGGGAAGGCTGAATTTTAAAATACACTACCGCTCCATCTCGCTGACATCAGTCTCTTGTAAAGTTGTAGAGCATATTATCTGCGGTGCCATTATGGATCACCTTGAAGCCAAGAATGCCCTCTCTGATGCTCAGCATGGATTTAAAAAATGCTGATCTTGTGAGTCCCAGCTCATTCTTGCCATCCAAGACCTTGCCAAAGGGATTACGACAAACAGCAGCATGATGTCATCCTCCTCGACTTCTCAAAAGCATTTGACAAGGATCCCCATGCTTGTCTCCTTTACAAGCTTCAACATTATGGCATCAGGGGCAGCACCCATAGATGGATCACTGACTTCCTACATAATCGGAGCCAGCAAGTACTCCTTGAAGGATCAACATCAGGCACTGCCAAAGTCACTTCAGGAGTACCGCAGGGTAGTGTGTTAGGCGGGCTTCTCTTTCTTCTGTTCATCGATGACCTACCTGAGCATGTTTCTCCAAACTGCACTGTACGTCTCTTTGTAGACGATTGTATGCTCTATCGCAAGATCAACTGGGATGCTGACTCAAGACTGCTCCAAAAGGACCTGGATGCCTTGCCAAAATAGGAAAGAAACTGGCTAATGGAATTCAATCCCAAGAAGTGCCAGGTTCTCAGGGTCACAAACAAAAGGAGGCCTGTTGAGTGATCATACATCATCCATGAGCAAGTTCTTGAGAAAGCAGACACTGCAAAATATCTTGGCATTCATCTCAAGAACAACATGAACTGAACCCACCACATCAAAACTGTCACCAAGAAGGCAAGCAGCATCAGCGCATTTCTGCAGCGAAACATCAGACCCTGCCAGAGGAAGACTAAAGCACTGTGCTACATCACACTAGTACAACCCATCCTTGAGTATGCCAGCACGGTGTGGAATCCACATACATGTACCCAAGACAACATCCAGAGACTGGAAATAGTCCAGCGTCGATATGCTCACTTTGTCACAGGAAATTATCATCGAACAAGCAGTGTTACGGCGATGCTAACCGAACTCCAGTGGCCATCTCTCCAAGAACGCCGAGCACAACTCAAGATGATGCTGATGTACTGCATTGTAAATCAACTCACAGACATTCCTCATGCCAACCTTTTCCGGGTAACAACATCACACCATGGACATTCACAACAATTCCAAATCCCCTTCACAAGGACTCTGGTCTACCAGAAGTCATTTTTTTCCCAGACTCTATAAGACTTTGGAACTCGCTTCCTGGAGATCTTCTGAACCGTACCTCTGCCATCTCCTTTAGGCAGGAGGTACAGGAAATCCAGCTCCGGTGAAAGGGGTTACCGTTGTTTTTAGCTGCATATAGTTATCATGTAGTCTTTTTATGTGGCACTGTACATACACTGCACCGGCCAGCCAAACCAGTACGAGAATACACCAGATGAAGAAGAAGAAGGAGAAGAAGAAGTGACATGTGACACGAGTCCAGGGAATTTTGGCGCTAATGCAGTTTCGTATCCAAACGGACATCTCATTTTCCACTTGTCAAAATTTAATCAAAATTTCTGACAATATTTTCAAATATCGAATCACTTGCATAAATTTCAGTGAAATAGTGTTACACACACCCGTTTTTGCAGTAAGTGAATCAGTGAGGTATGAGTATCGCGGTCTGAGGGCATAGCGCCACATGATGTGTGCATGTTTAAGATGGATGGAAAAAAATAGTGCAGAATCTGGACTACCATCATAGAGCTGTATCACAACTATTGAACCATTTTCTTCAGCGTATTGCGTTTTCCAATTGTTATTTTTCTGATTGGTCAAGATTTTTTCTGGACTTGATTGAACTGTTTGTAGTCGGTTTGACCATTTAAAAACCTAGAAAAATTCTTTCCGCTGAAGTTTTTTCATTGATTGAGGTTCCTGTTAGGGAAAAAAATTCGCCCCTGAAATGCCAAAAAGAGCCCTGGAAAACTAAAAAAAGAGCCCCTGAAATTCTCATAGGGTTCAATGTAAACTGTAATACAATGTAGAAAATTTGGGTGGGTGGGCTCAAAGAGTAGCCCCTGAAAAAAAAAATTAATTTTTTCCCTGGTTCCTATGTGGTTTATGAACATTTTCAGCTTGGTTGCCCAAACAGCAACCTTGAACAATTTGCATAATTTGCATACATCTGTATGGATAAAGGATATGCCACCCAAGATAACTTACACAGAATATGTAAACTGAACTACGGACTAATTGTGTATGTTCGGTGATACGGAATAATTTAATAGCGTTGTCAATCTTGTGAATTCAACCTTTGATGAAACGAAACGGGGTACTCTGATGTGTGATACTTCCATAATATAGGGGTTTCGTAGGGATGTAGAATAGAGTTTAAACATATTTTGGCAATTACAGGTCAGGGTTTAGTACTGAAAATCAAGGAAATGTCAACTTCGTTATCTTAATGATTGAAAACTTGGTCTTACGTTCATCAAGAATGGTACTAACAGCAGTATTTTTATTTTTTGTTCAGGCCAATCTTTATAAAAAAAAAGTTTACTACAGCCATATTCTAGTCGGAATTAAGTAGCGTTCATGCACAGAATCACATATCAGTGGTAGAAAATATTTGGGCTCTAGCATTTTAACAAAATACAAAGTCTTATAATTAAATAGATTATGTACATCATGATGCACCCTATGTCTGCAACAATCGTATCATATTAAAAATAAAAAAAACCATCTTTTTGAAATGTGCAATTGAATTGGAAACATACTTGTGGTGCAAGGGTATTCAAATAACGTTGATTCGATCCATACAGCTAACATTACACGAAGAAGTACACCCGAAGGAACTAAAACAATACAAGAAGGCTGCCAACCAGGCTGCCAACCTGCCTGCGCGCATTAATACCGGTTCACTAGGAGCAGGCCTACTCACATTCCAGGTGCAAAAAAGTACACTCACGGTTGTTTACAGATATTAAGTTGATATCAACATGATTCTTAGTACAAAAACGTGATTTCTAAATGTAAAAATATCACTGAAATGATTTCCATGTCCCACAAACCCCTAATTGGATGAACATCCATATCTGATTGTGTGTATTAAGGTTGTTTTGTTTCATCAAAGGTTGAATTCACAAGATTGACAACGCTATTGAAGTTCCGTATCACTGCACATACACAACTGGCACGTAATTCAGTTTGAACGTTCTGTGTAAGTTGTCTTTGCGTTGTAAAACCTATACGCATTTATGCAAATTATGCAAATTGCTCAAGGTTGCTGTTTAGGCAACCAAGCTGAAAATGTTCACAAACTATATAGGAGCCTAAATCAAAGAAAAAAGTTCAGTGGAAAGAACTTTTCTAGATTACACTGTTAGCTAAATAGGACTGTCTAACCGACTATTAAGCATGTCTTCGCAATCAAAGATTATCATATTTGGACACAAACTAAAGTCACCTAGGCGTACATACATTTGTCTTGCATTTATTTTGTGCGTTAATATTCTTTAATTCAATGATTGTTGACTCATTTGAATTGATTCTTTAGTAAGTACAGATATTTTGAATAAGAAACTTATTTGTAATTGATTCCTGTCCCAGGTTAAAAAAAAAAAGTTTATAAGGCCCAGATCAAGGCAACTGGAACTGGTACCAGTTAAGTGAACCAGTTGATTCCAGTGTATCAATTCAATATGGAAATTGGTATGGAATCAACTGGTTTCCACTTGAGAAATTTCAGCTGGTGGTCCCAGTTGGAATACCAGTTGTCAGCTGGTAGGCCCTACCAGTTGGAAGTATTGGTTCAACTGGTACCAGTCAGGACCAGTATACCAATGTCCATATTGAAACCAGTTTATTTTACTGGAATCAACTGGTATCGGTTAGGACCAGTATACCAATTTCCATACTGAAGCCAGTATGGAAATTTAAACAAAACTTTTGCCACCACTGGTGAATTAGAAGAGGACATACCACCATGTGTAAATTTTAGCATGAAAGTGCAGCCAATCATTTGCCATTGGCACTTTTTGTATTAAAAGTTACCCAACCAGAACAAGGCCACGCGTTTGGTTACATGCGTTAATTTTTCCTCCTTGCCGAACGTTACGTTTTCACCATGTGTATTAAAAATCCTGGGGAGAAGGCTAGAACCCACTCCCCTCATCATCTTGGTTGGATTACATGTAGCTCACAGGTCTATGAAAATCTCTGATGATCTACAAACGAACATGTACATGTACACACAGCAGCTAGGGTGTAATCACCCACACTAAAGGTGCGTTCAGATATTATGATGCGACTTTGTGCCGCCACATTGTGCCACCACAATTTTTGTGTACAGGTCTATTTTTGGTTTGCTGCCGGGCTGCAAAAAAAAATGTGCACAAATCAAATTCCTAAAAAGTTGTCATGAGATTGTTTGTGCAAGTTTTCACAAAGTTTTCTCTCATTTGAGAGTTAATGCATGTTCGTTAGCATGAGTGGCGGCACAAAGTTGCATCATATCTGAACACAAAAAATGTGCCGGCACAATGTGGCAGCACTAACTTCAAAAGTCGCATCATATCTGAACGCACCTTTATGCTCGGTTTTTGGCTAGCTGCCACTGATGTAAACATTATCCTTATAATGATTATACAGGAAGCTGTTAAGTTTCAAAGGAGCAAGATTGTTGATTTGCAAGCTACCATGGTAACTGAAAACAGCTTCAAATGCTCCATGATCCTGATGATGTAGAAACCCAGTTGAAGGAATTATAATACTGAAAAATCCTACTTCGTTTAGATATTTTTTTCTTATTATTCTGGCACAGAACATTTTTAAGTCTTGTGAAGTTGGCAGTATTTTACAATTAGGCTTTTGGCTCTACTATTCACTTTCAATGCTATTTTTTTTTGGGGGGGGGGGGAGGGGAGGGGATATGATTTTATGCTTTTTCACTTCTAATGTTAAAACTTGAAGACAGCTCAGCTGACTGAAAAATTGCTACTCTTGTTTTTGACTATCAAAAGGTTTTGAGTGTTTTCGTTAGTTGCTGTAATGGAATCAACACCAAAAAGCACCCAGGCTAGATATGTTGCACATGGTTGTCAGAAACACACCAAACTGAGGCTTCGTCCATTGCAGTTCGTCCAAGGTGAGCTATATTGCAAGTTTGTAACCCCATTGACTGTTTAATTCTCTCCTTCCCATAGGCTAATACAGGTGTCACCCACTTCCAGTAGGCTTCCGGTTTAACATGGGTTATGTGTTTATTGTTCTCCACTATCTTGAGCCCCTTTACAACTGAATTCTCACATTCCATAGCCATTTTACACAGAAGACCTTGGCTGCATTTCTCGAAACCATCATAAGTCTTTAAGTTCATGGACTTCCTATTGGAACGTGTGTTAATTCTACAACACATGTTTCAAAGGGATGTCCAAGAAGTTATACTGTAACTGATATGTTCAAAAGAACATTTTCTATAAAGATCATCATAAATTGATATTCCATTCCTTCACACATTATAAGAGGGCATACATATGTAAGGCTGAGTCAATGAGCTGAATTTCCTTTTCTCTCTGTCATTTCTGAAAAACACTCTTGTGTTTTTTTTCTTTGACAGTGTAAAGTGTATAGAGAATTCGGTGTTAATTATTACGTGCTAAATAAATTGAAAGTTATTATTTTTGTAATTTAGTTAAAACTTCATTTTGTCTTTAATTCTGATATTTTGTTACATGTTAATTCATGTTTGTACACTTCACTGCAAGATGTATGATTATGTTGTGAAATGCCTGTTACTGTAAACCAATGGAAGAAGAATTTCTGTTAAAATGGCAAATGAATCAGTAAATTCAGTAAAGTTCATTAATTCATTTCAATTCCTTCATCCATGGTAACATTCCATTAGTTTCAGTGACAGTGAAATTGCCAAGGTGTTCAGAATTTTAGCTCTTTAGATTTATATTTGATCATAGTACATTTTTGAAACTCTGCAGAACATTTCACTTCTGAATGCCTTTGATAGGGAATTCTTAATTGTGCTATTTCTACTTGTATGATAAACCATATATCTTGCGTAAATCATTGATTGAAAACAAAGAATAAGAAATTATCTGCATTGGGATACATCACTGATGCGTGAATTCACTATTATCCTTTCCAAATTCACATTTGCCTGTAACCTTTTCTTTCAAGCATCTTTAATCTGTTATCTTCTGAATTCCTGTAAACTTTTACTAGACTTCAAATCTAGCCACCACTCACTACACTCCAATGCTTCACTGACATCCCTCCTAGAAGAGAACTCCCTCTGTAGTTCCCTGGGAGAGGTAGACACCAGCTGGTTCGACAGTGAAAGATGGACATCACATGAAGAGAGCAAGTGGATAAAGGAGGTGAGCATGTACATGTACTTGTAATTGTAGGACTTGCCTGTACTTGTCTACTGCATCAAAATATGATGTGCCTTGCCTGTATGATGATAGTTCATTTGAAAAGACAATACATGTACATCCTGGGTGTTGAAAGATAAACTGGAGTTTTGGTCATGTGATCATAATGTTAAACGGTTAATTTACCTGACTGCTAAGAAAGCATGTGTATGCTTGTTAGTAAAGCAACCAGGGGACTGACGGCTTTAAGTCCCCTCCGAAGGACTTGGTAATGAGGATTAATACCTTACCAAAGGGCATTAGCGCATCCACTTGGTTTCGGACCCGGGTACTCCCGGTTACGAGACCACTGCTCTATCCACTGAGCCACAGCGCCCCCTCCTGTAATGTAAAAGAAACTGTTCCAGAGCAACTGGGAGAGTTAGATTAGTCGTATATAAACACAGATGTCTAGTGTGAGATTTGGAGATTATTGAATTCATAAGAAATTCACTCACTTTCCCCCAAACGTACTTGCACTGCACAAGAAATGAGGATACAGGACCACACACAAATCTGGCATGAAGGTTCCCCCCAAACTTATCAGCTTTTCTTGTCATTTTTCCAATATGAGGGCATTTGAAGAGCAATCCTTTCTAGGGTACATTTTTACTATGAAATTCTTCCTAACCGACATGGAAAGAATAAGAAGGCTCACAAATTATTTTTCACCTTTCCTAAAACTCAAGCTTATCTTTAGCATCTTTGCTGATTCCTGTTGTTACATTATGTCATTTAGGATTCAGCACCCAAATCAGTTGGTTGAATTTAAGCTCTGAAATCCCAAGCTTAGATAATGAATTTATATCATTTTACAAGATCATGTGTCAGCTGTCAACTGCAACATGTCACTGAATAAGTTCAGCATGCTTCACAGTTGCCATGGGTTGATGTTGAATTAAACGAAATTACTGGTTTGGGGCAATGTAAAATTGAAGGAGTAATATGCAATCTCTTGACTCACATCATTCTTGATTACATGGTCATGATTACACATGTGAAGATCAGTTACATGTAGATCAGTAAGGCCACTCATTTTTGTTTAGCCACCAAGATGGAGTGAGACCAAAGGATCCTTATTAGCGGTGTCCGTCCGTCCATTGGTCTGTCCATAGCAATTATGAAACTTGCGACCATTTGCCTGTTTGTAACCAAACTTGGAGGGTAGATGCCTTACTGGGACCTAAATGTTATTTGGGGGTCAAAGGTCAAATGAGGTCAAATATTACAATTACCTGCAAGAATGATTGGACACAAATGTGGCAAGACACATTATGGCTATTTGCCTTGTATTTTCATTGATCTCAATGATTACTTAATAATATCCCAGTATTTTCCTTTCCAGGACTTTCTCAAAACTCCACAAGCAAGCCAAAGAGAGAACAAAGGCTGCTCCACCCCGGGGCTGTTCACTCCTGATGGGTTGTCCCCTGTTGCTAGGAGACAGAAAGATTACCCGGACGGCCACGCTCCTCCAGACGAAGAGTCCACTTCTTCTTTCGCTCAACCGAAAAGGTTCAGGAAAGGTGAGAAAGTTGCCTTTGCTTTTATAGTTGGAGACACAAAGACAAACAAGAGTTCTGGTCATGCAGCTTAGATTGTGAAAGAAATTATTTTCAAAGCCACTGGGAAAGGTAGAATAATTGTACATAAAAACAGGTGTCTAATGTGAGATTTTGAAATGGTCTAATTGATAAAGAAATTTACTCACTTTCCCCAAGAGGCATGTGCCCTGCACACAGAAATGAATACTTGGGACCACGCACAAAGGTAGCATTAATATTAGGCTTAAACGTTTAAGCTATTTCTAGTCTTATTTGGAATATGAGGGGATTTGAAGAGTCATCCTTTCCGGATACCTTTCTCTCTGTAGAGGTGTTGTGGTGCAGTGGATAAGTCTCTGGGCTTTGAACCGCAAGGTACGGGGTTCGAATCCCTGCTGCAACACTAATGTCCTTTGCTACACTCTACCCACGTAAAAATGGGTACCGGCAGGAAGGAATTCCTTGAAAGCTATGAGCACTGAAATTGGTAGCCTAGCTTAGCCGGGGTAATATTGGGAGTGCCTTGAGCACCTTATTAGGTGGATATGTGCGCTATATAAATATCCAATATTATTATTATTACTATTATTACTATGATATTCTTCCTTACAAAAAAGAAAAAGAAAAAAGAATGGGTAATTCCTAGAATTAAAAGCTTCTCTTTGAATTACTTATCATGGATTTAATTAAAACAGATGTGAAGGTCATATTGATATGTAATCAAACAACAAACTGTACTAACTTGAGATAGGGAAGAAAAACTTTGAAATTGGTAGTGACATTGCCATTATTGACACAGCAACTCTATTTTTGGTTTAAATTGGACATATACACTACAAATGCTTCCATGTAGACATATATATTAAAATGTCATACACTTATAATCTTTAGGTTTGACTCTGAAGTTCATAGTACACACCCCTACTCTGCTCAGTTCTGCATAATTATTCTTTACTGTGAAGGGGGGGGGGATGTGATGATAGGTCTATTGCTTCAAAATTCTTATTAATATGTTGTTGTTTTTTCCAAATTATATATAAATATTGATTTAATAGGACTTATTAAACTGAAAAAAAAAAATTGTATTCTGTGTTCATTTTGAAATAGTACCCAGCAGCATGCACACAACACCAAATTCGCAAATCATCACATCGCACCAACCCACCTCTGCACCGACTGCAGTACCCATTGAAGAGGAGGATGAAGATGAGGAGGAGGTTGCAGAACCCCAAGACCCACCCACCGAGATCCAGTTCAGTCCATTCCCCACTTGGAACCCCACCCACCAGAAGGACACGCCCATATTCATAAAGCAACTTTTCAAGACTCCGTCCACGTTGTGTGGAACAGGGGACAAGAGAGCCTGCAGCACTCCGCTGCAGCGTTTGGTATGTTAAGTTTACACTTTGAACGTTGTATGAAAATTCACACAGTACCCCTAGAACTTCCAAATGATAAAGCAGTAGGAAACTCCAGATTGATTATGGCCTGAAAATTGTCCATTCGGTTTTCAGTGAAATTTTTCAAAAGCGAATTGCTTTGAATAAAGTTTAAAAGGAATCGTCGTGCTAGGGAGTTGTTTAATATACAAATAGTGTTTAAGAAATCACTCTACACAACCTGTTGCAGAATGTTGACCTTTAGCTTTCAAATCAACTCAGATCCATCCCTTCAGGATATCACTCTTTTTCTTTACCAATCTCTCTTATTACCCCACCAGTCTACCCCTCAGAGATTATCCAGAAGCCTTGGTGCCGAACCGGAGGACTCCGATCTTTCTTGGACCAGCTCCCTAGCAACTCCTCCTATGAGTACGAAGGGGAGTAAAACAGTCACTAGCTCTGACAAGAAAGGCATCCACGATGACACCTGGCAAACCCATGTGAGTGAAAAGGATTTGGAGATACTGCTTGTGATTTCTTTTCATTAACCCATAGAGGTACAGAGCTTTCTTGAGGTCTAGATTAATCATTTTCAATCCTCAAATTGGCAACAACTATTATTTTTCTTCCACTCTTACATAGTTTGAAAAAAATAAATATGGATATAACATGAACCAAAATGAATTGTAATTGTAAAATTTAATCAAACATTGCCAATTTGAACATGTAAAGAGGGATTATGTTATATTCACTGCATTGCCAATTTAGGGAGTGGAATGACTAGTTACAATTAAATTGCTCTGATTCGAGAATGCCACACTATATGGCATTGGGAATGGACTCAAATTTTTCAGTGAATTTTTCTCTTTCTGCTCATGTATAATGTGTAATGCCCAGCATTCTAGACCAACAGATACTGCAAAAGCGTCTCCTAAAGGTGACACTGTACCTCTGTGGGTTAAAATTAAACAGATATGCCATGAAAATATCCAATCACATGATTATGATACATTAACTTGTGACTGATGATTTCATTTTGATATGATATATGCCTTTCCAATGCATTTAGTTCTGAATAATTACTCCCTGTATGTTGAAACATGATCAGTTTGGTTTGTACACAAACAGAGTATGGTGGGACTGAAAATCACGATGCCTTACAAGACACCCTTTTCACCGGAGTAGCATTCATTTCACTGGATTACCCAACCGATTTTCCAGATTTACTTTGTAAAAGATGTAGACTTGAATAAGTTTTTAAGCTTGTAGGTTAGCATTGGATTTGTGTGGGAAAATTGTTGCTGAGCATGTGTTGCAGAATGTCATTTCCTCATCCAACAAAATATTTGTGACAGATGGTTTCTTTCCAAACTGGCTGTTCTGTTAAATATTCCCCTTTTTGTACTTTTGACAGGATGTTGCCAAGGTTCTCTTCAAAGAAAGCTGTTCTGTTGTGGAGATGGATAGCTGTGAGGAGGGAGATGAGGGATCGACTCAACCCCTGCAGGTCATCAAGCTACCCTCTATAACAGATGAAAGCCAGGAAGAAGAATTCACCATGGAAACAGAGGATGTTGGAGAAAGTGATAAAAGTGGACAAGAGGGGAGCAAAGCATCAGCACCGGGGGATAAGCAGTCCAGTCGCTCTGATGTCAGTAATGGTACTGAAGTGAGAGATAATCACAAGGCAGACCAGGCTGCTGATGGCATGATGACCAACAACTTGCAGAGACCACCTTCTACCTCAGTACATTCACCCTTGATAGATCATGGAAAGCCTCATCTTGCCAATCAGGAAAGACATGACAGCATCAATGAACATGCACCTGTAAAGAAAGCCCCAGATCAGTACTCAGGAGAAAAGGTAGCTATCAAAGTGAAGGATGTAGCTGTTCAAGATGCTGTTGAACTTGGTATGAATAGTGCTGCCGAATTGAAATCCAGGATAACAATAGATGAATGCATAGAAAATACCAGTAATGTATCTTCAAAACTTGCATCTGGAACCCGTGATAGCAGTAGAAGTCATTCATCCATACAATCTGCAATGTCGCTTCAGGATAACTCTTTCAATGGCTGCAGTCATGCAAGCCAAACTCTGTTCAACTCACAGGAAAGTACCAAGAATGAGAAGACTACAATTGAAGAGACGCTAGCATTCTTTCTAGCTACACCTCCTAGTAGGAGAGAAAAGCTACTTAAAAGCTTAGGTGCATCTGATGGGAGCATGAATGAACTTACTACCATTGAGCAAGCTGGTTACAATAGTGTTTCCTCAAACTTGGATAGAAAGTGTGATTCACCTGCCACTAATAGTAGCTTTCCAACGAACAGCATTTCAGATGATTCTTTGATGAGTCCTCATCCAGGTTTATTCAGGAAGCCATCAAAATTCCATCCTTCTGATGAGCCACTTGGAACTGTAATAGACACTGAATGCAGTGTGGATGCGAAGACCAATGGGCGACAAGTGGATACACCTAACAGACCGGCACCAGATGTGGATCTGCTGTCACCAATATCCCCAAACTTTGCAGAGGCTCTCTGTAGAGTTACTGATATTGCCTCTAAGGCACAACCCAGTGGCAGTAACAGCACCCTTACAGTTCAGAAGTGTCTTGGAGTAGAAAGAAACCTGATAGGTGATTTCATCAATCCTGATTCAGACATCTTCAAGAGCAAGGAAAAGGCTATGGATCATTTGAGGTCAGGAGATCATTCTGACACCTTGCTAAAGAAAGACTCCTGTTCTTCTGGAACAAGTGGGCAAATTGCAATAGCACAGCACCTTTCCACACCCATCATTCCAAGTCTTTCCACTAGTGCAAACAAGCAGCTTCCAAAACCTCTGTTGTCAAAGCAAGAAACCCGTCCAGCAATGCCTTTAACCAAACCCTCTGCAATTAGCAATCTCAATACACAAACTACGACAAAGGGACGTTTCAAATACTCAGCAGGCATGCCAAGAAAGGATGCAGGAAGTGAGTCAAAGATTCCAAGCTGGCTTACCAGAGCTGTTTATGTAGAGAAAGATGAGGAGAAGACAAAGGACACTGTAGAGGAAGAACCAAAAGATGTATCATCTCAGAAGCCATGGACAATGAAGAGGCCTTGCAGAACAGCACAATGTAAGTCTTGAGTTTTACGGTGTTTGCATTTTCTCTGCCAAGTATGAGAAGAAAAGATTTTGGATTTTTGCCGATTGTATTGGTAAAATATTCTTCAATGAGATTATATTATATAGGAAAAGGCGCTGTGGCTCAGTGGTAGAGCAGTGGTCTCGTAACCGGGAGTACCTGGGTTCAAAACAAAGTTGTTGTGTCAGTGCCCTGTGGTATGGGGTTATTCCTCATTACCATGTTGGTCCCCTGGTTGCTTGCTAACAAGCATGCACATGCTTTCTTGGCAGTCTGGTAAAATAACCAACCAACCAACGAACCATATTATCTTTTTAAGAGTTTTCTTAAGTTTTCCAAATCATTTTCAGAGCTTTCCATGACTTTCTTTGACATCATCCACCCCATTTAGTGATGAAGATATCATTGTACTTTCATGATCAACAGTGCTCTTTGATGTCATTTGAATAAGTGACACTCAGCTAAATAGAAAAGTATGAATTATGCATGAATTTTATGTACTTCATTAAATCTTGGAAAAGGGCAAATTTATCATAAATTGCATTTATTTTCTTCTGTATAGTTTGACTCCATAGAATATACCCATCCCAAATTTGAATGTACTTTGGTAATTCAAAAAAAAAAAAATTCTGTAGTTTGATAATTTCCATTAAATTTTATATTTAGTATAAAAAATTTAGCATTTGATGTTTGTAAAAACTTCTTATGCACCATTATTTATCCCTTTTTTTCAGCATTTACAACATTTTCAACATTTTGTAAGACAGCTCCAAATCCTCCCTCCAGACTAGTTTCCAGCTCTCAAAACCAGACCATCCAGAGAACAAGCACCACACCTACCTCTAGCAGATCGATTGTTCAAAGCGCACCACCACATAACAAGACCTTGGTAAGGATCAGGGAGATTCCTCATAGTTGGCCCTCGCCAAAGCGATTACGACTTGAGGAAGAAAGAGACGAGTTTCCTACAGAAATTGCTTTAAAAGACCTTTCCTCAGCTGCAAACGAACATGAGGAAGAGACTGAGGAGTTGAAAGCTTCCCTTAAAAGGGATGTGGCGTCACATCTTGTGCAAAATAATCTCATATCTCCAAACCAGGACAAACGTGGAAGTGATGACAAAGGTCTTGAAGATTTCCCATACAAAGTCATCTCCAAGGGTCATGTTTCATCTTCAGGAGGTCATCACCAGCCTCACTTGCAGAGTCAAAGTAACACCAATCAGATGGCCTCCAGTGGTGGATTCTCAAGTGCTAGTGGCAAAGCCATATTTGTGTCCTCTGAAGCACTTAAGAAAGCTGAAAAACTGTTGGAAGATGTGGACAAGGAAAAGCCAGCTGAAGAATTTCAACTCAATTTATCTGCTGGAGACAACCAATATGGTTTTCAGAGTGCAAGTGGGAAGTCTATTGCAGTATCAGAAGCTGCACTTTCAAAAGCAAAGAAAATCATTGCAGAAGTAACTTCAGGTGATGAAGAAACACAAGTTTCCAACCTGAAGGAGCCAACTTCCATAGGATTTATATCTGCCAAGGGTAGCATGATCAAGGTCTCAGAAGCTGCGATGGCTAAGGCAAGAAAGATGATGAATGATATCAACCAGGATGAAGAATCAGATACTGCTGTACTTAAAGGAAAGGTAGAACAAACTTCTGGCAAGCACAGCATGAATGGAGGTGGAGATGGTAGTAGGATACAAAATGGGGTAACAGAACTTAAGATGAGCTTGCCAGGAAATGCTCTACCTAGAGGAAAAGCAGACAGCAGACACCGTCACAAAGGATTCCGTCCATTCAAACCACCAAGTCTGGTTGCAAAAGTCCAGAAACCATCCAATTTGGCATCACCAACAAGCATCTCATCTGTAAACCAAATTAGTGCAATTGATGTTGTAAGAGAAACACAAAGAGAAGGAGGGCTTGAGATGTGTAGAGTCAGTGTTCCAGATGAATGCAGTAGGGTCCCAGAACAACATCAGAACAAACGGGAACTAGCAGACAATTTGAATGGACACCCTGTAGAAGATGGTGAACTTGATATTACTGAAGATGATGACTGTCTTTCAGCATCACAGGCTGCTAGAGAGATCAAAGCAGCAGAGGAGATGGAGCTGGTCTATAATTTCATGCAGGAGGAAGACACAGGATTTTCTCAGCTTGATGTGTCTTCAATCTTGGCATCTAATCGAATTGAGAGTGGAGGAGCACAGCTTTTCAGATGTGCAGACAAGAAAGAAGATTCAGTGCAGAAGGAGGATCAACCAGAGATTGGAATAAAGCTTGTCCCACCAAAAAACTTTCCTACTGAACATACCAGTCATTTCATTGTACCTGAACCCCATCATCAGGCAGATGCTACCAATGATGCTGTAGGAGAGTCCACAATTAGCAATGAAGAAATTCCTGTAAGCGATCTAGACAAAGAAAGTAACCTTGATGTGGCTCTTGTGCAGAGCCAGGTATTGGCGAGATCTTGTGAATCTGGAAATGAAGAAAGTCCACCTTCTCCAAAATGTACCACAACAGAGACTCCAGACAGACGTCCTTCTAAGGCAGCAGGAGAGGACCATGTACATAGGCCTAATGCATTCAATAGAGAAGTTCCCTTGGCAGACCTATCCATGCACACTGTCAAGCAGCTTATGGAAGACAGTTCCATACTGATTGAGGATCCAGATGCAGACCACAGTGAAATTACTAATCCTATCAGGGAATCCGCTAATTTGACAGATGTTGATGATGAATCCACAGCTCATGAAAAGAATGAAACTCAGGAACAGTCTAATCCCAGTTTATCTCCCAAAACAGTATGTCTTCAAGCAGATCACCTGCACAAGAACAGAGCAAATGTGATGTCAAATCTAGAGAGAGATTCTTCAGCAGAGCAGAACAAGCCAGGATCAAGGATGGACAACAACTTTGAAATACTCAGTTCTGTTAGTTTTAAGACAGCTGGTGGAAAGCATATTCAGGTTTCAGAGTCAGCTTTGAAAACAGCTAGTGCTCTTCTCTCTGACTGCAACTCAGACGAAGCAAGAATTATGGAATACATGACAGATGTCACATATCCTGAGGAAAATATGGAGCCCAGTAAGAGTGATGATAGGAGTAGTGGTATCTCCTCAGATAATGTGCAACATCATGGAGAAATGAGGACTGATAATGACAGCAATTGTTTGGCCATGAAAGATACCAATTTGTCCAGTGATGAACACTTACCATCTTGTGTATCCAGTGCTTTACCCAATCTTTGTCAGGTTGGTTTTCAGACTGCTGGAGGCAAGGATATCAAGATATCAGAATCCGCTCTGCAGAAGGCCAAGCTTGTTATTGGAGAAAACGATGAAGTTCACTTTGATGAGAAGCTTAATGACTATTCCTCAGACTCTAGATCTGCTGCATGCTTTCATGGAAGTAGACATGATTCTATGAATGTGAGGTTCCAGACAGCTGGAGGGAACAAGATTCAGGTGTCAAGGGCTGCACTGCAAAGGGCCAGAAAGATACTTGAAGCAGAAATTGAACATATTCCTGACTCTGCTGCAAGAGGTTCCCCTACATCACCTCCAAACACCCATAGTTCTGAATCATCACCAAGTGCATCATGCGATGTAAACAAACATCATCCTACTCTTGAGTCACAGCAGTTGACAAAGAAGTCTTTATCAGTCATTTCAGATACTGTAGGTTTCCAAACAGCAAGTGGGAATTATGTTACCATGTCAGAGGAATCATTATCCAGAGCTAGGCAACTCTTTGCTGAATCTGCAATGTTCACAGATTGTGAAAGTGGCCTTGAGCCTGCCAACATTCCTAATGCTGTAGGCTTCCAACCAGCAAGAGAGAGCAAAATCAATATTTCAGATGTTCCTCTTCAAAAGGCAAGAAAACTGCTTTCCAGTGAAATAAATAGCTCTGATGAGGGGGCTGTCAGAAAAGCTGCTGATGATTCCTTATCTGAACAAGATTTTGCTGTGGTTGGGTTCCAAACAGCTAGTGGCAACTCTATTGAGATATCTAAGGCATCTCTACTAAAAGCTACTCAGCTGCTAGACCGTGATCCAGACTCATGTGACACAAAAGACATACATACAGATTATCTACACAACCTAGCAAGTGATGGTAGAAATGTGAATTCTGAGATGTCATTAGCCATAACAAGACATGTTAAACCTGAATGTCCATTAGATACATCTGGCCACAGGGACTCGGTGAAGGCTAAACATTCACCTCCAAGACAGATTGGTTTCCAGACAGCTAAGGGAGATGCTATTTCTGTTTCTGATGAATCTTTAAGGAAGGCAAAGCAGCTGTTGGGAGATGATGATCCAGATCATGGCAGTTGTCAAGAAAAAGAACAAGTGAAACAGACTGTTACCAAACAAACTCCACCCATGACAGGCTTTCAAACTGGCAGTGGAAAGCTCATCCATGTTTCTGAATCTGCAATTCAGGAAGCTAAGCAGTTTCCGTCAACTGATGTCAACAGTCAGGAAGGCCTATTTTCTCTTGATGTTGAAGGGCAGTTATTCTCTGACAGTGAAAGGGATGCTAACCAGAATGTCATGAAATCTCAATGCAGTGGTCCGAGAAGGAAAATTAATTCAGATGTGGACTCTGCAAAATTGGCAGGTTTTCAGACAGGTGGAGGAAAGAAGATTGAGATTTCAGAAGAAATGCTTCAGCATGCTCGCAGTCTATTAGGCAGTGACTATGAGGAAGTGGACAAAGTTGCTCAGTCTCCCATAAACCAGGACTTGTGGAATGAAACAGTGACAGCTGGCTTTCAAACTGGACGTGGGAAGAAGATCCAGATTTCGGAGACATCGCTACAAAAAGCAAAGCAGTTTTTAGCTGTTGAGACTGTTGAAGTACCAGATCAAAATGTTGCAGTTGGCTTCCAAACAGCTCAGGGGAAGAAAATTCAAATCTGTGAGGCATCCATTCAGAGAGCAAGGCAGCTCTTAGCTGATGAATCTGATGCACTTCCGGAGCAGACCATTAGGGTTGGCTTTCAAACAGGACATGGCAAGAAGGTTCAGATTTCTGAGGAATCCATCAAGAAAGCTAGGCAATTCTTAGCAGATGAAACTGATGCACTTCCTGATCAAACCATTGCAGTTGGCTTTCAAACGGGACATGGAAAGAAGGTTCAGATTTCTGAGGAATCCATCAAGAAAGCGAGGCAATTCTTAGCAGATGAAACTGATGCACTTCCTGATCAAACCATTGCAGTTGGCTTTCAAACGGGACATGGAAAGAAGGTTCAGATATCTGAGGAATCCATCAAGAAAGCGAGGCAATTCTTAGCAGATGAAACTGATGCACTTCCCAATGAAACCAATACAATTGGCTTTCAAACAGGACATGGCAAGAAGGTTCAGATTTCTGAGGAATCCATCAAGAAAGCTAGGCAATTCTTAGCAGATGAAACTGATGCCCTTCCTGATCAAACCATTGCAGTTGGCTTTCAAACGGGACATGGAAAAAAGGTTCAGATTTCTGAGGAATCCATCAAGAACGCGAGGCAATTCGTAGCAGATGAAACTGATGCACTTGCTAATGAAACCAATGCAGTTGGCTTTCAAACAGGACATGGAAAGAAGGTTCAGACTTCTGAGGAATCCATCAAGAAAGCTAGGCAATTTTTAGTGGATGGGAGTGACATAATGCCTAATCAGATTGTCGGAGTTGGCTTTCAAACTGGGCATGGAAAGGTAGTTCAGTTTTCAGAGGCATCTATGAGGAAAGCAAGACAGTTCTTAGCAGATGGAAATGAGACAATTGCTGATCAAAATGCAGGAGTTGGGTTCCATTCAGCTCAGGGGAAGACAGTTCAAATTTATGAGGCATCCATTCATAGAGCAAGGCAGTACTTAGCTGATGAAACTGATGCACTTCCAGATCAAACCATTGGGGTTGGCTTTCAAACAGGACATGGCAAGAAGGCTCAGATCTCTGAGGCAGCCATTTTAAAAGCAAAACAGTTCTTAACTGATGAAAATGATGCAGGAACAGAAACAAGTTCAAGTCATTCTGCTGTTTCTGGTGTAGCAAATGAAAGAACACTTGCTGGGAATTCCTCTGAGATTGCAGGATTCAAAACAGGGGATGGGAGGAAGGTCCGAGTCTCAGAGGTATCTTTGCAACAAGCAAGGAAAACCTTAGGCTCCCAGTCCATTAATGGTCATGTCAGCAGAGAACCTTCCAGGGAAAAGCAGCTACATGGCGGTCAGCAGCAGACAACTGCCTCTAGAGGTGTTGATGATTACCCTTCTTGCACAAGAATAGATTCAAAGGAAGAGCATTTTCAACAAGAAAGGACTGGCATGTCCGTCGGAGGGCAAAATTGTCTTCCATTGCCATCAACTCTACCACAGAAGAGACCTGCAACTAGGGGGCTTGCAAGGAGAGGTTCAATGGACTTGAAGCACAGACCAAGCAACCTGCAGAGGATCTTAAGCAGAGGCAGCCTTGGAACTGGACCAAAGCCCTATAAGCGTAAGTAATTTATTTTTCCGTACTCATTACAGGAATTATTCATTTTCCTTATTTTCCTTATTCCATATTTTTGTAGGTTTTATTATCAAAAAGTTGACTAGAATGGGATGGGATGTACTCATAGGAAGAATTTTTATTTTTCCTTGATTCCATATTTTTCAGGTTTTACTTTAAAAAAAAGTGGATTGGAATGGACAGATTCTACTTCGATCCCCCCTCCACTGCCACTAGTTACAGACCCTCCATTGGCTAGATGGCTTCCACATTAATTTTTTTTTTTTTTTTTAATGTTACATGCTTCTTGTAAATTAGATCCATTCTCATGTATCATTTAATTCATTTTACTGGAGAAAGAAGATATTGTGTCTTTTATAATATTGATATTGTATCATGTATCATTTAATTCAATTTACTGGAGAAAGAAGATATTGTGTCTTTCATGATATTGATATTGTGTCTTTCATATAATTGCCCTATTTGGAAATGCTGTGTTGAATGAAATTATGAAATAATGTCTTTCAGGCACTAAGTGTGATATAACAACACATTATTTTTTCATTATTATAATGAGTGCCATTTACCTAAAACCATTATTTTTCATTATTATGACAAGTATTGTTTGCTGAAACCCATTATTTTTTTTCATTGTTATAATGAATGTAGTTTGCTTAAGGCTATGAGTCATTCCTCCATTTTCCAATTATCTGATTAATGAGATATCATGTAAACTGGAAAGTAGGTTCAGTGCAATATGTATATCATAAGACCCATGATAAGAGATGTTTAGAGCCTTAACCAATTAGAGTCCACATTGTGTGGTTTGGCCAAATAATTTTCGATACAAAGCCTTAAAAACCATACCAAATACATGAGCAGAAAGAGTACTGTGCCCTTTTTGGTTGCATCAGTACATAATTTTGTCCTTTGATGCTGAAATTTTTTGAAAGGAATAATAAAGCACTAATCTATAAATTAGCAATGTGATGAAAAGTTCACAATCTCTGTTTTTCCATGCAAATTCATAATTGGTAACTTTTTAACTTCTCAGTATACTTTCTGTAAATTTGAATTCATTTCAGATACATGTTTTTATGAAAAAAATGTTTAGCAATTAAAAATAGTGGTGTTGCCAATTTTTAGCAGAAAACTGATCAAATGAAGCTTCAGATAATTTCTGCCATGAGTCAGTTAAGCTATGATGAACTTCTTGCTTTTAATATGTTGTAGCTTCCATATACAGATCTCTCACCAAACCTGACTGAAAGAAACTTGTCAGTGTATTTGTATTGCATTTAGTCTTTCTGCTTTCTTCATACTTTAGAAAAATTTGTTTAAGAAGACTCATTGTAAGACAGTGTTGGTGTAATTGCATGGAAGCTGCCCTATTCGTAATTATCATGGGGCTGCTTGTAGTTGACTGGATAGTAGTTCAGGGAATGGTTGTGGTTGTTGGTTGTAACCGCATAGTCCTAGCGAAGCAGTGTAACTACTGAGAAAGTGATCAAAGGAATTGACCTCTGTGACCTCACAAATCCTTGCATTTTCCCAAAATCTCATAAAAATTGTTTAAAAAGGTACCCGAATAAGGAAACCATATTTCATGAATATTCATCGATGTGTAGACTTCTGTCAGAAAAATAGAATAGAAGGGCTGTTTTTCAAAGGTTTTCTTTCAAAACATTACAATATCTCAACAGAACAGACATCATTTATCATAATAGTTTCAGGTACATTATAAATGTTTGTAAATATTCCAGTTCATGTGGGAAATATCAAAAAGCGACACAATGTCAGTTTCATTTTTGCAAGTTACATGTTTCTTCCTGTGAAACGATGGTTGAAAATTCAAGATAAAGCCAGGGTTGATGCTATGCTAACAGTACCATATCGCTACTGCCGTGCAAATTTGACATTATTTACTCATTCCTTCTCATTTTAGCTCCTAGAAGAGTCACCGACAAGGGATCTCCCTCTGACAGGGGCTTGAATCCTAGACGATCCAACCCAACTGGTAAATTACTCATTTGTAGACTTTTGCATATTAAACGGATGGAAATGCCATCCCTATTTTCTGCATCTGTAAAACTTTAATTTTTGTCTCGCCCACCGGAGGTGAAGGCGAGACTAAGGGATCCAAATGTCGTCCGTCCGTCGTCCGTCCGTCGTCCGTCCGTCATCCGTCCGTCGTCCGTCCGTCCGTCACAAACGTTATGAAAGATAACTTGGCAACCGTGACTCACTTTTCAACCAAACTTGGGTTGTAGATGCAGTAAGGGGACCTGCATGTTATGGTCCAGTCAGAGGTCACATGGTAAGGTCAAAGGTCATTTCAGGTCAAACGTTAAAGTTTACGTGCAAGACTCTCTTATGACACAAAACTCTGCAACCGTGACTCACTTTTCAACCAAACTTGGGTTGTAGCTGCCCTAAGCGGACCTGCATGTTATGCTCTAGTCAGAGGTCACATGGTAAGGTCAAAGGTCATTTTAGGTCAAACGTTAAAATTTACGTGCAAGACTCTCTTATGACACAAAACTCTGCAACTGTGTGACACTGTTCAATCAAACTTGGGTTGTAGATGCACTAAGGGGACCTGCATCTTATTGTCCAGTCAGAGGTCACATGGTAAGGTCAAAGGTCATTTCAGGTCAAATGTTAAAGTTGACGTGCAAGACTCTCTTATCACACATAACTTTGCAACCGTGACTCACTTTTCAACCAAACTTGGGTTGTAGATGCACTGAGGGGACCTGCATGTTATGGTCCAGTCAGAGGTCACATGGTAAGGTCAAAGGTCATTTCAGGTCAAACGTTGAAGTTTACGTGCAAGACTCTCTTATGACTCAAAACTCTGCAACCGTGTGACACTTATCTATCAAACTTGGGTTGTCGATGCACTAAGGGGACCTGCATGTTATGGTCCAGTCATAGGTCACATGGTAAGGTCAAAGGTCATTTCAGGTCAAACATTGAAGTTTACGTGCAAGACTCTCTTATGACACAAAACTCTGCAACCGTGTGACACTTATCTATCAAACTTGGGTTGTAGATGCACTAAGGGGACCTGCATGTTATGGTCCAGTCAGAGGTCACATGGTCAGGTCAAAGGTCATTACAGGTCAAACGTTGAACGGTTAAAGTTTACGTGCAAGACTCTCTTATGACACAAAACTTTGCAACCGTGTCACACTTTTGAGTCAAACTTGGGTTGCAGATCACTAAGGGGAAGTGCATGTTATCATTCTGTTGGACTTCACATGATAAGGTGAAAGGGTTCTTGGGGGACCTTCATGTTATAGTGGTATCAGAGGTCACATGGTAAGGTCAAAGGTCATTTTATATCAAACGTGAAAGTTTACTTGCAAGACTCTCTTATGATAAGTAACTTTGCAACGTCTGCTCCCTTTTTAACTAAACTTGGGTCATGGATGCACTTGGGAGACCTTCATGTTATAGTGGCATCGGATGTCACGTGGTAAGGTCAAAGGTTATTTTATTTCAAACATTACAGTTTACATGCACGACTCTCTTATGACACATAACTTGACAACTGATGGTCAAATGGCAACCAAACTTGGGTCATAGATGCACTAGGGGTAACATCATGTTGTGGTGCTGTCGGAGTTCACATGGTGAGGTCAAAGGTCATTTGAGGTCAAACATTAAAGTTTACCTGCAAGACTTTGCGATATCAAACTTGGTTAGGGATGTACTTGGGGAAACCTTCGTGTTATTTAGTCACGGGTGGGCGAGACACAATCTTGCTATTGGCTTGTTTTTTTTAAAGGCCCCTTTCTAACGAAGCACACGAAATTCAGAAAGGATGCGGATGTTGAAAAATGAACAAGGTCAACATTTCTATTTTGGACTCCAAAAGTTCGCCAAGCATGTGCAGGGGTTCGGAAGTGTTGTCAGTTCTTTGCAAGATGCTGGAAACGTTCACAAGAAATTGAAAAATTTTCGGAAATTCCATCCGAACTAAAAACGAGCAATAAAACTCACTTCCAAACCCCCGCACATTTTTGCCGCAGTTTTGGAGCCTAAAATACAAATGTAAGATTTTCCTTTTTTTTTTTTTTTTTTACATTCGCATCCTTCGCAAATTGTTTGCATGCCCTTAGAAAACAGGCCTTGAGCACTATACATACTGGAAGCACTATACATAATAATCCTTTGCGAGAATTTAATCGGAAGGAGCATTTCACCAAGATGAGAGATGCCAAATGCTTCAGCTAAGTTTTCATTTAAATTTTGGGACATTTCATGACTTCCAGATTTACTCAGCATCTTGACATAATTCATCATCAGCTCAGGGAAGAAGTAGAGAGTAGCAACTGTGATATTGAAGACAAAAAGGGGAGAGCATGTACAGGAATTATTTAAAGCCTAATTTGATCAGCTTTTATTCTTCAAATTGGCAACACCAACTTTTTTATTTTATTGCTACATTTTTCTTATAAAACGTCATGTATCTGAAATGAATATAAATTGACAGAAATTATGATGAGAAGTCAAAAAATTGCCAATTTGCAGGGGAAAATGGTGATTTTAAACTTTCTATCACATTACCAATTTAAGGATTTTAATGCTTATTTTCCTTTACAAAAATTTCAGCATCAAACAACGAATATTGACGCAATCAAAATGGGGACAGTATGTGTAAAATTTTTTGCTCTTTCTGCTCATGTATTTGGTATGATTTTTAGGGCTTTGCATCAAAAGATATTAGGCCAAACCACAAAATGTGGACCCTCTGTCACGAATGGGTTAAAACATACGTGTATGTATATGCATTTATTTAGAGTGTTGGGTGTTTTTTAATTGATTTTTATGTGTTTGATCTCTTTGGCAGTTGTTTTGAATGATAGGACAAACCAATTAAAAGCTCTGCAGTCATCTCCCCCTGCCAGACAAAGTATCAGGTAAGCTGTTGTAGCAACTCACCAAGATTTGAGGAGAGAATGTTTTAAAGCCTAAATGCAAGTTTGAAGATGTGTGTTTGGGTAAAAATCTGACTACAGTTATAATGTAAATAGTCTTAGAAACAAAACTTACTTCAATGACTGTTTTTCCATAGTGTATGAAATATGTGTTGCTTACATTCTGTGTAAAGTAAGATATAGTGTGGATATGTCTAATTAATCTCTGCCTTCTTCTAGTATTCCCAAAGCTTGTGATGTTGAAACAATAAATTTGATCATTACCATATGGTTGTTTCTACAGTAGCCTCCATGTAAGTGATGCAAGCCTACATCCTGCAGGGCCTTTTGTGAAGCCATGTCCAGATGAGGATGCAACTGACCAATCACAGAGCCAGCATGAAGCCACACCCACTGGAGCAGAGGGAGCATGTTCATTTGAAGTGAAATGGGCTGAAGCACGAAGAGCACAGCAACTACGGATTGATGCAAGGAGGGTATGTACAATCTAGAGCTGTTGTAAAGTCAAGAGATCTCTCTAAAATTATCACAAAACTCTATATATGATATTTACTACTACTAATAATGATAATATAAGTTGAGCCTAATATAGTGCTTAGATAGAAAATCAATCTCTAGGAGCTTTACAAAATGAAAACAATATCAAACTGCTAAAATATATTCAATACAATAGAATTATAACTTACACTCTTAACCATTTTAATCAAATTCTAACTATCTAAGAAAAGAATTTAACCAAACTACTGACTTGTAGTACGATTGTTTTTTACAATTGCAGTATCTTTCAATAAGAAATACTTTCGCTAATTGGACTAACACGATCCCAGGCAGACGGTATGTCCTACTTTATCAGCATACATACCCATTGACAGTACCTGTGAATTCCATTACCTAACATATTACTCATACATGTACTCTTGAGATAATCGCTGATGTTTATTTTTCAAACTGACAGTTGATATCAATTGAATGAAGCCGCAGAAACAAATCTAAACTCCTTCTCATATGCAGTTTGTTTGGCTTTTCCCCAAATGTAATAAATCTCCTTTATAATGAATCGATAAGACACAATTGCTTTTTATTTATTATGCAGTGAAGAGGGGACTCCTATTTTTCACTGAACCTGATTGATATTTCATCCTTATCAACACTTGAAAAATGAAAACAAGACATTTCCTGTGTACGACTGGATGAATGTGATAATCTTTTAATTGTACATTGCTCTTGTGATTGTGCTTATGCATACAATTCATGAATTGCCAATATTGGCTTAATATATTTCTTTCCACAAGAATTTCTTACATTATAGTAACTACTGTTGATTCATTTTGTTGTTTTTGTTTTTGTTTTTGTTTTTTTCTTTTGGTTACACTGTTTAAAATGGGGGAGATCTGTCTGTTCTTGGATCAGTGGACATGACTGCATATTTCAACTTTATTAATAGTTATTTTCGGTGTTTTTTGCCATCCTTATATTTCTTAAGCAAAACCATGAAATAGATTTGACCAGGGAAAAGCAATTAATTCATGTATACAGGGTGTGTTGACATGGTAGAAAGTGATCTTTCAGAAGTTGTTACACCAGGAAATGTGTGTTATTCACTATGTTTTTAAAGTACTTTTTTTTTTTAATCAATGAATAACAATTCAATTCAATTAAAGAATATTAGGCATAAACATGTTTGATACACAATATAAATCATTTCACATGAAAAACAGCCAAAGCTGGATTATTCATGTTTACATGTTTGGCGTAATAACAATTTAAACATATACATATCTAAAACATTGTCAATTTGCAAATAGTGGCAAGGCACATAAAAGTTGGATTCATGACAAATTGTAATGTATCAAAGCACAGCACATGGAAATGCTAACTATTACTATTAAAATATTTCTATTCATATGAAGAGGGTAAAGGTAAAAAGAGGTAAGACAATGCACATAGTGAATATGTTGCATATAGAATAACAGGAAACAAATACAGTTGAAAAAATAGTCTTGTAGAAATTGTTGGCAAGGTAGCAAATGTCACTTCAAAAGACGTTATTGCAGGAAATATGATCTATTCTTCAGTTTTACATGAACAAATGATTTGAAATAAAGCATGAATGATGATGTAAGACACTATCTCCTCAAGATTAATGTCATCTGCAGTTATTAGATAGCCTCTGAATTTCGCAATTGATTTTTCTTTTTTAAATAACCCATGAAACCTGTTAATCAACTTATGATGCACCCAGTATAAAATTTGGCATTTGCTTGCTTTTTGTCTCGCCCACCGGAGGTGAAGGCGAGACTAAGGGATCCAAATGTCGTCCGTCCGTCGTCCGTCCGTCCGTCGTCCGTCCGTCGTCCGTCCGTCCGTCCGTCACAAACGTTATGAAAGATAACTTGGCAACCGTGACTCACTTTTCAACCAAACTTGGGTTGTAGATGCACTAAGGGGACCTGCATGTTATGGTCCAGTCAGAGGTCACATGGTAAGGTCAAAGGTCATTTCAGGTCAAACGTTAAAGTTTACGTGCAAGACTCTCTTATGACACAAAACTCTGCAACCGTGACTCACTTTTCAACCAAACTTGGGTTGTAGATGCCCTAAGCGGACCTGCATGTTATGCTCTAGTCAGAGGTCACATGGTAAGGTCAAAGGTCATTTTAGGTCAAACGTTAAAATTTACGTGCAAGACTCTCTTATGACACAAAACTCTGCAACTGTGTGACACTGTTCAATCAAACTTGGGTTGTAGATGCACTAAGGGGACCTGCATCTTATTGTCCAGTCAGAGGTCACATGGTAAGGTCAAAGGTCATTTCAGGTCAAATGTTAAAGTTGACGTGCAAGACTCTCTTATCACACATAACTTTGCAACCGTGACTCACTTTTCAACCAAACTTGGGTTGTAGATGCACTGAGGGGACCTGCATGTTATGGTCCAGTCAGAGGTCACATGGTAAGGTCAAAGGTCATTTCAGGTCAAACGTTGAAGTTTACGTGCAAGACTCTCTTATGACTCAAAACTCTGCAACCGTGTGACACTTATCTATCAAACTTGGGTTGTCGATGCACTAAGGGAACCTGCATGTTATGGTCCAGTCATAGGTCACATGGTAAGGTCAAAGGTCATTTCAGGTCAAACATTAAAGTTTACGTGCAAGACTCTCTTATGACACAAAACTCTGCAACCATGTGACACTTATCTATCAAACTTGGGTTGTAGATGCACTAAGGGGACCTGCATGTTATGGTCCAGTCAGAGGTCACATGGTCAGGTCAAAGGTCATCATACAATGTTACTCATATCAGAGGGATGAGAGTAGAAGCAGGGAAAGTACATGCACGTGAAAATGCAGTACCATTTCATAAAAAACCCTTCTCATATTTTATCAAATGTTATTCCATCCCAGTTATTTCACAATGAGCTTTCGATACAGTTCTGTTGTGTGCCATCACAGATCGCGATATTTCTAGTTATTTTCACAAGTGGGCGAGACACAACATCGCAAACGCCTTGTTTAAAGTCTAAATACACACTAATCAGTATAGCACAACCAGAAATTTTCATTTTCAAGCAAGTATCACAAATTGTACAAATAGTCCTAATTTGTAAGAGTTTTGTGCCCTCTCTGCATTGAATTATTTAAAGCCTAATTTGATCAGCTTTTATTCTTCAAATTGGCAACACCAACATTTTTATTTTATTGCTGCATTTTTCTTATAAAACGCCATGTATCTGAAATGAATATAAATTGACAGAAATTATGATGAGAAGTCAAAAAGTTGCCAATTTGCAGGGGAAAACAGTGATTTTAAACTTTCTATCACATTGCCAATTTAAGGATTTTAATGCTTATTTTCCTTTACAAAATTTTCAGCATCAAACAACGAATATTGACGCAACCAAAATGGGCAGTTTGTGTAGAATTTTTTGCTCTTTCTGCTCATGTATTTGGTATGATTTTTAGGGCTTTGCATCAAAAGATATTAGGCCAAACCAAAGATGATAGAGCGCCGCGAAGCGGCGCAAGATGGTTCACTCTCCGAAAAGTACGTTCAAATCTGTGGGTCGGAACGGCCGCCATCTTAGTGTGCAACATACCCTCACGGTGCCCGCGAGCCGCATGGTGTTTCGCTTCGTAGTCTTTGGAAATTTGGAAAGGAGACTTTCGCTTTTCATTGAAAAAGGTCGATAAATTGTGTAACATGTAGGTCTATTTGAATTCATAGCTATTTATACATTGGGGGGTGGAGGTTTAATACGATATATTCGCGTTGTTTGTTCACTGGGGAGGGTAGCATACATAATTAGTATAGCGTATGAATTAAACATTTGGCGTGAATGATTATAGGGTACATGCCGATTTTATTAACTTTTTTTTATTGTACGTCCATGAAAATCACATGGGTCGCGGAACCGGGGGGGGGGGGGTAGCCCCCCTTTTTCAGTTGACACATTTGCCTCTGTACAAAAGCTCCCCCCCCGCCCCCCCCCCCCCACTTTCAAAAAGTTCCGCGGCTTCTGAATCATACGCCATGGAGTCGGGCATGGAGTATGCTATAGATGCAAAAATTGGAGGGAAATAGCTTTGTAAAATAATGAGGTGGAAAAAAAACCTAATGAATTAGGAAGCGACTATGGGAAGATGGCCATGCAGAATACAGAACAATATCAACATTATTTCAAATCACTAAGTTGACAACTCAAAAAAAATTTACTTGTCAAAAATGGGCAAACTGGTATGTATGCCGCACCTACACACAAAGACAACACACACACATGGCCGCGTAGCCGGGGGGTGCCCAGAAATGTTTAAATCCCACTTTTTTTCTCAAGATTTTAAATTTTGAAATGTTTTGAAGAGTAAATGAGGGTCTTGCCCCCCCCCCCCCGGAAAAAATCTCTGCCTACGGGGCCTTGCACAGTCACAAACACACATGTGCATGCACACACCTCCACCACTACAAAAGATAGTCAAGGGTAATAATAATAATAATAATATATAGTTCTTGTATGGCGCATATCACATTATGATATAACGTCTCTATGCGCTTCCAAAGGACTTGGATATTATTATATTATTGGGTACTGTCGCTACAGGCTGTATAGCATCTGCACTCTTCTGATTTTCAACGCAACATCTTTAAGTTATAGCCCCCTTCTGGTTCTCGACTGACGATAATATAGAATCAAACACACAACATTCTCCTTATTGCAATAGGGATATCTACATTTTTGTCTCGCCTGCGTAGCAGAGCGAGACATAGGTATCACTATTTCCGGTGTCGGCGTAGGCGTCGTCGTCGGCATCGTCGGCGGCGTCGGCGTCGTCGTCAACAATTGTGTTGTACACCCAATAACTTTCTATAGCTTTAAGGTGGGATCACCAAATTCATACCAGAGGTCCATCTCTTGAAGGCGCAGGTCAAGTTCGAATATGAGTCGAATTTGAATAAGGTCAAAGGTCAAAGGTCAATGAACTTTCCATGACTGGCACTGTGCTATATTGTACACACAATAACTTTTTATACCTTCGAGGTAGGATTGCCAAATTCATACAAGAGGTCCATCTCTTGAAGGTGCAGGTCAAGTTCGAATGTGAGTTGAATTTGATTAAGGTCAAAGGTCAAAGGTCAATGAACTTTCCATGACTGGCACTGTGCTGTGTTGTACACACAATAACTTTCTATAGCTTCGAGGTGGGATCACCAAATTTATACCAGAGGTACATCTCTTGAAGGCACAGGTCAAGTTTGAGTATGAGTTGAATTTGAATAAGGTCAGAGGCAAAGGTCAATGAACTTTCCATGACTGGCACTGTGCTATGTTGTACACACAATAACTTTCTATACCTTCGAGGTAGGATTGCCAAATTCATATGAGAGGTCCATCTCTTGAAGGTGCAGGTCAAGTTCGAATGTGAGTTGAATTTGATCAAGGTCAAAGGTCAAAGGTCAATGAACTTTTCATAACTGGCACTGTGCTATGTTGTACACCTAATAACTTTCTATAGCTTTGACGTGGAATCACCAAATTCATACCAGAGGTCCATCTCTTGAAGGCACAGGTCAAGTTCGAATATGAGTCGAATTTGAATAAGGTCAAAGGTCAAAGGTCAATGAACTTTCCATGACTGGCACTGTGCTATATTGTACACACAATAACTTTTTATACCTTCGAGGTAGGATTGCCAAATTCATACAAGAGGTCCATCTCTTGAAGGTGCAGGTCAAGTTCGAATGTGAGTTGAATTTGATTAAGGTCAAAGGTCAAAGGTCAATGAACTTTCCATGACTGGCACTGTGCTGTGTTGTACACACAATAACTTTCTATAGCTTCGAGGTGGGATCACCAAATTTATACCAGAGGTACATCTCTTGAAGGCACAGGTCAAGTTTGAGTATGAGTTGAATTTGAATAAGGTCAGAGGTCAAAGGTCAATGAACTTTCCATGACTGGCACTGTGCTATGTTGTACACACAATAACTTTCTATACCTTCGAGGTAGGATTGCCAAATTCATATGAGAGGTCCATCTCTTGAAGGTGCAGGTCAAGTTCGAATGTGAGTTGAATTTGATTAAGGTCAAAGGTCAAAGGTCAATGAACTTTTCATAACTGGCACTGTGCTATGTTGTACACCTAATAACTTCCTATAGCTTTGACGTGGAATCACCAAATTCATACCATTTTTCAAACAATAAGTTTGCCATAACACCTTAATAATTAATTTAATTTTACAATTTTACTCACATTATTATCAGTTACATTCTTTTTCACTAACATTCATTTCCTTACTTGCATGGAAATAATTATAGCTTCATAGTATTAACAGCATTCTTAGTGTTATCTGATTTCCTAGGGATAAAGTAGGCCTATACCATTATTGCATATGTAAACTGTCAGAACCACAATTCACCCCCTAAACTGCTGACAGCCTCAGAAGTCATATAGCATAGTTTTGACATGCAGTCTCTTCATGACTGCAATATGCAGGCGAGACAACGCTTGGCGTTTGCCTTGTTTTACATCACACAAGCTTACTTCAATATTAAAAAAACATCTGGAGTCACATTTTAAAGGCAAGCAGGAATAAGTTTTATTAGGAAAATTTGAACTCAATCATTAATCTGTCAAACGTTATGCTGAATGCAGTGAATGCTGTAACAAAAAAAAAAAAAAACAAAAACAAAAACAAAAATATAGAAAAAAAGTAAGTTCACAGTATGTTACTCCGGATCCCAAGTTCGTACAAAAAGTGCATTTAGTGGACTATTGTAGCAATCAATAATATTTCTTGAGTGTAACCAGTTAATAATTGTACATTTTACCTTGTATCACAGTTGCAAAGTTGCAAACAAATAGTATGAATTGAACATGACAATGAAATACACGGGGAAATAAACATATAAAATATATTAAGAAAGTGTAGTGTGAGACAACAAAAATCATTTCCCTGTAGCAGGTAATCTATCATGATGTTCATGAGCGGACGAACGGGACTTTGTTGCCATGATTTGCACGCAAAATGCACAGGAAAGGCAATTACACTCGTACAGCACTTCCGGGTTCAGGGCTCGCTTTGCACACCAAAATGGCGGCTGGCCACGCTCCATTGCGTACATCACGTTTTTCGGAGAGTGAACCATCTTGCGCCGCTTCGCGGCGCTCTATCATCTTTGGGCCAAACCACAAAATGTGGACCTCTGTCACGAAGGGGTTAATTTTAGCAGTTCATGACACTATGTTGCTGCAATTTCTTGTAATTTTGTAATTTCATGAAATCCCTTACTTTAGTGAGGACCTCCCCCCCCCCCCAAAAAAAAAAAAGAGTGTCACTGTAGTCAGGACTGTGTTTATTCAACTAATAAATACATTGTTAATCTACTTGTTTTCATTGAGTTGTTATTTTGTTTTTACTTGTAGAAAAAAGTAATCAAGCCTGAACTTGGAAGCCTGTGGCGATCCAGGAAACAGCATGACCGTATCAGTCTAAGGGACTTTGTGGATCACCAGCATCCATGCTCCATGTCAGACTCTGAGGTAAGATGAAGGCAGGATTCTTGCAAGTACGGAGTACATTGCCTCTCTGTTTTCTATAAAGGGACTGTCTTGACAAGACCATTTGGTCTTCTATGGTACCTTTGATTCCATGGAAAATCATATAAATTAGCAACTTCAGGAAAATACCAAGTGCAAACTCTCCCCAACAAGGGCACCCATTAATAATCAACATGTCATACTTTTTGCCTGCAAAAATGGCTCGTTTGCTTTGGTCTTTGGAAAACACATGTCGATTCGGGGTTGCTTCAAGGCCGTTTCAATTTCACTTCCTCTTTTGTGTGAATGCACCTCATATAATTGGTTTAGTTCTTCTTTTTTCAGTTTTTATCCATTGATTTTGCATATTTCCTTCAGAGACAAGATTGCATAATATCATCTCACTACATGCTGATTAAAGTGTTGCATAATTTCTTTCTTCATATTATTGTAAAGCCATACAGCTTTCATTTCCCCCATCATTAGCATTGTTTTGTATGACATTGAAGCTAATTTAGTCCTGCACAATTTGAAAAAGAGAAAATGCACTTCAAGCATTGATGGTAGTTTTGCATTTCTTTGTCTTTGTTTCAATGCCTTGTGAGCTTGTATTTGTAAAACCCAACCCCAACAGACATACTGACAATAAGTGATACTAATTAGGTTGGCCATTCCCTCCTTTTTTGTATTAATTTCTGTACTTGATGAGAAAAAAAACAAAATTCTTTCTTCACTATGTACTTTTCCTGATCATGCCCAGGGGTTATGATGGAAGTAATATTAGTTGTTCATTATTGCAATGGATAGACAGTGCATGCACTTAATTTCATATGACTTGTGGGTATACTCAAAGAGGTTGAACCCAGAGAAATGAGATGAATCAGCACTTCCTGAAAAATTTGTCCAAAGATTAATTCCCACTCTCTGTTATAACTTGGAGAAAATCATACTTGACAAGTAATGCTAAGTATAGAAGTGATTTTCAAATGTGTACATGAATGTGCATGCAAGGATTGGAAAGGGAATTATCTCTAATGTGCCTTCACAAATTGACCCCAAGTAAGAACCCTCCCCCAAGGGGATGGGGATTATGTTTTACATTTATTGTTATGTTGTGAGGAAAAATACAAGTATGTATTTCATTTATTTTGTTGTTGTTGTTGTTGTTGTTGTTGTACAGGCAGTTATTTTACCAGTGACCAGACCTTTAACAGTAATCTGAACTCTTGTGAATAATTTATGGGACTTATCAGTACATATTAATTAATTCAATAAGCGTATTAGATTTTCTTAAACCTCATGTCCAGGATTTTACCCAAACTCTTTTTTTATTAAATTCGTCATGTGTATCAAATTAAAGTTAGTAATCTTTTCTTTTTTTTCAAAATCACCATGATTTAGTGTAATATTTAAAATCGGCAGTAATTTGTATTGCAAGCCCTTCATGACAGTGCAAGTTACTTCATGTTGTACAATGAACAGTCTTTCACAAATGCTATGTGGAGGTGTTGTGGCAAAGTTGGTAAAAAACACACGCTCTCAATCAAAGGGCTGTGGGCTCGATTCCCACTGATGCCTGGCTCCTAAGTTCAGCAAGTCATTTAACCCATTCGTTACAGGAATTATTTATAGCCAAATTTGATCAGCTTTTATCCTTCAAATTGGCAACACCAACATTTTTATATTATTGCTACATTTTTCTTATAAAACGTCATGTATCTGAAATGAATATAAATTGACAGGAATTATGATGAGTAGTCAAAAAGTTGCCAATTTGCAGGGGAAAATGGTGATTTTAAACTTTCTGTCACATCGCCAATTTAAGGATTTTAATGCTTATTTTCCTTTAAAAAATTTTCAGCATCAAACAATGAATATTGACGCAACTAAAATGGGCACAGTTTGTATAGAATTTTTTGCTCTTTCTGCTCATGTATTTGGTATGATTTTTAGGGCTTTGCATCAAGAGATATTAGGCCAAACCACAAAATGTGGACCTCTGTCACGAATGGGTTAATCTACCTTTGCTGTACTCTACCCAGGTGTATAAATGGGTACCTGGCACTGCTGGGGTGATGATAATAATGCATTGTAAACACTGTGAGTAGAGAGCTACCAACTGGTATGATTTTATCCTATTTAGTAGAATTATTTTAAAGGGAATATGACAATAGGATTTTTCCCATTAAAATAGGATTTTTGAAAGTTCTGACAGTAATTCTTTTTTACCTTTATTTTATCCTATTTTTGTGTTATATTATCAACATTTAAGTTCATCCTGATGCTCAGTATATTCCACCTGTGTATTACTGTAGATCATTTTAGATGATAATAATGCATTGTAAACACCGTGAGGACAGAGCTACCAACTAGTACGATTTTATCCCATTTAGTAGAATTTTTTAAAGGGAATATGACAATAGGATTTTTCCCATCAAAATAGGACTTTTGAAAGTTCTGACAGTGATTCTTTTTTACCTATTTTATCCTATTTCTGTGTTATATTATCAACATTTAAGTTCATCCTGATGCTCAGTATATTCCACCTGTGTATTACTGTAGATCATTTTAAAGGAAGCAAGTAAGGATCAAATAACCCCTGTATGTCATTAATGTGATATTTAGTTAGGATATCATACTGGGTGGCAAAGGAGTCACACTGCTGTATGTTTTGAATTTTCAAGCCCCAAATTAGCATTTTTGGCTTGAAATTAGGATTAAAGGCATTGGTTAACAACATTGTTATGATTTAAAAAAAAACTTGTTTTGCTACTTGAAAGTGGGATAAACATAAACATGCAAAAATACCAGTCTGAAAGTTTCAGAGAATAATATCCACAGGAAGTATTTTCAAATATCAAAAATGTGAACCAATGTTTGATAAATAAGGGTCAGTTGCATGGACTAGAGTAAGGAGTGCGCATGCGTGCATGGCTCACTGGACTGTACTGTGTGTATTGGCGTATCACGCGGAGGGAGGTAAATAACTTTTTTTTTTTTCTTTTTTAATTCAAGCAAAACGGTCCTCTTATTTTATTGTCTCTGAGACCAAAATTAATAAAATCGCGGTTTGCATCGTATTAGCAGTTTTTCATTCCAAATTGTGGTTGGTTTCAGGGTAATTGAGTACAAATACAAGTACTCATTCACAGGTTTCATCTTAGTTTGAGAATTTTTTAAATTCGGCTGCTCACAAAGTTAGCCAATGCCTTTAAAAGAAGTAAAGAATATGATATTTTTCCAGATGGGGTTGGCAGCTCCGTGAGCACTCTTTGAGGTGAACATGTAGCACAGTATAAATATTGGGTGATTTCAAGTACGGTGTTGGAGGCTGGTGTTGGTGTTGTGAGAACACCAACACCAGCCTTAACACCGAACTTGAAATTAGGCTGGTGTTGGGATTGACCTCGCAAGATTTGACGTATTTCCAGTAGTCAGTGTTGCTTTCTGGTGTTGAATGTCATCTGCTGAACCGAGTATCACGGTTCGTGTTGACGATTTACATGTAATTTCCCCATTCACCAACACCAGCCCCTAGGGATTGGGAAATTCATGATTTCAAGTACGGTGTTGGTGTTGGTGTTGTAATCATACATGTTATTGCTGCTTGTCCCTCGCGGAGCAGCGGCACTCTTTGCTATGGCCACTCGTGACATGTTGGTGGTTAAACCCATATCGCAGTCAAAACAACTTGGAATAATCAAAACCATATATTTTCCTTGGAAGAGTGATAATTTTCCTCTTGGATTCTTCAAATGATTATGCAATTCGAATCCAAAAAGATGTAGATTTATTAAAAATTCTGAGGGGAAATGACTTTATCGTCGAGATTTTTCGCTATAGCGTATGACGTCACTCGGTGTTGAGCTATCGATAAGGTGATTGGATCAGATCGGTATCGTCCCTCTAAACTGACCGTCGGTGTTGGAGCTCGGTTCAGCAGCCTTTCCACGCTCTCAACACCAACACCAACACCGCACACCGAACTTGAAATCACCCACTGTCATTATTATTTTATTATCTGTTTGTCCCTTTGTCACTTTCACTATCAGCTGTTTGGTCATGGGATCCTGTCCAGCACCTTGTCTGTCCGACCCAGCAACGCGGAAGGGTACGAGTTTGCAGGAGAGGATCATTTCAGCCCCTCCTGTCTGGAGAGCAGTCTGGGGATTCCCCTAGCCGATGGCGGTAGACTGGTTCTCAACCCCAGTGGTCTTGCTGGCAAGAAGGAATTCTACAAGTAAGAATTCACATGTTATTCACATGATGTTATTGGTTTAGTTTTTACGGCACATATCCTTCAGTTGTGAGTATTGTGTTGCAATGGTAACAGCATATTATGACAATAAATCAGGAAATATTAATACTTTCTCAGTTTTCGAGCAATGCTCATGAAATTTGGCACACACATTGGTCTTGTGGTGAAGATGTGCAAGACATGTTTTTTTTTTTTATCTGTCAGAAACTGCATTGCCATGGTAACGGCATATCATGGCAATAAATTGGGAAAATATTGCCAATCAAACTACTTCCTCATTTTTCAAGCAATGCTCAGGAAATTTAGTACATACATTGGTGCCAAGGTACATAAACACCTTCAGTGATATTTCTAGTTATTTTTATTTTAATCATTGTATATTAGATTTGTTTAGATTTTTCACAGCATGGGTTCATTACATGTGTAACTGGAAAATTCATATGAAATCAGTGGAACTTGAAGTATTATATGTGTATGCTTTATGATGATTAGAAAAAAAGGCAAAATCAGCTAAATAGAAACTTCCATGTTGTCCATTAATATGACATACTTTGAAAATCTCACTCTCTGTGGTTTGTTTATGCTTGATAATAAGATGAAAGAAATCGGTTATAAAGCTACCAAACATACTTGTCCAGTTCAGCATATCTTCATCTTTTGAAAGTATTCTGTAAGACATGCAATGTGTAATTACTACATCATAGAATATGTACCGGTATACTAGTGTCTTGCAAGTATGTCGTGAAAGTGCTGTTCTTGGGACCAATGTTTCAAATTCATAGCTGTTTCAAATTCTCCAAAATATTTTTTTTTCATGATGTGTGATATGTGTAATCAAAGTCTTTTTCTAAACACCAGAGGTGTAGTGCTAGATTAAAGGTGTTAATAATGAATCTTACCTTGATTTATCTGTGTCTTTGCAGTGCTCTGCTTGACACACCTGAGACCAAGGGTTCAAATTCAAATCTGTTGAAAATCTTCAAAATACTTTTCATGATGTGTGATGTGTACATGTATTCAAAGCCTTTTCGGAACACCCTTAAGGTGTAGTGCTAGATTAAAAGGTGTTAATAATGAATGCTATCTTGTTTTATCTGTTGTCTTTGCAGTGCTCTGCTTGACACTCCTGGTGTAGACCCCAGGCTGCTGAAGGAGGAATGGGTGTTTAACCACTACAAGTGGATCATCTGGAAAGCAGCTGCCATGGAAGTGGCCTATCCTCTCCAGCTAGGTGGAAGGTCAGAAAAGCGGAGAGATATTGGGAAGAATTTATCAGATGATAGCAGTTAGGCCTAAAAAAAAAAATGTTTGTTTGCCGTAACAGAGGGAAAAAAATAGGGTTGGTCGGTTGGTGTTTTTTCTTTTCTTTTTCTTTTTTTTTTTTTACCCAACATGCTGCCATGGTACTCAGGCATCCCATGTATTGTGGTCTCACATACTGCTTGAAGTTGTACGTGCGGCGGGACTCCTCACATATATCAAAGAGCCGTACCATGCATTCGAACGATACGCGTAAAATGGAGATCGAGGGTACTTGAGTCCTCTACTCATGATATGTTTAGTACTAATATGGACGATATTCTACCGCACCATTCGCCAGTGAAAAAAAAAAAAATGTAGGCAAAACAATGAAAATTAAGGTCGGTCGGCACATTTCTTCTTTTTTTTGGGTCAAATTTCAATAAAAAAATAAAAGTCGGCAGGTTTTACTAGGGTCGTTCGGGTTGCGGCAAACAAAAATTTTTTTTTTTTTTTTGCCTTACATGTATTTTGAATTCGAATGGCAAATGATTTATAAGTTTAGATGACTTGCCTGTAGATGCCCTGCTTATCTTAGTTAAATTGGTTGTCAAGGCTTCCGTATCATTTCAACATCATTCAGCACTCATTTGAGTGGCATTATGAAATACAGATATGCAAAGCCATTGAAGCTTTTTTTTTTTATCCCCTTGTCATCAAAGAACTTTACATGAGATGATACCAGTTATTGAAATGGTATTGAATTGAAATGGTAGAGGATTAAAGTTTTAGATGACTTGCCTGCTAGATGTCGTGTTTATTCCTAAGTTGGTTGCCAAGGCTTCTGTGTCATTTTTACATCACCTTTTACAGATCCCTCATTTGAGTGACATTATGAAATACACATATGTGAAAGCCTTGGAGGCCCTTTTTGTTTTTTGTTTTTGTTTTTTTTTTAAATAAAGACTGCATTTTTGAAAGACAGTTTACCGCATTAACCTGTTGAACACTAAGCCTGAGATAACTCAGGCTAGGGTCTATGGCAAATGCGTGTTATAGTGAAATCAAATTTTGCTTAATGGGTTAAGTGGAATAAGTTTCTATCAGTCATAATCATATCTGATACTGAACTGGGTCCTTCTTCAGTTGAAGTACTGCTGCTATGACAGAGAGATTGACTACAGTCAATACCCTGCACTGAGGAAGAACCTAGAGAGAGACAGAGAGAGACAGACAGACAGACAAGTCAGACAGGCACACACACACAAAGAGAGAGAGAGAGAGAGAGAGAGAGAGAGAGAAAACTGCTTTGTGCTTTTATTCACTGCATCAGGGATTTAGTGCCTTTTGCTCACCCATATATTCTGCAGGTTCCTGACACCAAACTGGGTCCTGCTCCAGTTGAAGTACCGCTACGACAGAGAGATAGACCACAGTCAACGCCCTGCTCTGAGGAAGATCTTGGAGAGAGATGATGCAGCATCCAGGAGGATGATCCTATGTGTAGCAACTATTCAGAGTTCAGAATTGTCATCCGGGCAAGATGGGAAGGGCACAGAACAGAGGAAGGTGGGTTTATTTTGTGTCATCAATGTCTTTCAAGAGAAGTACTTTATCATTACTGTATAAGCTGTTATTTTCGCGAATGGCGGCTTCTGCCACATATTCGCGTGTTGTTAAATTCGTGTTCACGTACACTCATCCAGGGAAATTCCCTGACATCATACGACCATGCTGTTTGTAAACACTCGGCTCACTCGTTCTCGTGATGTTTGTACATACAGCTCCATTCACAATAACAAATCCATTACTCACATATTGTCGCCGTGTATAGTATTTCTTTCACATGCACCGAGCCCCAATCTATAACATACATGTGCATGTGCACACAACTCCAAACTGCATGCACGCCCCTGGATTTCGCTAGCTCGATCTCGTATTAAACACACAGTACACAGTACTCATATGCGCAGCGCAGCCTTTGCAAGCCCGGCCCTACGCTTCATGCTTCATTGTTGTTGTCCCTGGATACCGAAAAAGGAAACCCCGATGGTGAAATCCCTGGCCTGCCCGGTTTTGAACATACGTATTTGTGACTGCATGGTCTCGTTACCCTTCATGAACAGCGTACAAAGGCGTGGAGGGGTGGGATGGAATTTAAGTAATTTGATTGAAGGAAGGGTTGTTCGTTGTGTCGATTGATTGTTGGAGCTTGTGAGGCCGGCTGCGCATATTTGTACAAGAGAAACTAAAGGGAGAAAACACTGTTAAACTAGTAAAGACAATGCTATCGTGTTTAAGTTCATTTAACATGTAGCAGTGCGTTTACTGCTAAACTTTACTACTCAGCCTTCTGAGAAATATTTGCAAAACAATAGAGAGAAAGGGAGGGGGAAACAATTGATGTGGAAAAACATTTTTTTTCTTGAGCTGTATTAAAGTTTTCCTCTCTCTTCTCATGCTTCTCATTAATACAATAGAGGCACTTTGAAATTCGTGCAACTTCCAAACATGTTATACTAACACACACATTTTGGCATGGTTTTCAACAATATCTTGTGAAACTCAGATAATTTTCTAGCTTCTAGTACTAGTATTACCGTATTACAATTATTTTACAAGTACGGTGCAATTAATTACTATTACAATTAAGGAGATAAGCATCCATGCAATGTTTTAATGTTTGTTTTGGCTTAAGGAAAAAGAAAACAAGCTGCTCAGTGAAGCTAATAAAACACATAATCACAACAAATATAGAATTGTAAAATGCTATGAAAATATCAAAAAGCTAGTGAACCCTTTGTTGTTATTGGTGCGCGTCAGCAGTAAAAATATTCGTCAATCTAGCTATGTAGCCTGAATTGAGATAAACATTTGCATACACAGTATCATGATGTCATTACTAGTATTAATGTTTTATCGTCGAAAAACATAATATTGTTTTATTCATTCATTTACTAAAAGACCTTTATCTATTTATTTATTCATTCATTTGTTTATCTATCTATTTCTTTATGAAGAGGAGCCTGATCAGCATTAAAAACTATAAAAGAATACATGAAATGAAATATGAAATGCAAATTAGTAGAGGCAGTTCAATGGAAATCATTCTTCCCAATCTCCATCCTCGGCGTCGCTGTCGTCATAGCTGGGTACTGGTTCTCGGCGAGCATCGGCGACTGTTTCTTGAAATCCCTTAACGATGAGATCTCGATCCAGTCGCACATTGTCGTGGACGCATATCATCCATCAGGCATGGACAGGCTTGATGACGGATGTCCTGAGGTCGATCGCCTTGACGATGTCGTTCACGCTGTCCCCTCTTTTGATCCCATCAGCAACCATCTTTGCATACCAGTTGGAGAACTGGGATTGTAGCTCCTTCTTGTAAACATTGTTTACAGTGGCATCCAGAGGTTGCAATGTGTCGGTGCAGGAGCCTGGCACGAAGACATAGAGGAAATTGAGATCTTTGAGCTTCGCCAGAAATTCCGGTGTGCGGTGTGCCCTGAAGACATCGAAGATCAACAATGGCCTCACATCAGGACGGCCCAGCTTCTCCCTGACCTGTTGGACATAAGGGACGATCACTTTGTCTAGGTAGCACATCATGGTGCTGCTGTTGCTCCAATGGCTTTCACTATGCCACACATCCCATTCAGGTGGGAATTCAACTTGGGGATGACATTGTTCAGTCTTTCCCTGGTATAGCACCTGGGGTGGCAGGAGCTCTCCGCTCACAGTGCAAGCCAGTAGTGATGTGAACTGCCTCTTATCATCACTGCCCTTTATAGGGACCTGTTGCTCTCCTTTAGGGTGCATAGTCCACTTCGTTGCAGGGACCACATCAACTCCTGTTTGATCCCAGTTGATTATAAGATCGTCGGGGATGTCAACCTTGTGAACTCTCCTACCAATGCGTCTGTGGAACCTCCCTGCGATATCATCGTAATCTCCTGGTCGCGTCTTCACACCCTTTGTCCCCTTTCTTTTGGTATACCCCATCCTGTTAAGAAGAGATCGTGCCCAAGCCTTATCGATTGTGATGGAGCCACCATGCTCGGCGAGGATGGGTGGCTTGGCTGACTGAAGCAATCCAGAGGCAAATGCCAACACCAACTTCGTGCTGACACTCCCACCACTTCTTCTCACAGCTTTGACAAAGTTCTTCACTTTGTTGTCCCATTCCTCTCCAAGAAGAAGCGGACGTCCTCTCGTTCTCTTTGGGAGAGCATTAGGATCACCACCGGCCTTGATGATTTTCAGATAACCTTCCTTCATACCGCGGACAGTACTTTCATTTATTGGCTTTTCCATCTCTCTCAAAAACTTTTGCCTCGCAGCTGCAACACCATTTTCGGCGGCATATAAGCCAATCTTAGCTCGTAACTCACCGCTGTAAACCCCATAGGGCCCGCGTCTTTTCTTTGGATTGGTAGATGATGATGTTGAATGTTGAGAACCTCTTCAACTTTCTCATTAGCTGATCTAACAGCTGCTGGCTGGAGTCCATGTGATGCATCATTTGGTTTTGGAAGATTCAGTGGTCGGTCGTTGATAGGCTTGAAGTAGGGAAGCATATTTATTACTTCCAAAATAAGATCCAAAAAGAATTGTTCACAGTCACACTTGAAATTCAATGAATGAAATTATAAATATAAAACATACATGTACTAGTACAATAGAATTCACGTACACTCACAAACTCTCCTCTTCTGTCTGTCTGTCTCTCTCTCTTTCTCTCTCTCTCTGTCTCTCTCTCTCCACGTACAAGCTCAACAACACGAAGTAGTACTACTAGTAGTAGTAGTATGCAAATTTGATATGACGACACATAAATTTCCCATGCTGTCCAGTCATTAACTGTCATGAATGAATCTACATGTACATGTACGTCATCAATTTTCTCTTGTACGGTACAGTCAGCCCATTCTCACATATACACACACCACAGAAATGTAAGCAGGGATTACTAGTACATGCGCTTTCATTGACACACACACACCTACTGTACTACTAGTATGTCTTTCGATATGGACCAGTTCGATAAAAAGAGAGGGATGATCATTTTCATGTGCAACGGGATTGGGGAAAAGCGTGAGTACTGTAAACGGCATGAAGGGGAAGTATCCTGGACTAGACATAGCTAATTTTCCCTAGCTGAAAGTGGAAACAGCGAACAAATCTACACATCGCGGGAATTGGAATGGGGCCAATTCTAAGCAAGGATATTGATGTCGCTGGGCGGGTCGTGCTCATGCTTAGTCAGTAGCTGTACTGTGTGTGAGGCATGCGCTGTGTGCTGCTGCATTTGTTTGCCATGCATTTAGTATAATCTCGTAATGTGGCAAGTTCATATGAGAATATTTTCGCGTGTTGTTAAATTCGCGTTTGCTCGTTCATTCGCGAAATTTGCGAAAATAAAACCCTCGCGAAAATAACAGCTTATACAGTATTTAATTTGTGAAATATTGAAATTAGTACAAAGTCACAACTTTGTAGTCTTCTGCACATAGACTTTGATAAATGTATTTGATATTGTTTTATACAGCATTTATGTAGTTCAATTCTGAAATTAGCTTAAAGATGATAAATTTCAGCAGGTGACGGTTGTATTGTCCAAGGTGTTTCATTCTAAATTGTGAAATTTTAAAGTTATTACCAATTTAAAAACTTCTCTGTAGTCTTCTGCACATGGTCTTGATAAATGTAGGTGATATCGTATCAGCCAGCACTTGTACAGTACAATTCTGAAATTGGCTCAAAGATGATACATGTAAATTCCATCAGATGACAGGTGTATTGTCCAGTGTGTACTATCATTAGGGCATGTTCATACCTGTGGGGGGGGGGGTAAATCACCTCTTGTGAAGCACCCAAAACAAAATAAATGATGATGTGCAGTAAGCATTGCATTAATTTGGTTTATGCTGCATTATTTCCTCTCATGTAAACTTTGACATGATTTCCATTTTACCCAACAAGAATGAGATGTTTTATGACTTTATGTGGAAACAAGCCCTCAAGCTTTGGTATTTCTTAAAGACTTCTTCATGGATTCCAATTTTCTGGGTGTTATATGATTGCAGGCTCCAACATTTCTCTGTTTAGATTCATGCATTTTTTAGGCTTTGTACAATATTTCAAAATGGGTTAGGCACCATAATGTACACTCCAGGCTTGTTCACATATGAAGCAGAAATCACCACAGTAAACCTCCACCTCTTTTGTATTTGTATAGATAAATGGGATATGAGGCTGCCAAAAAAAAAGAAATACCTCAGAAAAAATACCATTTTTGCCCCCTGCAGGCCAAAAAGTGTAGACCTATCAAATTCTTATAAAGTTGGCACAAAATATGACATCACAAGTTTGTCTGCTTAACTTCTGGCAAAGCTGTCTTTTATTTGGAGTTGATGTGTTAATGCGCGTCTCATTATCATTGGTGCGGTTTACCTTGCCATATGTGAACACTATACAACCAGTTGGGGTTTGCCGAGGTGATTTTCCACTCGATATCTGAACGAGCCTTTATGTAATGATAATCATAATAGCCATTTGTATAGAGCTCATATTCACTACGTTGTGACGCTCATGGCACTTAGACACGAGTATGCTATCAGGCTGACTGAGGAAAAACCAAGCAGTTTCTCCCCTTATTTATCTCTCTGCCCTCCTCTAGAGTCTACAGACCCCTTCGTACCCCACCTTAGAGCTGACAGATGGCTGGTACAGCATCCCTGCTTCCATAGACCCACCCCTCGCAAACTACGTCAGGTCTGGCAAAATCGTTTGTGGTACCAAGCTGTGTGTATATGGAGCAGAACTAGTGGGATCACAAGATGCTTGCTCTCCTCTTGAGGTTAGTATAGACCTCAGCCCTGTTGCAAAGAACTGACCATTAATGGTAACTTTGCCATCAATATTAACCACCATGGTAACATTGCTCAACAGCCAATCAAATTCAAGGTTTCCATAGAAGTTACCATTGATGGCAAAGTTTACCACCAGTGGAAAGTTTTATGCAAAAGGGCCCTGTTGAGTTGGTTCCTTTTTTTTTTTCATGTTAATGTCTATTTCAACCATAAATGGCGGCTTCAAGTACGGCTAACAATAGCTAATTTATGCACTGACATGGCAATACTCCTGACTGATTCATAACCCATTGAATCATCTTTTCTTCTTATTTTGGAAGCCCCCAGTTATGGCCAATAGTAGTTACAATGTTATAAAACTGAATAGGTGTGTAATATGAAGAAGTACCAGCATATTAAGCTGTTATAAAAAAAAATTATGAAAACGCGAAAAAGTTTGTCTTGAAAAAACTTGTGCTTCAATGTCTTCTAATATTCAAATTTGAGTATAGATATTATTTACAAATAATTGAATATATTTTTCAGCGCATTGAATTTAGATTTTAGAAAGTATAGCTGTTTGGGGCTGGTTTAAAGTTCATGTAAGATATTTGTTTTGTTTTGTTTTGTTTTTTGTGTATGGATTTTACCCAAGTACTCTTTTTTCTCAGTCTTCAAAAATTGTATGAACATATTATGGAGCCATTGGAACTGTGTTATGTTTTCAGTGGTAATTTATCCATTTGGCAAATTCAGGAGATAAATTCTCAGGTTCTGGACTTCAAAAGTATTTTTGATTATGCCCTCATGTAAATATTTGAAAGCTGTCCTACAGTTTTGTTTTTGTTTCTTTTTGTGAAATTTGCTGTGTAGAAGGAAATGTCACCCAAGAAACATGAAATCTAGGTGCAGTCAAGCCTGTCTAAAAGCACCACTGAAGAGAAACAGAAAAAAAATTGGGCATTTCAGACTGGTGACTGCTAAAGGCAGGTTCAATAATGCATTATCTTGCTTCAAGGAGACAGGGCCTTTATAGAGATGTGGCCACTGAGACAGGTTGACTGTAAATTTAAACCTGATATTACATGTTTTTGCAGATCCCTGAGGGGCTGAAGCTGAAGATCACAGCCAACTCCACCAGACGTGCCCGCTACGATGCAAGACTGGGTCTCCAAGCTGACCCTCGACCCTTCCCCCTACCTACTACCTCTCTTCATACTGATGGTGGCACAGTAGGGTGTGTGGACATCCTGGTTCTGAGAACATACCCCATGCAGGTAATTCTAAAAGCATGATAAAAAAAATTTAGAGATAAATTGACGCTCACAATACTACCCCAGGAAACACCACTGAGAATACGATATGTAGGCATCTTTTCTGTTCAACCAATTTAACCAGTAGAATATATAATTATCCTTTCTTGGTCAGTTCATGGAGAAGCTTCCCGAGGGAGGCAGCGTGTTCCGCAACGCCAAGGAAGAGGCCAAGGCAGCTGCTCTTCATGCTAATCAGAAACAGAACAAGATGGAGCAACTCTTTAACCAGATTCAAAGACAGTTTGAAGCTAAGCAAGCTGGTAAAGGTAATCAAAGATATTTTCATTTACCCGTACAAAAAGAGTTAGTGTGAAGCCCTGGCCCCTGGAATAGTAAACAAATATACCATGCACTGAGAGGCTCTATTTGAAATTATGGATTCTGAGGTGGCAAGAAAATAGTGCGGTTTCTGTCACCAAGGAATCCTTAATTTTACTTGTGGCTCATAACAGTGCATGTTATATTTGCTTTATACGATATTAATAGTAATAATCCATTCTTGTAAAGTGCATATCACATTATCATCTAACATCTCTATGTGCTTCCAAAGGACTTTGGATATCCCTCCAATGAATCTTGAAAAAATGATATAAATGTTGCACTTATCGCGGTGGACCCCATTGTATGAGGCTGATACCGATAGCACTTTTCACACACTTTCAGTGAAAAACCATTGATTGATCGCATTATCTATGTCGGCATTCATGGTATAGTGCACTATACCATGAATTTCATCACAGTACAGTACATTTTTTTTCCACCAGCATATTGTTTTCAACATCATCAACATCACTGCAATGTCTGTTTGGTCACATGACACTATGTAGACCAATCACTGAACAGGATTTCATTAATGAGGGATATAATTGTTTATATTCGTGAAGACCTAGGAATTATTTTTGTCATAGAGGAATCAATAAAATTTGAAACATTGACAGAAAACTCTTTGAATTTCATTGCTTAGAAAATGATTCTTGATAGCTGATTTTCTGTCTTCTCCCACTTGCGCAGGTCAAGGAGGCAAGGGGAAGAGATCTCTGCCTTCATCCAGAGGTAGAAATGCTGTGGACATAGAGAAACTCCAGTCTGGGGAGGAACTGTTTGAAGCCATGGAAGCCGCTCTTGATCCTGCAGCCTTTGAGGTGAGTCAGTGATGCTCTGACATAACTCATGGGACCATTACTATGTGGGGCTGTGCCTATTTGGGTGATCGAAAAACAAATCCTCCGGATCTGCTGATATGGCTCTTTCATGTTTTCAATTCAATTTCTTTTTTTTTTTTTTCAATTCAATTCAATTTATTGACCATTAAAAAGACATCAAAAATATTTACAAAAATAACATAATACAACAAATTCAAAATATAACAGGTTACAAGTTTCTTAATGGTCAGGACCCCTAAGAAGCAAGACTGCTTATAGCCGGGGCCCTACAAATAAGTACAAATAAGTTAACCCATAGACGTACAAGCCTTTACTATGTTTTTCATTGATCACTCAAAAAGTACACACCTTCCCGCCGGCAACGCTAGTCTCATCCTATTTTTAGCCCTTGGCATCTGCATTTTAGTTGAAGGGTCCGCGCTCAAGAAAATGTTTTATTCATTGGGGGAAAAAATGCCATCACGTGTCTCTTCATTTTCTGTGTCTTGTCGATAGAATGGAATAATTCAAACAGCTTATCACTCTGCTCTGTTCTTCATATAGTGTAATATATCATTATTGTCCATTCATTTTCCAAACCTTTTGCATGTTTCACCCCCATACGATCATGGAATTTCCCATCCACGAAAAAGTCCAGACGGCAGAGTTTATTTCTCACAAAGGGATCAAACAATTACGTCAAAAGTATGATCATAAATATGTAGAATTATAGAATGGATTGTTGTATAATTTGAATTTATTTACATGAAAAATGAATAGGTATGTACATGCAATCATGTTTTGACTTATACATAATGCAAAATCAATGAAATCCGAAAGTTTCACCCCCCCTGAAAGAAATAGAACAACCCACACTGCGTATGCAAATTTTAGGACAGTGCCATACGCTTATCACTTTCCCGCTCGATAACAGACATTGTGCAGTGCAGTGAATGTGTATCGTGATCTGAACGAAGCGTGAATGTGTAGTCTTATCTTCTAAACCTTTCAAATGTATGTAAGCATTTTTAGAAACATGTTATTTAGGCAAATATTGTAATAAGAAATTTGAGCAAGTGACACATTTATCTGAATTGGATTCGACATTCAAATGAATGAAAATACATCAAAACTGTAATAAAGAAGCTTATTTGAATAAATAGTAAGTGAATAATTACTAGAAATAAAGACTAGCGACCCCAGCTCGATCAAGCTCCCAGGCCAGGCCACGTGCACAGTACACAGGCCAGCTGCATTGTGTTTACAGATTTTTGGTGTTTATCGAAATGTTATCTCCTGTTTATAAACAAATTCGGTCTTGGCCAGCCAGAAAATAAATTGAGATGATAAGAAGAGAGGTTGAGAATGGGAAACAAGGCCTGAATTATGAATCAGTTTTGTAACAAGTGTTCCTCTCCCCATTTTTCCCCAATAGCGATACACTGTCTCTATCATCAAAGAGGAAGAGAAATTCAGGGGGAAAATTTTGGAAGAGAAGTAGAATTGTTTTTGTGATTGTCTTTACTTTAGGATTAGGGGGAGGGGGGATTAGGGGTGGCTATTTATATTTTTCATAAATGGCAAAGCCATATAGTCTAGGCGTTGGAATGCATGGCCACCAACTTGGTGCAGGTGCAGACATGCAAGGCACTGATTCACGATGTCGATGAAAAAATGATGTACGAGACATAACACAAGTCGCTTGGTTGTTTACACACACACTTCACAGTCAAACGTATACACGACACGTAACGTAGTGCATCCAACACACACACACACACACACACACACACACACAGGTCACAGCATGGCGCTGCACAAATAAAACAGATTATTGGTTTAGGCGAAATTCAGGCTAAACCATGGAAAATACACAACAAAGGAACACAATTTTCCGTAAAGAAATAAAGATACATCACATGACAGTTATTCATAGTGACGACAGAAGGGTGTAGAAGCAAAACTAAATGCAGAAACGACAGGGGAAAAAATCGCACACTGACGTAGTCAAACTAAAAACTGTTGTGCTAGTGCACAGTGCACAGATCAACGTCGCATCAAAGAAACACAATGCTCAACCACGACTCACCAAAACTCCACTAGACAAAAATTCAAACGCTAATAAATCCACAGAAAGTAAGAATTATCCTGAAAAAATGTTTAAATAGATGTAAATGAATGAAAAAAAATGAGACAATGCAAATAAAGGATGAAAACTAGCTCCCCTGCGTATCGCAGAGTCAAACTGGTGGCCATGTTTGAGTCCCAGTCAGACAATATTGCGATCGCAAATATCGATAATAGGGGATTTCCCGGGATACGCGCGGTTTCTATGCAGTGACGTCAACATTTTCCAGGCTCGTACGGACTCAGAGTGAAATGTCCAATTGGGGCCTTTCTAAAATGAATAGCTCAGCATGCAAATTTATTCATGAGGTAAGAGAGGTACCTCCTGATTGGCCAATTTTCGCTCTTTCTTCCTGTCCAGGTCCCAGGTCATGGGAAGGCCTAGTTTTCTCACAACATGCAAAACGTCGCCTTTAGGCGACGCTGTACGTCTATGGGTTAACTGCAAGTCCCATCTTGCTACTGCTCTTGCACTCGCGAAATCAATGACTCACGAAATTGTCCGTGAGCCTGTGAATCCCGAAAATATCTGTACACGAAAATATTGGCTTATACAGTATTACTTTTAATCCTGCTGTTTTGAATGTTTTTCTCTGTCTTTTCAGGCTGTCTTGAGTGATCAACAAAGATCTACCCTACATACCTATCAGAGATTACAGAATGAGATGAAACAAGCTAACATGCAGGCTGCCCTGAATCAAGCTCTTGCTCGACAGAAGAAAGAGGTAGGTATTACAAATCAAAAGAAATTGTTACGTGCCGTATGCTTAGAACCAGAAGGATATTAGCTCATGTTGATGATGCGTTTGAAAACACAATCATCATATATGTATATATAAGTGTACTGCAGTACATATATGCTTTCATGCCTGTTACTGTTAGCACTGGGCCCTGTTTCATAAAACTTAAAAAAAAAAAAAAACACAGGCACACGTTGGTATCAATATGCATATAGCACATTAATGTATTTGACATAAGATAAAACAGCAGTGTAGATAAAATGCCTTGCTTAAGGGCATAAATGCTGTGCTGGGGATCAAATCCCCGACTTTTGCATCTCCTGTCAAGCGCCTTAAACCACTAGACTACGGCACCTCTACCATTTTATAAAACTTGTTATCAGTAAGAACTGCCTCATTTCTATGACAAAGATGCTCTCAGCCAATCAGATGCAAGGATTTCAGTAGCCTATAACAGTTATTGCAACTTGTTATTGATAACAAGTTTTATGAAACAGGGCCCTGGTCTCTGAATATCTTAGCCCATTCATGCGTGCATTATTTTCTCTCTGTAAGGAGAATACTTTCCAGAATTCACTCTGTTCATATTTTGTTTTTTTGTGAAAGCATTGTGCAGTATTTAGTGCAAACAATATACAAGTGGACAATCGATGGTTCATTGTCTTTTTTCTACTCATCTTCTCTGTATTGCTGTCTATCTGTTTACTTCTTTCTCTCCCCCTCGCTCTCTCTCTCTCTCTCTCTCTCTCTGTCTTTTTCTTCTCTGCCTATCTCCTTTACCTCTCTCTCTTTTCCTTTCTCTCCCTCTCTCTCTCTATTCTAGGGCAAATTTGAAAGAACCGTAGTCCCTCTACTCAAGATACGAGTCGCAGACTATAAACCTTCCGCCACCAAGGGGCAGCAGACCACTTTCCTGACAATATGGGCGCCTACAGATGACCTTGTATCCCAGCTAGTTGAAGGGAAGAGATTTAGAATATCATCCGTATCTACCTCAGCAGGAAGGTAATTTAAATGTTTTTTTTTTTTATCGGAAAATCTCAAGTAGAGTTGAAATTTTGATTATTCATGTAATGTCAACAACTTCATTCTGATATTAAGATTCATTTGTTCTTGTAAGGGTTTGCTATTTTGTGTACTTTTCAAATTTTTCATGTTGTATCTGAATACTTAAAGCTGTAAGGAATGAACTGTGAAAGTAGTGATGATAGGGTTATTCATTAATTTGTGCATGTGGAACATATTTGGAGCAGTTTTGTTTTCAAAAAATTTTCATTGTTCATGTCAATATGTTGTTGATATCATATAACTTGATGATTGAGGAAATGAGAAATTAAATTCAATATTAAAAGGGGAGGGGGGGGGGGGTCATATCTAATTTTCAATGATCTATCTCTATAAGTGTTATGTTTCTAAAAATGCTTGAATTAAGGATCCTGTCTTAAAGCTCAATGGCATGGCATTTTGTTACTGGAGAAGATCACACCAAATTTGATGTATTGCACAAAATTTCAAAATTAGTCAAATTATTTCTAGGTCACTTCTTAACATATCTAAACTGTAACTCTTCTCAATACAACAACTCCACACACAGGAACATGCCTGGGATGTGTCCCGTTCAGCTAGCCTCCACCAGGGCCACGCGATATGAGGAATTACCCACCGCCAACCAAATCTTACAGAAAAGCTATATACCCAGGGCAGCTGCTTCCATGCAGTGGCTGGAAAGAGGCTACACTCAAGCAGCGTATGGTGAACTGGATGTTGTAGGGGTGGTAGTTGCATCAGAAGATCCCAAGTGAGTTCTCTGTGAAGGTTATGTCTGACAAATGCTACATGAGTTTGGTCATATTCGAATTCAAATTCACATTCATATTTATTCATTTGCTATAGAAAGAAAAGAAATAGAATGGAATTACAAAGGTATAATTACAGCAAAGATGAAATAATATATACATATTCAATTTTTTTTCCTGATAAGAAAGTACATATACATCTAAATCAATCATTGATTTTAAAAAAAATCCGAAATTCTGTGGAAATAGAGGGATCCACTAAAAAGCAGTGATCATAATTTGTGGATCCCCCAGAAAAAAATGAAATTGCTTCAAATTGTACCTTTTGGTTATGTTAAAAAAACAGGTGATCTGACTTCCTGTTGAAACCAGGCAGTTTTACCTTTCATTCAGTTCAGTTCATTTCAATGCTTTTGATGTCCATATCAAGGGAAGTTTGTTTTGTTTACATGCATATTGCAGACACCAAAGTCATCAACATAAACAAAGCAAATAAATAAACAACAAAATATTACAAACTAACCAAGGTAATAAAGATATGTACAAAAGAGCATCATTGATGAAAAGTGTATGAAATAGTCAGTCAGGTATAGCTGAAGTACCTTCAATACTATTAATCCAAATTTATTTACAAGTATTTAGAAGTTAACATTTAAATGGTTGTGGTTGTTTGAATAAGAAATATGGGTTCAGTGAAAATGCAATCTGAAGGTGACATCAGTGATCCTTTCTGTAAGATTCTAGTGGCTAGCCAGGCATCATATATGACATTGCTGATATCGTCAACGGAAAGATCATGAGTGTAGTTTGTCGAATCAGTGACGGTTGAAAAAGTGTCGTCATCATCTTCATTGTCGGTTGTAATGCTGGAGACATCTGTGAAACTATCACTGTCCATTTCATCCAGATATCTGATGATGCTATATGTAGCATCAGATAACAATGAGTCCTCAGTGTCTTCGTCTTTGTTATGAATCTTGATCAAGTCTTCGTTAGCGAGATGATAGCAGTCGGATGCGGTACATGTCATTGCTGTTGTTTGTCTTTTTTTTTTTCAATTTCAATTTCAATTTATTTTTCCACAGAAATCAACATCTTTACAAATTATGCATTATTGTGAATATAATATATATCAGTTAGCATCAAATGTGTAATAGCAATACAAAAATAAATACAAAAAGAGTAATTCAATGATTCAGTGATATCATTCATATAGTAGAGGGGCCTAAAGTGAAGCAGAGCTTGTCATGGATAGGCCCGGTATATTGATAGTTTCAGACAGGAAGGGAAAGTAGTAAAGGGGAGAAAGAAAGAGAAATGGAGGTACGGGAAGAGAGAAATGGAAAGGGGCAGAATAGAGAGAGAGAGAGAGAAAGAACAATAGAAGACAAAACTAAAAATTGCAACCAGAACAGGTACACAAGCATACTAAAACAAAATGAAAAATAAAAATAAAAAAGAATAGCAGAAGAGTTAGGCATCTAGAGCTGGAATTTTGATTGCACAAAATAAAAACTTCTGCGTCATAACATAGTAAATGCAGCAATACGTAAATAGAACAGTGCACAACTATGATTGTACACTTGCATATTGAAGAAAGAATACTGCAAGCTAATCAAATGCATTATAAATGAGTTGTAGCTATTAGCTGTGTAGTGTTGATTGCATTATGCTTTCGCCTTTAATTTCTTTTAAATGCAAATACACTTGCAGATCTTGTTATTTTAGGATTTAGAGAGTTCCATCCTATGGGACCTGAATAGACTACAGTATTGTTGGCAAATCGTGTTCTGATTTTTGGAAGATGATATTCAAAACTTGGTTGCATGGAATAATTGTGCAGGTGGTTGTTTTTTGTAAACATAGAGCAAAGTGCCTGAGGCAAATTGTTATGGTTTAGTTGAAACATAAGGGGACCCATTAGCAGACTAAAAATATTCTTGAACTTTTCAGAATGCAACTTTCAAAGAAAAGAGGCTTCTGGGAGCCTGTGTATATGCTTGTTAAAGGGGGTACCCAATACTGAAACAATGTTAGCTCATTTAAAAGAGCATGATTTTATTAGCAGAAAATCATCTGCCTAAAATTTTTTAATAAGTCGTGTTGCCAAGGAAACCCCCAAATATGGTAAAATTTCAGGATATTTTTGACCCCTCAGCGGTGACCCAGTTTCATCTGGTACCCACTTTTATGTCAAAATGACGTCAAAGTGGGTACCTTATCGCACACTTCTAGCAAAATGCGTGTAAGGTACAATACATATTGTACAGTCTAGCGTGCAGCACAACTGCAATGCGCGAAGCTGGGTACCCACTTTTACGTCATACCTTATACTCAAATTTTTTGGTCAGCTCTTGACCTTTTTATGAGAAAATTAGCCAAAATGCATTGATTTCGATTGAAAATCATCATATTTTTAATGTAATTTTTCTTAGAATTCTATTCTCGTTCATATATCACTTTTTTTTTTACCATTGTGTAATCACTTTAAAATGATACAGCTTCATACTAAAATTTTGTCCAGTTGGAGTTTATCATTTTTCGTACAGTCATCAGTCCCTGTTTTGTTTGAAGAATGATGCACTAAAAGTCATACACAGTGTCTGGCAATCAAATTAACATTACAATGTAAGACAATCAGTCCAAGAAATGTATCAAATGCCAAGCAGCATTTAAAAATAGGTCATGCACTTGTGAACTTGACCTACTGAAGTCCATTGAGCGAAATTAACATCACATTCTTAACAAACAAAATTCTTTTTGTGTACATTACAGCAGAGGAATTTGCAGGTGTTAGCCAAGTGTATTGTTTGAGGTTGTAAATATCATGTCACTGCTATCTGTAGTGGTAGGTTTCAGACAGGAATGGAAGTAGATTACCGGAGATGCTCCAGTGAAATTTACAAGAGCTGCCAATCAAAATATACAAGGAGTATTGCATTCTTTTCGTATTTCATGTGGTGTTGCATGAACTAGAAATTTTTTGAATCAAGCTGTGGTTTAGTGTTTGAACTGCTTTTTCATGCCCCTATAAAAGACTGTAATGTAAAATCTTTTTGATCAGAGATTTTATTCCTACATTTTGCCACATGTTCAAAATAATTTAAAATATTGAAGGATGTCTTAAATAGTTCAATTCGTGTGATAATAGAGCTTAAAATGTTAGATACAAACCAACATAAACTGAATGTTCAAAGCTGTGGGGAAATGAATTCTCTTTTCAAAATGATTTCAGTGATTTAGAACATTAGCAGTTGGTATTGGAAAAATCATAAACATGACCATGTGTCAAATAGAGTGCAGGGTTTCATCCAATATAATTTCCCACAAAGTTTTCATGTTTTTGTTATACAGTTTGCTTCTTCAAACAATTAAGTGTTATTTTTACCCACTTTTTCGTGGAAGTCTAGTGCAACATGCAAGACTTCTGTTTTGCATTAACTTATGGTTTTGAAGAACAGAAAACTTTGTTTTTATTGCAGTATTGTTTTTAATAAAATGCATTAGTTTGGTTTGATCACTTCTATCCTATGCAGTATTAGTGTGCTGTTATCATGTATGTAGACAACTTTAGCATGAACATAATTGCCCTCTCTAGTTGATATCTTCGACAAACCTATTTTTCCCTTACCTCAGCAGACAGCAGCTAGGGAGCTCACACTACCATGCAGTTTACCTAGCCGATCAGGATGGTGCGGTCATGGCCATCAAATTTTGGACAAGCCCAGCGGTAAGTTTAGATGGAATGTTAGTTCATATGATTGATACACAACTAATGTTACATTCATAAGTCTGGTAGGGTTTTTATCTAACATGTTTTGATCAAATACGATTATTTACATCTAGGGACTGATCTTTAATGTCACCATCCAAAATATTTGACTTGATTTCAGGAAAGGTACATCAGATTTGTATTATAAGAAGACATGACCACTTAATTATTTTGCTGATTACTGTGCCTAACAACCAAGTTTTTATTTACCGCATGAAGAAGATGCACCTGAGTAGCTACTTGTATCAAAATTAAACATAGAATCGTTGTATAACCTTATCCTTTATTGTAAGCAAGCATACTGTAACCATATCTTAAAATACCTTGGGGGAAAAGGAGAAATCTAACAAGCTTCAAACAAATAATTATCATTTTTTTAATGAAAAGAGTTCCATATTTTTGTTTTGCCTTTTTTTTCGGGGGGGGGGGGGGGGTGTTCATTTTGAGAAATTTTGTTAATTTGCTTTATAAGAAGCACATGGCAAATGTCTGTAGCAAAAATGTGGTTCTCCTTGTATTTGTAATTGTTTTCCATCATTACCCTTCTGATTAATTTAACCCTCACTGTACTGGGGGTGGGGGGGGGGGGGGGGGAGGAGGAGGGGGATCAGTAATACTGTAAAAATGAGGCAATATACCATCACTATTTTGTAGGCTCTCCAACTTGAGGACATGCTGAAGCCTGGCTCCTTCGTTTCTGTCACCAACCTGCAGTACCGGTCTACCCCAGCAGCTGTGCCTCTCCCTACAGCATTGGCAACAGACTCCACCATGTTTACACCCAACCCCAAGGCAGGCTACCTGCAGACTGCTCTCGGTCAGCTCAAAGCAGGGATAAAGGTGCTTTATTTTGCTTAACCCAAAGAAGTATGGAGCTTTTTAGAGGTCTAAAATAATCATCTTCATTCCTCAAATTGGCAACAAATAATATTTTTTCCACTCTTACATAACTTGAAAAAAATAAATATAGATAAAACATGAAACCTAATGAATTATGATTGCAAAATTTAAGCTGTAACTGCCAATTTGAACACGGAAATAGTGATTATATGATATTCACGGCATTGCCAATTTAAAGAGATTAATGATCAGTTACATTTAAGCTGCTCTAATTTGAAAACACAACAACATACTGCATTGGGAATGGACTCAAAACTTTCAGTGAAATTTTCTCTTTCTGCTCATGTATAGTGTGTAATGTCTAGCATTCTGGATCAGCAGATACTGCCAAAGTGTCTCCTAAAGGAGACACTGTACCTCTATGGGTTAAAGCCATTGAGTAACTTTATAAAAAGTTTGAGCTGCCTGCTACATGCTATCAGTGTATGTAGTATTGTGTAAATATGAAGCCCTGAAAAATGTGCTTCACAAAAAGTGAAAATATACAAGCAACCAGAAATGCCAGACATTTTTTAAACCCATAGACTGCAGTGTAACACAAAGCATAACCAAGGTGATTTTACAAATGGATATCTGGATAATAACAAATTATATTTCAAAACCTTTATATTCCTGGCTGTTTATTCAAAATATATTTTGGAACATTCTACTTCTCATCTTAGAAGCTTCTTGTAAAGAGTGGCTCATAGATAGTGTGTTTCTTATTTTATTGTTAGTTTTTCATGTTTGTGTTGGGGGGAGGGGGAGAGGGAGGTGCAAATATTTATGGATGGAAAATCATGATTTCTAGCAAATGTATCTTTTGATCCAGATGGAAAGATATTCTAATGCCCTTTTTTTTGCTGCCAGAAATTATCATGGCCTTTAATTTGTTGTGAAATCCGATATGATTTTATCAAATTTTCTCTAACAGGATGTGTCCAAATTTGTAGAGATTATGCAGAGGAGAGTTCAGAGCCTGAAAGATGCCCCTTCTCAGTCAGCCTATCCTGGCTCTACCCCAAGAAATCAACCATACGCAGCTGGGAGAGAAAGGATCACCACTCCACTTGCTGGGCTGAATCGAGCGTGGTCTGGCACTCGGTATTCTCCTCCTACCTCAGTGACTCCACAGGGTCAGCCGTATCAGTTGATGACCGTCCGCTCATGTCCAAAGAATTTCCTGAAAACATCTCAGCCATCAGGTGTTCTGCCCTGGGATGGTGCCTTAAACCCTGGAGTACAGGTACTGGGTAGCACAACACCACATGTTTATTCAGGTGCGCCAAGGGGATCTACTGCTGCTACTGTAAGGACACCCTATCAGTCTCCGATGTCTTCCATGTCAGAAGTGGGTGTGTCTCCAAGACTGATGGCACAGCACCTAGAGCAGGAAAGAAGATCTCAGCTCTTGTCTCGCATACCATCCCCTCCACCCCTCACCCCACTCCCGTACCCTGCAGCTTCATCTGCGCTTAGGCGTGGCTTCAAGACACCATCCCCATTGGTCAGAGGGTCTCAGAAAGCAGACCCTGAGAAGGGACTAAGAAAGCGACTTCGAGATGAACTGGAGGAACAGGAGGAAACCGACCCTGGGAAGCAGGGCATGGACCAATCAGATGTTGACTATAATGATAGTGACAGCACAAACAAAAAGCAGAAAGTAGACAATCATGTAGAGACTCCATGTGAGAATGAGGTTCAATCTCAGACTGGAGATCACCCTAACCTGGAAGAGAACACAAAGGGAGATGATGATGTGGATGATGCTGACTTTGGTGATGACCTTGGTCTATCTCCATCAGGCTTGAGAGAACTAGAGATGAGTTGGTCCCAGTCAGAGTCCTTGCGTGAACCTTCCACCAAAGACCAACCCTTGAAGATTTATTCACGTGAAGAGAGTTGTCCATCCAGAAGCAAAGACAGCCAGGAAGATAACAAGGTGGACATTCCTGCTGATGTGAGCTTAGAGAAGGATGATCAGATTAGTGAAATCCCACAGGAAAAGAAACATATAGTTCCTGATGTTGAAGAAACCAAGGAGGGAACAGTTCAGGCATGCACAGATATGGTTAATGTTCATGAAACAAAGCATGATATAGTACCATGTGCAGAGCCTCTTAGAGCTGAACAACATAATGATAATAATTCTGGTGTGAAATGTGGTGACTCAACCAATCCAGCCCATGGAGCTGTTCTTCAGCCATCTTTGGGGAATGATTCTGATTGTAAGATTGACAGTGCAGCTGAAACTACTAGTATATGCCAAACTGAAGACTCCAGTACTCTAATTTTGCCTTTGCATCAAGAAACCATTGGTGATGTTGTTCAAACCAACAGTGTAACCACTGCAGAAAATATCAATCTTGTTGCAGATGTATCAGAACAGGTTAGTGCTGATCTGAAAGATTCTCAAGACATTAAGGAAGCACATGCAATCGAGGATCACCTGAAATCTCAATGTTCAATATCCTCCAGCCCAAAAGACTCTACCAAGGAAGGCAGCTCTCAAGAAAACATTGCATTGCAACAATTCAGAAGTGATGGCTCTTCTCAGAACTTGACACCTGCAGATGGATCACATGATATCTCTAAACAGGACCAACCATCAGGGTCTTCAAGCCCCAAGGGCAACAAGAGGAAGTGCCTTAGTCTTCGTGGGAGGAGACCTGTTCCTGACCCTGATGCTGTGATAGAGATCTTGGAAGATGACGACTCGCCCATACCCAAGAGATCCTCAAGGCTTCGACAACAGCAGCAGAAGAGTTACAAATTTTAGACCAGAACCCTGTTGAAATAAAGCTGATACAAGTTACAGTAACCAGGAATAAGCTTAAAAATCACTGAATTTGATTAGCGCCAAGTAAATGCATTGTGGGATTGTGGCAGGCGTTATTCAAAGCAAAGTTTATGGAATGGCCCTTAGAACAGTCAGTGTACTGTATAAGTCAAGGTTGCAGGCATAACAGGATAAAGGACATCTATGTAGCAATAAGCCATCTCTCAGTATTGACTACTTATTACATCTGTAAAAAACGCTATAGTTTTTTTTTTTCACAGTACCAGGATATCTGCTTTTTTCTAGGCCTGAGTCGAAACGGTTCCCCGCCCGGGCCCCGTCCGTCGAGCTGAAACCCGGTTTTGTGTTCTCGGGTTTCGGGTTTTCATCATATCAATAAGACCTAGTATATTGCTGATTTTAGAGTTGTTTCATAGTTAAAAATATTTATATACTTGTCACATCAATGTCATGTACCGAACGTTCTAATTTGGAGGAAATTTCTCACCTTTCCACCCCCGTTTGGTTCTTGCAAGTTCATAAAAATTACATTTATCCATCACTCTTCAATGCCAACGTAACAAACACTCTCGTTCATGCACACGCACGAGCCAGGCATGCGCAGCACACGTACAGTACATATATGCATGCACACAGGTTGTTATCCAGTACAAAGTCCAGACGGCATAGTTCATTTTCCACAAAGGGATCAGAGAATCAAGACAGAAGTTAAGACATAAAATCTAGAATTATGAAATATAGTGCAACATGTACATGGTTTTATTTAATTGAAGAACAAAATATACCTTGTATATTTCATCGGATTTTGATCGATTATAAGAAAAGCACCGTCACTGAAATAAAGATTTACCCCCATGTTGAAAATAGACTAACCCTCATTGAGCATGCAAGTAGTGGTATATCGTATACGCAGAGCGTTTCCCACCAGCAAGCAAACATAACATGGGATTTCTGAATGAAAGAGGAACGTTCAGTCTTGTGTTCTAAACCCTTTCAAATTTAGATTTTTTCAGGGAAATTTTTCAGAGACAAGTTAAAGTAGATATTTTACTAAGAAATATGAACAGGTGGTGCAGTTTCCTAAATTGAATTCCACACTCAAATGAATAAAAATACTTTAATAACAGTTTAAACTTTAATGATGAAGGTTATAAGAATTTTATTAGGAAGTGAGCGATGACTAGAAATAAAGACTAGCATTTTGACCCTTGGCCTCTAGCTCCCTCACAACCAGCTGTAGCTTGTCTCGGCATGACGGCAGAGATCAACAATCTTTGGCCTAGTAGAAACGAAAGTGATTATCTTGGGAATGTTTTGTTTTCTTGTTTAATCTCGGAGTCGAGTTTGTGAAGTGGTACACTTGGAAAAAGAAATATCCCGAGTAGGCAAAGAGGAAATATTACATGAAAAATGAATCATTTACATGTGCTTGTGATGGGATTTATAACCTCCCTGGATTTGCAGTTTTAAGTAGCCCGAGGTCGATCTATTCCCTGCTTCCCCGTAACCCATGCTTCCCCTGCGCAGTCAGAGGATTTGCCGGTGGTGCATACCAAGCGGGTATTCAATTACTTGTTTTGAAAAAGGTCAAATGAGGTCAATAAACTTTTATCACCGCTGACTTAAAAATTTTCGGGTACCCGGTCCCCGCCCGTTTTTTCCCACTCAAACCCGGTTTGAGGAAAACCCGTGATGACTCAGGCCTACTTTTTTCTAGGGCATTTTAGTTCATAATGAAAGGATGATACATGGCCATTCATCCAATATTTTTTTCAGAAAACCTTAAATGAATTTCACAGCAGAATTCCATTTTTTTTTTAATGGTCATTACCTAAGTGTGTGTGTAAAACTAAAGAATTACAGTTTAGTTGAAAATACCCAAGGTGCTCCACTATAAGCCATCTCTCAGTATTGACTACTTATTACATCTGTAAAAAACGCTATAGTTTTTTTTTTCACAGTACCAGGATATCTGCTTTTTTCTAGGGCATTTTAGTTCATAATGAAAGGATGATACATGGCCATTCATCCAATATTTTTTTCAGAAAACCTTAAATGAATTTCACAGCAGAATTCCATTTTTTTTTTAATGGTCATTACCTTAGTGTGTGTGTAAAACTAAAGAATTACAGTTTAGTTGAAAATACCCAAGGTGCTCCACTATGCCTTTTTTACATGTCATCTGTTCAAAGCTAGAAGGGCATTAACTCATATCATGTATACAGACTTAACTCCCTTCTGGCTCCAAACAGAGGATATGACTGTTCAGTAAATGTTTTGTATTAAGTATGTATTAAACCAATCACCACTTCAGACCAGTAAGTGTTTAATAGCGTTTTTTCACGAATATGTTGCATGTGATATTGCCTTATTTAGGTGCAGTAGCTCATTATGTAGTCACGGTACATTGATGATTTTGAACATAATACATTATGGTATTATACTTCACATCAAGTAACTTCACACTTAATACAGTAGACAACCTTGTCGTCCTTGTGCAGATAACATAAACCTTAAAAAAAAAAATGATATTGTAGTTTAATAGCACTACATGTAAGTTGATACAGTGGTTAGCAAACAAAATGACTTTTGGCTAGTGATGTTATTATAAGTTAACAAGTATTTAGAGACAAGTACATTTCACATATGATTTTTGTTTGTTTGTTAATTTATCTGGAATCACCATATTGCCTCCTCTCATTTGTAGTTGTGTGTAGAGCTCATTCTGAACATACTGGAACAGTAGTAATTACTGTCATTAAGGCATTGCTCTGTCCAGTATAATGCATGAATGACCTAATTACTTCGAGTCTCTCACTTTGTAATTGTAAAATATAGGTTGCAAGATGGCATATATTCTTGAATTCAAACTCTCGTATGTTTGCACAGTAGTTATCTATCCAGTAACTCTGGCCTAATATAGGGCTCCTAACGTTTTTTTTTGTAAGGGATGTGGATTAAATATTGGGTTTCTGCATTTATGGAGCCTTGTTCAGTTTTGGGGGTCCAGACCATTTTTTATGGGGGGGGGGGGGGGAGCATTCGTTCCAGGGGAGTGTTTCACAAAGTGTCTTATCAGTGATTTTTACTAACAACTGTTATAAGCTCCTGAAATCCTTGGATCTGATTTGCTGAGAGCAAATTTGTCAGTAAAAATCACTGACAGGACACTTCATGAAACACTCCCCAGGTGCCTGTTAGTGTCGAGCCGTGCCAACTACATGTATATTCCCCTTAGGTCATTATGCCTTCATCACACAAGCTGTTGATATATTAGGCAATCACTGAAAGCACTTCATGCATTGTGCACATGAAAAAATATAACATGCAATACATTTCTACCAGAGCTCTGCATTCTGTACATAGGTTTAATACTTCGCTAGGTGTTTAATTAAATGTTTCAAACTAACAAGGTATATTTAGTATAGCAGTTATCTGCTTTAAATTCGTAAAGGTCATCACATAGGCAATATTGGCCATTGTAAACAGTTTGAGGGACCTTTTAAAACATTTTTACTACACACATGTCCTTATGGAAGGAATGACCACTATAGGCAGGTTGTCTTTGTATATGACCTAAGTGGGCAAAAAAATAAATGGCACAGCTTTTACCTTTGGTGGAAGGATAACTAATAACAGTCCTTGTAAGTCTTATCTAATCCTACTATTATAACCAAACATCAATTATATCCTTTTGTATAGTTATAAATCCTTTAACATATACTTGATTAATGTTTTTTGTGAGGGTGTAACATGTTCATTATTATATCCTTATGCAAAGAAAGAAATCAGCATACATGAATTTCAGTTATTTTGAATACAATGAAGAACATGTAATCTGAAGTGCCTTTGGTTCCATGTATTAAATGCATTTTGCACACTCTGTGCAATTATTTTATTATTTGCCATTGATGTTGTATGTAAGCCAAACTCAAGTGCCAAAATTTGTGCCAAATGTAAGATAAATGTACTGTAGCAGGATGGAATGTGGATGTCATGCATTCACATTCAAAATTCACTTGTTATGTGTTGTTTATATGAGTTCCTGTGTCTGCATATCAATACCATTGTCAACTAAGAAGCATGATTCTTCTCATGAGAAAGAATATTGTCACTTTTCGTTGAATTTCAGTGCACCTATTGTAAGCAAGGCCGTGCAACAAAACGCTTCACTGATAAAAAAAGCTTTTGGAGTTTGGGCTACCTTTTGGTCAAATTAACAATAGCAGTGGTGGTCATGTTGACTTTTTCAGCTTATAAACAACAACAACAACAAAATATGCATTGTTTTGCTACTTGCTGTAAATGACATGCCCAAATTCTCCATTAATACAGTTCCAATACATGTACATGCAACACGATAAAAATTGCTTTCGAAAAATCAACTTAAGGCAACTTCTATAGCCCTGTTTATCACATTTAGAAATGTGCGGACTTTACAATGGCTTATTAAGTAATCTGAACATAATTTGTATGGGCAGTACAATAGGCTTTCAAAATTGCACTTGAGTTGATTTTTCGAAAGTAGTTTTTGTGGTGTTATGCACTATGTTATGTATATTTGAGCATAGTTATTTCTTATTTCTAATTCTATTTGCTTACCCACTCTGGGGAATGGGGCACTGAACCAGGGTTGAAAGTTCAGAGTCTTCTGCCATCCAGGGGGATGTTTCACAAAGATAAAATTGATTGCAGATTTAGGATTGATTTTAAATAGGGACTGATTTAATATGCCTTTGTACAGCTTAAAATTGATTCCTGATATTCTGTTTCATCATATCAAGTTACATAAAACTGATCGGATTTAATTTAAAATCAATTCAACTCTTTGTGAAACACCCCACATGTTTTTTGTCATGGTCTAGGGCCATTTTTTTTTTTTTTTTTGGTTAACATGCAAAATTTTATGTGACAGAAACTATAGGACTCACAAAATTGTACAATTTTCAAAAGTTTCTTTCAGCAAAAATGGTAATCTCTCACAATATGCAAGGCCCTTTATAGTAGCTCAAAGCTTTATGCTTCCTTTAACCAACAGCTTTCATCCCTTCATACAGCATACTGGGGTGTTTGTTTTACCGTAAAAATTTGCTGACAAGCAAAAAAAAAAGGGGGGGAAGAGGGAAAAAAAATCCTCAGCTTTTTTTTTTTTCATTTTTAAAAAAGTTTTTTATTCCTTATTTTTGTGGGGGCATACCTTATTGTGTCCTCCACCCTTATTGTTTATTAATTTTCTCTTTTTTTGGGGGGGGGGGGAGAGACCTGTCCCCCCCCCCCCCCCCCCCCCATTGACGCCCATGTCATCGACTATTCCTTGAGAACTGGGCAACTACCCAAGACAGTATTTTGCATGACTGTGTAGTCAATGTGAAGCTGGTGGTGATGGGAGGAAATAGGAAATACCAAATTATGAAATATTGTTGGAATATATATATTTTTTTTTGGGGGGGGGATATTATTTGAAGGATATTTGCTCATTGACTCCATACTGAAATTAATCCCACCTTGGCTAGAAGTGAAGCTGAGATGAAATGTATGTGTTACATTCTGCATTTTAAATGGTATTAAAATATGCACATCACAATCAATAATAATGCCTAAATCACTTTGTCCGACTTTAGAGAATGCCCCCTAGAAGTGAACGGGTGAGTGAGAAGAAAAATTGATGGTGATAAGAACGAAGTGAACATGATCTGAAGAAATATCTAGACCCAATATCACAGTTGTGTGTATCATGGAGAAGGGAATGAAGTAATGACAGAGTAATTCTAGTGAATTCACGCCGTTCATATACTTTCGCAGAGCAGCAACAGCCTTGGCTGCAGCTTAAGCTTAATCGATAATCAGGGGCGACGAGCCCCTTTTTCCTATGAAAAATGCCCCTTTTCAAACCTGTTCAGTGCCTTTTTCTTTCTTTTTACAAGGGCCCATTTTGTATAACGGTGCTCTTTCATCTTCCAGTAAGTGCCTTTTTTCGCTTCAGATAAGTCACCCTTCTTAAATCCTCCAACTGCCCCCCCCCCTTTTACACCAGATTAGTGACCCTCCCCCCTTTTTTCATAGTGCTCTTTTCCCTTCTATAATGAATTTAATTGTAATTACTTTCTTGTTAATTTTGCTTGATTACTATGATATCTATATTTTGTCATGTATTTTTTGCACCATTGTAAAGCGCATAGAGAACTACTCCAGTTATCATGCGCTTAATAAGTATATCATTATGATGATGATGATGATGATGATGTCCCTATTTAAATGTGGTAAGTGCCCTTTTTGACTGCCCATTTTCTATTGTGATGAGTACCCCCTTTTGCCTCTGATAAATTCTCATTTTTCTACTTGGGCAAGAGCCCGATTTGAATCTGATACTTGCCTCAATACTTCTGATAAATGCCCCTTTTCCTTTCTAGTGCGTCCCATTTCTCCTGTTCCGTTCTTGCTGTATTCATGTTGCATTCATTTTTTGTCCGAGGTTCTCTCTCTGTCTCTCTCTCCTCTCTCTCTCTCTATCTCTCTCTCTCTCTCTCTCTCTCTCTCTCTCTCTCTCCGTCTGTCTGTCTCTCTCTCTCTCCCTCTCTCATTGCCCGTCAAGGGCGGTGCCAGTCGTTGACGCAATCGTACGTCAACAATATGACGCCTCGTCTGCAGCGGGTATTATAAAAACTATCCCGCCCCTTCCCCTACTCCGATTATTTTCTTTCTCTCGGCTCATCTTGGTCTTCAACCCCTTAAAAAATCCTTTTTCTACGTCCTTAATACAGCGGCCCTTTATTTCATGCCTCGGAAAGCATCTAGTTTATAAAAACAGCATCGTTCGCAATTCTTCCACCAATTTGTCATGCCGATTTTAGGGAACATAATTGCATCGCGCATTACAGCAAGTTCAGTGATTCTTCAGAAATTCGTTAAAATGTTTCGCACTAATGGGCGCGGCGCGCGCGTAAAAGAGCAATCGCCCGTATGAAGAGCCTAGCCCGCGAGAGGGATATTCTGTATAGGAAAAGGGTCGGGCTAACTCTTGCGATAAGAATCAACAGCGTGCTAATTACAGGGACCCCGGCCTATACCCTCTCGCATCAGATTCTCTCTACCCGTACCTCTGTATCTCTCTCTCTTCCTCTCCGCTCTCTCATTCATTTTCATTTCTGTTGTGCAACACAAAGATGATGGTGATGTATTATTGATAGCTTTAAGTCTTCAAAATCAAATGTCGCGATTCGCAGTTCATGGCCTCGTCCATGCATTTAAATCTTCACAGGTTTTGTTTGAGCAAGGAAGCGCCCAAATAACGTGTCTTACTCTTCAGTCTCATCGTTTTTGCTGGTATTATCATAATTATAATTACTGTAATTTGCTGAATTTTCTAGGGAATCTCCATTTTGAGTGCACTTGTTAATGTTGATCTCATTGGCAAAAAAAAAATGAATATATCTAGATGAAGTACCAAAAAGTCATCATTTACGGGTTTGAAAAGTGATTTAAGAATATGACATGGATGATGTTGCATAATTTGTGAAAGTAATTCATGCAGGTGTATACGGGACCAAATAATCGATCATCCCCCCCCCCCACACACACACATGCATAAAAGAAAATTCATATTGCTCTCTCTGTCTCTTTGTCTATCTATATATCTATCTATCTATCTATCTATCTACTTGTTTATCACTCCTTTCCCTCCATTTTCTGTGCACGATGAAGGGATGTGCTTTTAAAATTACATGTATGAATACAAACAGTAAACAAAGTCAGCACTTGACATTTATTCCCCCCCCCCCAAAGGCAAACAATGTATACATGAAATATGTCCCTCAATAACTGGAAGCCAAGAGAAATGAGCATTTTGACGGCCTATTACAAAGGGTGACAGTCTGAAATCGTTCAAAGTTGTATACACATCATTATAACCCGGCATGTTGGCTCAGTATTATTGATAGAGCGTCCGCCTCATGAACGGGAGGTCGTCGGTTCGATCCCCGGCCGAGTCATACTAAAGACTTACAAAAATGGGACCTTCTGCTGTCTAGCCAGGCGCTCGGCATTTAAGAATGGAGAAAGGTAATATTAACATATTATGTTATGAAGGGCCCGCTGGAAGATCAGCTGATAAAGCTGAAGTGGCTACCCTTGGTAAATAAGGGTTATTATTATTATTATTATTATTATTATTATTATTATTATTATTATTATTATTATTATTATTATTATTATTATAACTTGTGGAGAGAATCTGAGAGGAGATTGGAGCTGGGAGGAGGAGGGAAACGGCATGAAAAGAAGATAAAGAAGTGATCATGTGTCTAGTATGAAAAAGATAAACTTTCAAGAGAAAGTTTGAAGACGAGAAACAACATCAACAACAACAACCTGATAACATGCCCCCCCCCCCAAAAAAAAAGGAAATAAAAAAACAAAAAAGCAGGGAAAAATCCATACTTTTGAGATGAGATGGAGGTAGCATAGAGGAGAGATTATAAAGAAAGAGAAGAAGATAGGGAAAATAAAGACAGGGAGAAAGAAGAACAACTTTCGCAGAGTTAATCAAAAGATTACTCTTCGGACAAATAGCAGATACTTTTTGACCCACCAGTAGAACGCTGAATTAGCCGGCTAGGCCCAGAGTTACGTACGTTCTTGCAATTACAACGCGAAAATGCCCACCTAGTTTATAGCCAATCACATCACGTTATTATCAGACTAAGCGCAAACGAGGTGCAAATCGACAGCATAGTGATGACGAAACAATGCAAAAGTAAAGCGCGCACCAACTTCTGGCCAATCATTGCTCTGTATTTGCTCACAGGACGCAAAAGGATAGCGTAACGATGACGTAACAAAGGGAAACTAACGTCGAAGGCGTATGTTTACAAAATGTCCCTTTCCCCTGTGGTTACCATGCAAGTATCTCATTCTTGTATCTAAAGTTGCCCAATTTGGACGCTTTGATATTTTACTATTGATATAATTATCATTATGCCTCGAATACTATCTAATACCCGTAAATTTCTCGCAAGGACGAGAGCTAGCATCGCCAAGAGCGCTAACATTGTGTGCTGCCTCCATGCAGGTAAAATTTTGATACTTCAATTTTTTCTTTTTAGTTTTTTTTAAGCTCCATCTTCTTCTCATTTCTTTTTAAAATTTCTTGTACATTTGAAAAAAAAAAATATAATTAAATGTATACATTTATTTTCAAAATGAATGTTTACTGTTTTCAATGCAAATGTCTATTTTTCAGTAGAATATTTTTTTGTGGTCAGCATCCACTATTCATTTTTCTTGTGTTCTTTGTTCATTTCTTTTGTATGTTGAATGCCGAATAAAATAATAAGGATAATTGAAATTGAAATACTACTCATCTCTATTCCACGGCAATAAAATGAACCTCGTACAAGATAAAGACGTAAGAGGCAATGACTAACGATATCACAACAATAAGAATATCAGGCCTAAAACGATAGGTTTTATAGAGATTCATGTCCGCTGTTCAAATTTACTTGATATTTTTTTCGTCATGGTATCAAGAGAGGGGAAAGAGAGAAAGAAATAAAGAGAGAGAGAGGGGGGGGGGGGAGAGGGAGAGGGAGAGAGAGAGAGAAGGGAGGGGGGGGGGCAGTCTACCAAACATTAACCTTTGATTTTTTTCTTTGATTTTCCCCCTAGAATCTGATGAAGCGTGCAATGATGATGACGTCATCATTGAGGATGTTGATCGTCAACTCGAAGCCAGTTCATCATTCATGTCTTGTGCTGAAAAGGTTCGGATTTCAAGTTTCCTTCACATTTCAACACCACCAAAACTCACTAAAAAACGATTTAAGCCATAGAATGATGGTTGTACCAGGGATATTGTTGTGCCCTACAAGAGAATGCTTGCCGACCTGCATATTATTTTTGAAATACATTCGCCTTTTTCGCATAAAATTATGAAGAAAGAAAGAGAGAGAGAGAGAGAGAGAGAGAGAGAGAGAGATAGAAAAAGAATTTATCCCACGAATAAATGATTAACATTACTATTTTCCTTTGTTACAGTTTGATGTCACAGTGAAGGAGGAGGACGAGTTGGACTTTGATGATGTGCCCGCCTTGGATTCCAATTATACCAGCGACATCGAGGCGGAAGATGAAAAGGAGAACGAATCGGAGAGCGATGTGGAGAACGAGGAGGACTACGATTGGATGGATGATTGGTTGACTAACAAAATAGTTCCTTTCCAACATCCTGATTACGAACAATATATTAAGAGATTCAGCGATCCCAATGTCGATCTTGGTTGGGTGATGGTACCTGAGACCGAGGAGTATGAGGAGAAGGAGGGGGGTGTTGACAGTGATGAATACGAAAGCGGTGCCGATGTCGACTTCGAGGAAGCTGAAGTATGTCGATGCAGATGTGACCGGTGTAACCCTGAGCGAGCAATGCTCCGGGAACGTTACTATCTCCGGATGTTGGATGAAAGTGACTACGAAACAGATCACGGCTCTGGTATCGCCGATCAGGATGATGATGATGAAGATGACAATGAGGAGGACGGTGAGGAGGAGGAGGAGGAGGAGGAGGAGGAGGAGCAGACCGAAGACGAAGAGGAGGAGGAGGACGACGACGAGGAGGAGAATGAACAAGAGGAAGAACAAGAAGAGGAGACAGAAGGGGAAGCAGAGGTAGAGGAAGAAGAGGAGGAGGAGGAGAAGAAGAAGGAGGACGAGGAGGAGGAGAAGGAGGAGGAGGAGGAGGAGGAGGAAACAGAAAGAGGGGATGGAGAAATTGTGAACTGGTTGGTTTTACTCTATAGCATGTTCCTATAAAGATGAAAAAAGATGACCACAATAATTATAACGATGACTTCAAATAATTCGAAGGGAAGAGGAGGGGAAGATAGGAAAGAAGGAGATATCTAAGAGGGAGATAGTCAGTATGATTAGAGGAGCCGGTGACGCACCAGGTCAGGCAAACAGTGATCATCTAAGAAAGGACTGAACCGATGAGAGTCAAGGAAGAAGAAGTAATCGGCAAAGAAGGAAAGGGGGCAGGGGAAGACGAAACTACACTGTAAGGGGCAAGGGCAGAGAGATTATGAGGGTTACAAGACTGTATTTGGCTTCCACTTTGACGGAAATAAAGAATGAATAAACCGTAACGTTATTTTGTTGTGATTTGTTTACCACTTGTTGATATTTAAGAAAAGAGGAAAGGGGTGTGGGTTATGTCTATTTCGTAGGTTGAGAGTGTGTGTGTGGGGGGGGGGGGGGTAGGAGTGATAGGTGCAAGCAGCCTCTGTCTTGAAGTTGCTTCTATCAGAGAGAAGGAAAGAAAGTGTCACTCTCTTTCTCACTGAGAAAGAAGAAAGAAAAAAGGAGGGGAAGAAAAAGAAGAAGAAAAATAGAAAAAAGAAGAAGAAGATGATGATGATGATGATGATGGAGGAGAAGAAGAAGATTTTCAATTCAATTCAATTCAATTCAATGGTTTTATTCATATTCTCATCGCGACAGTGAATACTGTCGAATGCGAAAATATTTACATAGTAAAAATGACAAAAAACATCCATATATAAATTCAAATGCATATGTAAAGGACATAATATGTACGATGAACTGTACATGTAGTATGAATGACATTGAAATAACAAATAATGATAACGCTGACGAATTTAAACATAATTATTGCACCAGTTAGTTTTATGAGATATGTGAAAAAAATTGAAATTACTTCAGACAGAAATAAAAAATGAAGAAGAAGAAGAAGAAGAAGAAGAAGAAGAAGAAGAAGAAGAAGAAGAAGAAGAAGAGCCGTGACTGTATAAGGGGTACGTAGGCGTACAGGCTGGTTCCTTTTTGCATTGTTTTGGTGCCTTTATCAATGGACTCACATTTTACTATTGTGACTCTCATGGCAACATTATATTGTATACGTAAATCCGCTTGGCATACAAAATGAAGACCACAGCCAAGTGTTCAGGCCGTTATACATTCCTCAAATAAAAATCTCATCTGTCTATTCTCTGTTTCTCTATCTCCTTCTCTCTTTCATATTTCGATATTGCCTTTCTCCTCCTTTCTCTCTCTCTCTTTCTCTCTCTCTCTCTTCTTCACCTTCTTTTTCCTCTCTATCTATTCGCCTCTAATCTCTCTACCTATATCTTCCCATCTCATCTTTCTCGCTCTCTCACCCATTGTTGTCCTGTATATAGGCCTATGTACTATATAAACAGTTTATTTCCAAAAGGTGCTAAATCAGTGATTTCGAGTAAATCAAGGATTTTCATTAATGATCCATTTTTCTTCCTGGAAAGGTATTTTTTTCACACTTGGAAGTACTATAGTTTTAGTTATCTAAATATAGAATGAAAAATTCCAGCGTGAGTATTTATTTCTTTTTAGAATTCTTTGTATTTTATACATCAACTCCAATGGTGCGAAAAGAAAATAAACAAAAGGCGTTAAATCCGTACAAATAAAACATACATTCATTCGAGAAAAAGTACTACTCATGCAGTATTTATTTCATGCTCATTTTGTTACATGACGAATGTTGGTACTTGCGACTGCCAAAAGTTTTGATGTTTTGAAGAAGGAAAACGGTTTAAATAAATATCTGAGATTTTTCGCAAAGTGGATTTGGCGTCTTTTGGAAATAAATATATTTTTTACCCATTTTTTCCTACTTTCCTGATTTTTTAAACATTTAAAAAAGTCATTCCTGAAGCGCGTATGGAACAAGCATCCAGTCGTACCAACACAGGGAAAAAGAAGAACAACTTTCGCAGAGTTAATCAAAAGATTACTCTCCGGACAAATAGTCAGATACGTTTCGACCCACCAGTAGAACGCTGAATTAGCCGGCTAGGCCCAGAGTTACGTACGTTCTTGCAATTACAACGCGAAAATGCCCACCCAAGTTTATAGCCAATTACATCACATTTATTATCAGACTAAGCGCAAACGAGGTGCAAATAATCGACAGCATAGTGATGACGAAACAATGCAAAAGTAAAGCGCGCACCAACTTCTGGCCAATCATTGCTCTGTATTTGCTCACAGGACGCAAAAGGATAGCGTAACGATGACGTAACAAAGGGAAACTAACGTCGAAGGCGTATGTTTACAAAATGTCCCTTTCCCCTGTGGTTACCATGCAAGTATCTCATTCTTGTATCCAAAGTTGCCCAATTTGGACCGCTTTGATATTTTTACTATTGATATAATTATCATTATGCCTCGAATGTTATCTATTACCCGTAAAATTCTCGCAAGGACGAGAGCTAGCATCGCCAAGAGCGCTAACTCTTTGTGCTGCCTCCGTGCAGGTAAAATTTTGATATTTCAATTTTTTCTTTTTAGTTTTTTTTTAAGCTCCATCTTCTTCTCATTTCTTTTTAAAATTTCTTGTACATTTGAAAAAAAATAATTAATTAAATATATATACATTTATTTTCAAATTGAATGTTTACTGTTTTCAATGCAAATGTCTATTTTTCAGTAGAATATTTTTTATGGTCAGCATCCACTATTAATTTTTCTTGTGTTCTTTGTTAATTTCTTTTGTATGTTGAATGCCGAATAAAATAATAAGGATAATTGAAATTGAAATACTACTCATCTCTATTCCACGGCAATAAAATGAACCTCGTACAAGATAAAGAAGTAAGAGGCAATGTCTAAAGATATCACAACAATAAGAATATCAGGCCTAAAATGATAGGATTTATAGAGATTCATGTCCGCTGTTCAAATTTACTTGATATTTTTTTCGTCATGGTATAAAGAGAGGGGAAAGAGAGAAAGAAATAAAGAGAGAGGGGGGGGGGGGGGGAGAGGGAGAGAGAGAGAAGGGGGGGGGCAGTCTACCAAACATTAACCTTTGATTTTTTTCTTTGATTTCCCCCCTAGAATCTGATGAAGCGTGCAATGATGATGACGTCATCATTGAGGATGTTGATCGTCAAATCGAAGCCAGTTCATCATTCATGCCTTGTGCTGAAAAGGTTCGGATCTCAAGTTTCCTTCACATTTCAACACCACCAAAACTCACTAAAAACGATTTAAGCCATAGAATGATGGTTGTACCAGGGATATTGTTGTGCCCTACAAGAGAATGCTTGCCGACCTGCATATTATTTTTGAAATATATTCGCCTTTTTCGCATAAAATTATGAAGAAAGAAAGAAAGAGAGAGAGAGAGACAGACAGACAGAAGAGAGAGAGAGAGAGAGAGAGAGAGAGAGAGATAGAAAAAGAATTTATCCCACGAATAAAATGATTAACATTACTATTTTCCTTTGTTACAGTTTGATGTCACAGTGAAGGAGGAGGACGAGTTGGACTTTGATGATGTGCCCGCCTTGGATTCCAATTATACCAGCCACATCGAGGCGGAAGATGAAAAGGAGAACGAATCGGAGAGCGATGTGGAGAACGAGGAGGACTACGATTGGATGGATGATTGGTTGACTAACAAAATAGTTCCTTTCCAACATCCTGATTACGAACAATATATTAAGAGATTCAGCGATCCCAATGTCGATCTTGGTTGGGTGATGGTACCGGAGACCGAGGAGTATGAGGAGAAGGAGGGGGGTGTTGACAGTGATGAATACGAAAGCGGTGCCGATGTCGACTTCGAGGAAGCTGAAGTATGTCGATGCAGATGTGACCGGTGTAACCCTGAGCGAGCAATGCTCCGGGAACGCTACTATCTCCGGATGTTGGATGAAAGTGACTACGAAAGAGATGACGGCTCTGGTATCGCCGATCAGGATGATGATGAAAATGACAATGAGGAGGACGGTGAGGAGGATGGGGAGGAGGAGGAGGAGGAGGAGGAGGAGGAGGAGGAGCAGACAGAAGACGAAGAGGAGGACGACGACGACGAGGAGGAGGAGAATGAACAGGAGGAAGAACAAGAAGAGGAGACAGAAGGGGAAGCAGAGGTAGACGAAGAAGAGGTGGAGGAGGAGGAGAAGAAGGAGGACGAGGAGGAGGAGGAGGAGGAGGAGGAGGAGGAGGAGGAGGAGGAGGAGGAGGAGGAGGAGGAGGAAACAGAAAGAGGGGATGGAGAAATTGTGAATTGGTTGGTTTTACTCTATAGCATGTTCCTATAAACATGAACAAAGATGACGACAATAATTATTATAGTGATGACTTCAAATAATTCGAAGGGAAGAGGAGGGGAAGATAGGGAAGAAGGAGATATCTAAGAGGGAGATATGATTAGAGGAGCCGGTGACGCACCAGGTCAGGCAAACAGTGATCATCTAAGAAAGGACTGAACCGACTACGTATATATGAGAGTCAAGGAAGAAGAAGTAATCGGCAAAGAAGGAAAGGGGGTAGGGGAAGACGAAACTACACTGTAAGGGGCAAGGGCAGAGAGATTATGAGGGTTACAAGAGACTGTATTTGGCTTCCACTTTGACGGAAATAAAGAATGAATAAACCGTAACGTTATTTTGTTGTGATTTGTTTATCACTTGTTGATATTTAAGAAAGGAGGAAAGGGGTGTGGGTTATGTCTATTTCGTAGGTTGAGAGAGTGTGTGTGTGTGTGGGGGGGGGGTAGGAGTGATAGGTGCAAGCAGCCTCTGTCTTGAAGTTGCTTCTATCAGAGAGAGAAGGAAAGAAAGTGTCACTCTCTTTCTCACTGAGAAAGAAAAAAGGAGGAGAAGAAAAAGAAGAAGAAAAAAAGAGAAAAAGAAGAAGAAGAAGAAGAAGAAGATGATGATGATGATGATAGAGGAGAAGAAGAAGAAGATTTTCAATTCAATTCAATTCCATTCAATTCAATTCAGTGGTTTTATTCATACTCTCATCGCGACAGTGAATACTGTCGAATTGCGAAAATATTTACAGAGTAAAAATGACCCAAAAAACATCCATACATAAATTCAAATGCATATTTAAAGGACATAATGTGTACGATGAACTGTACATGTAGTATGAATGACATTAAAACAAGAAATAATGATAACGCTGACGAATTTAAACATAATTATTGCACCAATGAGTATGAGATATGTGAAAAAATTGAAATTACTTCAGACAGAAATAAAAAATGATGAAGAAGAAGAAGAAGAAGAAGAAGTAAAAAAAAAAAAAAAAAATAGAGCCGTGACTGTATAAGGGGTACGTAGTCGTACAGGCTGGTACTTTTTCAAAGTTCCTTTTTGCATTGTTTTGGTACCTTTATCAATGGACTCACATTTTACTATTATGACTCATCACAACATTATATTGTATGCATAAATCCGCTTGGCATACACAATGAAGACCACGGCCAAGTGTTTAGGCCTTTATACATTCTTCAAATAAAAATCTCATCTGTCTGCCCATCTGTCTATTCTCTGTTTCTCTCTCTCCTTCTCTCTTTCATATTTCGATATTGCCTTTCCCCTCCCTTCTCTCTCTATCTCTTTCTCTCTCTTCTTCACCTTCTTTCTCCTCTCTATCTATTCGCCTCTAATCTCTCTACCTATATCTTCCCATCTCATCTTTCTCGCTCTCTCACCCATTGTCGTCATGTATAGGCCTGTGTACTATATGAACAGTTTATTTCCAAAAGGCGCTAAATCAACTTAGGGTGATTTCGAGTAAATCAAGGATTTTCATTCATGATCCATTTTTCTTCTTGGAAAGGTATTTTTTTCACACTTGAAAGTACTATAGCATTAGACATCTAAAAAGAGAATGAAAAAAATCCTGCTTGAGTATTTTTGTTTTGTTTTGAGAGTTCTTTGTATTTTATACATCAACTCCAATGGTGCAAAAATAAATATTTCCAAAAGGCGTTAAATCCGTACAAATAAAACATGCATTCATCCCATTCATTCGAGAAAAAGTACTACTCATGCAGGATTTATTTCATTCTTATTTGTTAGATGATGAATGTTGGTACTTGCGACTGTCAAAAGTTTTGATTTTTTTAAAGAAGGTAAACGGTTCAAATAAATATCTTAGATTTTTCGCAAAGTGGATTTGGCGTCTTTTGAAAATAAACGAATTTTGATTTAGCGCCTTTTGGAAATAAACGTATTTTTTTACCCATTTTTGTCTACTTTCCTGATATTTTTTTAACTTTTAAAACAGTCATTCCTGAAGCGTATATGGAACAAGCATCCAGTCGTACCAACACCTTGGTTTCTGTGAAATTTTGGAAATAAGCTATTCATATAGGCAACATAAGCTTGTATACTTCGACCGTTAAAGAAAGGTCTTCCTCATAACCTAGGGCCTATACATAGGCCCTTCCTCCATCGCTACCTCTATCCCGTCCCCCTTATCTCAATTTTTCATTTCTAAATTATTCATTCATCGTCCGCGATACGTGACTAATAATTGTTTCAGAAATTGCAAGATAATAATGTTGGGATATGTGGGTTCGATTCTCATACTAAAAGCCAATTTTGTTGATTTAATTATATGACCGTGCCGAAAATTCACATCTGTCGATCAAAACTGGCCAAATCGTGAGTTCCTTTAAAGCAAATCTGTCCAGTGCGCTCTCTCCAGTCCCCTTTCTTTTTCAAGCAAAATATTTTGCAAATGGATTTTCAGTAATCTCAAATCACCATTCTCAAATCACCATCTGTTGACAGCAGACCAAAAATAGAAAACGGCCTTTTGATAGAAGAGAGAAAAATTAGGCCTATACAGAGCCCTCGCATTTAAAAAAAAAAAAAAAAACTCGGACAAAAATCACGGATTCATTGTTAGACTTCCTCATTGAAAATTAGATCATCTTTTGTCGAGGGCAGTAATCGAACTCTACGGGAAAATGGGTCACTTTTCAATTCCCACGTCCCCCTCGTGTGTGTGTGCGCTCGCGACGCACAGGCATTCCATTGGCCTTGACACGGGGGTAAACATGAAAAAAGTACACATTTTCAAAAGATACGATAACATTGACCGACACGGTTTGCGCTAGCTGCTGTCTGCGCTTTTAGTAGAAAAGAAAAAGTTCACAACGTTTTGCGGCTCAGTGGCAATGTCCAGTCTCACTGGTTTCTCTCTCTCTCCCTTTTTCTCCTCTCTCCCCTTCTCCGGCCTTTCTTTCTCTTCTTCTTCTTCTTTCTTTTTGCCGGTTCGGTTTATCAGTTGCGTTGGCGCAGCTTGCATGAGAGTCCCCCGACGTCACGCTACGGTCAAAGTAGCCCTTGGTCTTACTTTACTTATGGGGTTTGAACAAACTTGTCGATTTTTCTCCGATTTCGCTGGCCATGTTGGTTTTGGGGGCCTCACCGGGGCTTGTCCGCGCGAAAGCGGATACTCTGAAGCCAATAAATGAACGTTGGACATGGGGGGAAACAGTCAAGAGACCCCTTCTTTGAAATTGACCAGAGATTATAGAATTATCAAAGTAAGAGCCACTCTAAGTCCGCATCGCCACCTGTCGAATATTTACTCGTTTTTTTTCCCACCTCTAACAAGTGCAACCGACGTGCTTGTCTAAATTCGTTCGCTCCTCCCCTCCATCCCTCGCCCATTCTTTAATAACTCCACCACCATTCCAATGTCATATTCTTCCATAATGATCAGTTACTCTTTTCTTTCTCATTATCCGTTTTTCATCCTTGATCTTCCTTTCTCCTCTCTCTCTCTCTCTCTCTCTCTCTCTCTCTCTTTGTGTCTCCAAAAGGGGTTCTTTTTAGTACATGGTTAATAATAAATTGAGTAAGAAGCTTCCCCTTCCCTCTCCATCTTATTTTTTTCACTTCATCTTTTTTCTTTACCACTGCTCACTTTCCTCTCTCTCTCAGTCTGTCTCTTCCTCTCCCTCTATTTCTCTTTCTCTCTACAAATTCCTCATTTTCTCCGCCCCTCTTTTACCCTCTTGAAATTGTATAAGAACTCTTTTACATTTTACAATCATTTTCTTCTCGAGATATGGCCAGAGATTGAGAGAAAGGGTGCGAACAGACTAGATCTGGGGAGCGTTTCATGAAAGGACTTGTCGGATGTTTTATCCGACAAAGTCTGTTTTATCCGACAGTTGCCATAATAACGATGCTTCTCAGCCAATCAAAATCAAGGAAAGATGTCAGATCTGACAACTTGTCAGACAACAAATGTTGATGAAACGCTCCCCAGAGCTGGAGAGAGGGAGGGGGGGGGGGGGGAGTTAGAGACAAGATGAGACAGATCGGGAGGGGGCGGGGTGTGAATAGACTAGATGGGACAGAGCTGGACAGAGAGTGGGGAGAAATATGGGTGAGAGACAAAATAATTTCGCTTGCAGAAAGGGAGAAGAGTAAGATAAATAGATAATTAGATCGGAAAGGAAACTGATAATACATCCTTTGAACAGTAAATATTGGTAAAGGAAACACACCAGGAAAAAGCTCTAGAGAATAATCTAAGGACAGCAACGAAATACCGTACGTATACGAAACAAATTGCACAAGCAAACCTAAAACAAAGGCACTTGCTACGGATACCCTAATTCTAAAGGAGCAGGGAAGGGAGAACGAAACGCTATATTCTGAGATGACGGGGGCGAAGTTCAAGTATTTCGTATCAAAGAAAATGATATCAAATCCTATGTGTACATCGCAAGATGGTATAAAATTTAATTGAAAACGTAAGAGATAAGGATGAACGTTCTCACCACAGTGAGCTGTATTCACGATCTTGTTCCCAGGGAAAGTCTTTGTTTCTTGAAAAAGAATATTTCCACCCTCCTAGTTTGGTTCCTTTTCCTTTTCCTTAGTTTGGTTCTTTTTACCCTTTCTTTTTAAAGATACAAAACCTATATTTTGTTGAATATTTTGAAACAACACTTAATACGGGCTAGGCCATTGTTCCACGCAGGTTTATATCATTTTGTACTATATGGGAAACAAGAAGATATTGTGAGAACAATGAGAACAAGTAGATAGGAAGAGGAAGGTTGGTTGAGAGGGGGAAAAGATAGGAATAAAGAACATAATGATGAGAGGATGAAATCGAAACAAAACATGTTACAATGGGGGAGAAGTGTGTGATTCCTGCCATTGACGTCATGATGGGGAGGGCGGGGGCACATTGAGTAGATCAAAAAAGGTAAATTCACCGAGTCGCATGGGTCGCCCTTTTTTTCCCTTTATTTTTCTCATCCTGCCTCTAGCTTTCATTTTTTCTAGTTTTCCCCCTTTCTTTTTCTCTTCTCTAGAGGTGTCGTGGTCTAGTGGATATGTCACCGGACTGTGGATCTCGTGGTCCGAGTACAAGTCCCGCCACGGCATTAATGTCCTTTGGCAAGATATGAATCTACATTTGCCACTCTCCACCCAGGAGCAAATGGGTACCTGTGCGGACTGCCGAAAGTCAATGTGACTGCCTTTGCCGTTGCCCTGCATGTAAGCATGTGAACGGTGCAAAATGGTAGGAATGCTCCCTAAGGAGTGGAGATGGTGCACACTTGTGTCCGGGCTAGAAATCCAGTGATCAGGGGTAATAATAGTAACATTGTAAAGCGCACTGAAGTATTCACGTAATGCGGTATATAAATGTAATACATTATCATCATCATTATTATTATTATACTATTTCTTCCGTTTAACATTCGAAGAGGGATATTATGAATATAATATGTGATTTAGATTCCTTACCTTCCCTAAAAGTTTAAAAACCAGAAACCTCGCGAGGAATGAAATGGAATTACAAAATCATTATCAATCAACCACAATTCATAAAAATGAAAAGCGTGCACTCCACCAGAATGTAAATGACTGAGACAAGTACGCGAGAGCGCCTTCAATTGACCCCCAAATACCAGATTTGGAACAAAGGAAATCCTTGAAAATCTGATTAATTGCTCTGTACCCAAGGCTTAATGTCAAGAAAGAACTTTTTAATTTTTCCTCTTTTGTTTTTAATTGAATAACCTGTGCGACCACAACATGTGCAGAGCAAGGGTCGGACACGGCTATAAGTTGGAAGCGCGCCCTTGACGTCTCACCATTACTGTCCCAAAAGGAATTCCTTTCTTTTCTAGGAAGGAGTCTTTCTCTTTTCGCCTTCCGTCTTTTCTCATTTTATTTTTAAGTCGAAGAATATCCCCTTAGCCCCTTTTCGTCTCGAGTAATATGATCTATAGATTTTCACACGAGAATAAACTAACTGAACGGATATAATTATGTTGGCCTAGTGGTCAATTCTTTGACCACTATAACGTACCGGGGTTCGAAACTAAGTCGCATCTTTCAAGTGCCATTATTCCATCAGCTGCCCGCAAGAAGGCGGTAAACGGCCATATATTTTCAATTTCAGTAACATCCTTATTTAGGCAACCGATTTTTTTTTCCAAATGCACATATACACCGGAATTGACATTTCTCAGTTTCTATTGAAGACTTGTCAGTGGTCACGAAGCCATTTTTGAAAATGATGATGATGATGATGATGATGATGATAATGATACTACTACTACTACTACTACTACTACTACTACTACTACTACTACTGCTACTACTACTGCTACTACTTCTGCTACTACTACTACTTCTGCTACTACTACTACTACTGCTACTACTACTACTACTACTACTCTACTACTTCTACTACTACTGCTACTACTGCTGCTACTAATACTACTATTACTACTACTACTACTACTACTACTACTACTACTACTATTATACTACTACTACTACTACTACTGCTACTACTGCTACTACTGCTACTACTACTACTACTACTACTACTACTATTATACTACTGCTACCACTGATACTACTGCTACTACTGCTACTACTGCTGCTACTACTACTGCTACTACTGCTACTACTACTATACTGCTACTACTCCTACTACTACTGCTACTACTGTTCATAATGAAAATAAGGTGGCTTATCCACTTTATAATCAAATCCTCAAGGTGCCCCTTATCAGACTAATGCCTCTTTCAGGCAGGGCGGGGAGAGGGAGCAGTCAAATCTATCAAACTTTCTCGGACAGTGCCCAGACATTTTTTTTTAAAATGAGCACCAAAAAAAAAAAAATGAAAAGATCAGGATGCTCCACCCTATACAGAGCCATTTATTCAATTTTATTCAATTTTATTCAATTTTTTTTCAATTTCCTACACTCTACAAAAGGATTGGCTTCGGATCTTATCCCAAAATTACAGACAGCAATGCAAGCGAGTTCGTATAGCCAGGGTTTAACTCCAGATCCATTGCAAATGGGGCGTGTTTAACATCGAATTTATGGCACACGTCGCAGATTTAACAGGAGAAGACGTCAGGTGGACTATCTGGAGATATACCTTAGGGGAAACTGGTTACAATTTTTCATGTGAACGGGTTTCTGGCAGTCATTGCGTTACTATTTTTAATATCCCTACCGGAATTGAAGAGCGAGCACAGATTTACTTCCAAATCCACTGCCAATGGGCCGTGTTTAATCTCACCGTTCAGGTAGCAGGTATTGGACGTGTTGGAGTTTTATCCATAGGGAATTGAGGGTTCAACTCCTTTCTCCCTTTGGTCAAGAACAGCCTTCTCAAATCTTGATGAATTACTTTTGTAGGTAGTGTGTCTTCTTTGTGATAGGTTTCGATCGGAAAGTTTGGTCATCTTATAACATGTATAACTTGAGCAGATGATATAAAACTTTCATTGTATTCATCAGTGTAAATTATGAATTCGATATTTCAGGTTAATAGAATGATAGTGAAAGGACTTGCTAACGTGCTCAAAAAAGATGAGAGTGGCAAATCTTCAATCCGACCTGACAATGAAATATAGAAAGCGAACCTCTATCTGTTATCACAATTATACACTCTTATTTCTGCGGAGTCAAATTTGACTCGGAATGGAGTCAGCTGGGAGTCAACTTTATTCGGAGTTAAAGTGACTCGAATTTCGGAATTAATTGACTCGGAATGGAGTTAGTCCATTCTCAGTTAACACCACACCATTCCGAGTCAACTTAATTCGGAAATCTGAGTCACTTTAACTCGGAAGAGAATTGACTCCCAACTGACGCCATTCTGAGACAAATTTGACTCTGCAGAAATCAGAGTGTACTCATTCCAAAGGCTTCCAAATATAAAACGCGTTACTTACGCTGAAACAACGTGCTTATGAATATGAATTTTCAAAATCTTTTTGAAAGAAAGTTAATCGAAAAGTTTATTGCGATGTAATAGGTAAACAGATTATAGTCCGATACCTTCACACATAGTATTGCAAGGTGCACAAGAGGCTTTCTTTCTTATCCTCTCTTTAGTGTTCTGTGAATTCAATTAGTCATGGTTTGTATCAGAAGTCCTGCTCTCTGATTAGACTCTCATCTCGACAACGTCATTTCTCCTTGGTTTCTTGACCTGCTCGTCTGCCAGTTATCGATTGAGCAATTCAGCTTGTTCGGTGAAAAATCGTTTAGATAATTCCGCGAAAAGCGCATAAATTCGCTATTGTTCCCTCAAGAAAAGGCAAATTCCTCTCTATTGATTCGAAATAAGCAAGGCCATCTCTCATTTATCTTGAAATAACTGCATGCTACAAAAATATTCGTTCGAGCAACAACAAAAACGACGAAATCAGCGAACTTCACTTATCGTTAGACACACTCCTTCGTAGTAGGCCCGGGAGTATGGCCGTATTTTCGTTTAGTTGGCATTATGTTGTCCGCGCGTGCTCGTTAAAGAAAAGCGTAAACTGGCTCCAATTCAGATGCAATAACACTAGCTGTGTTTCCCCAATCGATTTTGACCATGATGGTTGTTCTTTTCATCCACTGCTTGTCCATTAGTTGTCACTGTTTCATTATTCTGAGATGACCAAAAAACGATCGCTCTGTAAACGGCCGTATTCTCTGCGTCCTGTTTTTTGTGTCCGCTAACCGCGCGCGCTCTTCTTGGAGCCGCTCATTTCTTTCTTCTCATTTACTGTCAAAGGATCCATTCTATTCACGCTTTTTTTCATTACAAAAACAAAAGCGAAAAACATAATTTTACTGGCTATCATAGTCAGTAGTTATCGAACGCATTTGGGAGAAATTTACTAGTTATTTTGAGATCTTATATTGCTGAGGAAGGCTATCCTTACGTACATTTTAAAGCATTTGCCCCGTAAATGGTAATCTCGCTCGTCTTAGTGCTATTAATGACTGCGCATATTCTTACCAAACAAAATGTTGATAATGCATCATAAAAAAGAGAACGAAAGATTACAATAAATGAAGTTTCGTTTTTAGTCCTTTCCATTAGAAAAGCAATTCCCTTCTTTGACGAAGTCTCTATATCTTTACTATCCGTCCCCACCCCGTCCTCTATATCAGCTTCGAACGAGTTCCAGGGATTGGTGCGGGGGCGTGAATTCTTCCTTATATTTTATAGACCAATTTCACAACGCAAGAGGGCAGCAGACTGTTCGACACAGTTCGACATACTGCGGTGGGCGCTCCAACTTTTATAGTACACAAGTCAATAGCGCGTTATGTACATTCGTTCGATTTTTTGTCTATTTTGACCAGTATATGCAGATTTATTTTAATATTTGCAATGAGAAATTATCAGGGAAGTTCAGGTCGCAGCTGTGCGGTGCTCAAATGTCACAAGAATTAGAGAAAGTTTAAAAGTTGGAAGCTAACTGAGTGCGAAATTCACTCGCTTTTGACTCATGAAGCCTGTTTGTGTGAGAAGCCGTACTCCCTACACAGGTTTCCGTAAGCATTGTGAAAGAATTCGTCGCCAGTGAGTAAAAACGTCAACAGAAAGGACTTTGAAGTCAAGAAACATTATCATTATGTTCTTTGGCGTAAAATTTAATGAGTAAAACATGACTTTATAAACAGGGTAAGATTTAGGGCTCCCATTTACTACGGCTTCTATGCTGCAATCGAACTTTTACTGACAAAACTAAGTTGAAAAACCATTGGAAGTACAAAAATAAATCATACCTTCATCCGTCAGATATGACCATTGTCTTACCTCATCTACCCTTGTATCCATGCTTTATTTTATTGATCTAGAATAAAGTAAATGGAACAATATCGGGGCATATCTCATATCTTACATTCATTTTGTACACAGAGCCAATCGCGGTCAGCGCGCTTGCCCACCGCAGCAATGGCGTCGCCGATAGAGGGCCAAATACATAAACCGGAGGTGAAATTGGTCTATAGTACCGAAGGCGCCACTGGGCTGGTGGATCGGTGGATCTCACATAAAACGTTAGATTCCCGCGCCCCCACCGTTTGCAGAACGACGATCCACAAGTGATCGAAATAAAACTACTGTCATCACCACTGTATTATCGTCTTCTAAACTTAACATCCTGGTAATTGTTATTACGCTAGGCTATACTGCATGATCACATGGGGATATAATATCAAGATGCGCTTTCAGAAAGGGCTTTGGAAATTAATATTTAGGTACTGACTCCGGCAACCGTTATCACTACACAGCGTGTTTAAGGAGTGAATCCTAACTTGCTACTGCACCTGGGTCGAAAGTGGCAAATTTAGATCAATGCAGTGCCGGGACTCGAATCCTACTTGGTCATCATCATCTTCTCCATTTTACAGGTGTTGCGGACTAGTGGATGGGTCCCTAGTCCGTGAACTAAGAAACAAAAGGTACGTGAGGTTTAATACCTGCCGCAACAAAAACGTCCTTTGGCAAATTAATCTACGTGTGCCACTCTCGAACAAGGTGACTTAAGTGGGTACCTGATGGCCTTTATTCCTTGAATGCATGCACTGAGCGCACAGAGACGTTAGATCAGAATGTGTTGTGTGCTTTTAATTTCAAGAACGGAATGTTATTGCAATATGGTCATTATTATCACCATAATGTTCATCATTATCATTTCATCATTAGCTTCATTATTTCCATCGTCGTCTCGTCATCGTACTAATCTGATGGGATTTATTCGTTGAAAGCGCTGAGCGCACAGAGACGTTAGATCGGAATGTGATGTGTGCTTTTAGGAACGGAATATTATTATTATGTTCATTATAATCATGATAATGTTCATCGAAAACTTGTCATCATTCATCATTATCTACACTTTTTCATCGTCGTCTCGTTATTATCCTTACTAATCTGATGGGATTGGTTCCTTGAATGCACTGAGCGCAGATCGGAATGTGTTGTGTGCTTTCGAGAACGGAATATTATTATGTTCATTATAATCATCCTATGTTCATCGTAATCATTTCATCATTATCTTCATCATTGTCATCGTCGTCGTCGTCATCCTCACTAATCGCATGAATTTAAAATCTTTATCTGCGTTAACGTCCTCTCATATCAGAACTCAATGAAATAATCTCTTCCCTTGTCTTTCCTCTACAGATTCAGAAAGTGTCCATTTCCTTTTTTGATATTACTAAAAATAGAGAGACGAGATATTAAAGATTTGTTTGCCAAAGCTGAGTACATCCACGAGGCCGGAAAGCAAGCAAAAGAGGAGAGAGAAAGAGAAAGAGAGAGGGGGGATGGGGAACAGAAATGAGTTGTCGCAAAAGAGCGAATGATCTTGTCACCCTGGGGATTCCCATCCAACCCCTCAAACTGTCACCCGAGGGGGTTGCAACGCACCCCTGAACTATACCATCAAAAGTCAACTCGGGATTGTTTAATTACCAATTCGTTCATATTAATAGCACGCGCAACTCTTTCTTCCTGCCTTCGTCTCGGAAGCCCGGCTTAACCAAACTCACCGTTGTTTCAGTTTTCGTTTCCCTCGGGTAATCCGCGCAAAAGAAAATAAACTTTCAGTTGTGACGATGCGAGAGAAAAACCAGCTAACATGACGAAGTAGCAGAAAAGGGGGAAATATCCAACAAAAACTCTTATATTATCCTTAGAATCTTTCGTCGGTTATACGCACTCTCGCTCCTTATTCGATCAAAGGTGGTTGTTTAACTCCCATTTTTTGTCCATCGTTGTTCCGATTCCCTAATGGATTCCGAGATCGTATCTCTGCTTGTGGAAAGAGCCTGCACCTCGCAAGAAAACGTCTGTTTGCTTACAAACGCACAAGGCACGGCCAAGAATGATAATAGTGCAATCGCCTTCCGTCTTTATTTTGCCCCCGTGCTGATTTTGATCCGAAGAAAACTACTTGTCAAACTTAATTAAAGTCGTCTTATCTGAATCACAATCGAATGCGTCAAATTGGGTCCATTAAAGATGTAAAAACCCATCAAAATTGACGGAAGGATAATAAAATTAGACATGTAGAAAAATATCGGCGATGTGCATGGAAAATGTAAGTCTCTGCCATGAAGATGGAATCTAAGTCATCGGGGCTGCTTATTGCTTATGGTGACAACATTTCCTATACTATGGAAATGCCACAAGAACGGAGTGTAGCCTTTAAAGATTGAAGGCCCTAGAGATCGAAAACGATTCATCGGGTCGATTGTCCACCAGATCATAGTTACTAAAAAAAATAATGTAACATTTTTATCTCGTACGTGTTCAATATAATTCTCGTAATCCCCGCAACAGTCAAGCCTATATAGGCCTTCGGTAATTTTAAACAAGATTTTAACATTATAATATGCTCCTGAATGGAGAATTTTAAAAAAAATAACGACCCCACGCGCACACTGGCTCTTAAATCAAGGTTTTTACAAAAGTTATAATGACGAAATATCTCTTACCTATCTCTTTCGCTCCTGCTTTCGAAGCCAAAGCTTAATACATGATATAGTTCAGGTCCATGATCGTATGATCTTTAAGTTCAAGATTTTTGAAGTTCTGCCGGAGGATCAATACTGGATTCACACCTGTCCCTACCCTACGACGGATTTGGATGAATCAAAAATCGTGCCATAAAATTCGGAAGGGAGCAGTATGATACTTTTTAAAAATCCCAACACAAAGAGAAATATTTCTGACTTAGTCATGGAAAAAGCACTAAACCATGGACATGATGGAGAGGGCAAGTGAATTGAATCAAGAGAAATAATAGAAAAGGAGAGAAAAATATCAGAATATGATTTGATCCCCCCCCCCCTCTCAAGTCAACTCAGATCGGATTCTCTTCCTTGCATTTTTCCCTGTAATGAAACACCCCATGACCATGATGACCTGGGGAACGTTTCATGAAAGGACTTGTCGGATGTTTTATCCGACAAAGTCTGTTTTATCCGACAGTTGCCATAGTAACGATGCTTCTCAGCCAATCAAAATCAAAGAAAGATGTCAGATCTGACAACTTGTCAGACAACAAATGTTGATGAAACACTCCCCAGATGACTTGGCAAAATTTGTAACAATCTGCCCTCTTCGTCACAACAACCCCCCTTTTTTTCAAATTATGTGTTTTATTGAATCACAGACGTAATCAAAAAATTTACAAGTTATTAGAAGAATTTAGATAACAATAAAAGAAAACAACAAAAAGACAAGATAATGATGATACATTGAAACTTAAACATATACCGCAAACAGCATTACTTAGCCGCAGAGTCTTCTTTTAAAAAAAAGAACATCTGACAGGATTGCGCAATAGGGAGTGCCTTGGCAAAGCAAAAAACTGAACATGTCAAGGGCCACCGGGGGCTGGTCACACTCCACTAGATTTCACACAATCCATAAGTACCCCGTGTTAAAACCATCACACATCAAATAAGCCTCACAAACACTGACTTTGTCACAATTTCTTCCTCACTACTATCTGAAAAAGTTATCATGGTCATGTTCACGACCCGTAATTCCACCCGCAGATCATAAGATCCATGCTCTCATGAGAACAAACCTTTTTTTCCAAAACATAAATGAAACATCCACTAAAACAGACAATCGTCGTTCTAATCTAACACATGGTGTTTGAAGTTAAAAGAGAAAGGTGTTAGGTGGATGTGGGACCAATAAATGCGTCCAAAAATCAAACTGGCACCGTCACTCGTCAAAAAAGATTTATCGGAGATTCACCTCGAGATGGGATGTAGACAAAGGCAATACGATCCTTAATTGAAATGGCGCGATAAGAAAAGGAATTTGCCCCCCTTGCATCAGAAATTAAATCGTCTGCGTTAATAGAGATAACTTTTTTGCAAAAAGTAATTGGATAAGTTTTGATGAGCGAGTTTGCCGTATTTATCACACTGCCGATCCTCTCTTTTCATTTGTTAACAATTGTTTAGTTTATGCTAATTGACGAAGCAAGTGGTAGATTAAGGGAGTATTACTGTTGTTTCAGAAGGTGTGTATGTAATTTTAAGGGATATGGTTTTTTAAACTGTTTTTAGCAAGGGTCGGAGGTCCCGGGTTCGGGTCCATATCTAGTCGACAGTCAGCCAAAACAAAGACACAAAATATGTCAAAATGTCGGTCTCGTTGTAGCCCCATAGTTCGAAAGACCAATTTCGTGCTCTAAAGCGGTTGAAGATGTCTTCGTTAACCCCAAGGCCGTACGCAGGATTTTTTTCCGGGGGGGGCAAGAATATATTCATTATTCGAGGGAACATGCAAGCGAGGGAGCGAAGCGACCGAGTGGGAGCTTTTGCATTTTTAGAATTGAAATGGAACGATCTGGAACACGTTTTGGGTGGAATCTGGGGAAATTCTCAATTAAAAGATAAAGAAAAAATAGAAAAAAAGTGAAATTTTGAAAATTTCTAGGGGGGCAACTGCCCCCTACCCCCCTATGTGTGTACGGCCATGGTTAATCCTTAGCATGGACGAAAATTCGGGGCGGGGCTGTCCCCCACTACTTTTCTTACCGAACACAATCTTTGCAGTCCTGTTCTCGGCCAAATTTTGAAATAAAAGACACAATCAGATGGAGAGGACATTTTAAGGGCTTGTAGAACACAGATATGAAGAATTCCCCCCCCCCCCCCACAAAAAAAAAAAAAACAGCACACACACAAAAGAATCCCACACTCCCAAAATAATGTTTGATTTTGTCCACAGAATTTCTTTCTTTTTGATATCTTATCCAGTGTTATCTAAATTTTTTTATCGTATTTAGCATGTATCAACTGAATAATGTGAATGCAATTTAATTATTAAGTAACTGCTGTTGAATGTTAAAACAAAATGCGTGTGAAATGATATGAACTTGAACTTGAAGCGCGTCATTTTGTGGCAGGTGCATGATTGATAACACCCTGAAAAAAAAAAAAATGACCACTGACTATATAGCTGCGTGGCGCCACCACCAAATATCTTGCATAATGCATCATGCATATTAATATAGTAAATTTACTCGATTCTGGAAGCGTATATTCTGCTTTTGCCCCCCTTTTCCAATATTAAGAATAAATCCCTGTTGAGGGGACATTTAACTCGTGCACGTTACAGATGAATAGTTATATGGTTATGGGAACTAAATTAAGTGCTGGAGCGTGACGTCATATAAGTCCTATGTCATGGCGTCTGAACGGAAGGCTAATCATGAATTAAAGCGAAACAATAGCAAAGCGTAATCGACCTTGCCAGTGGTTTATGAGAAAAAATAGCAAACGGTCGATTTTGCACATTTTGTTGATTTATCCGATTGTTTAATCATGGGAATGCAATTAATTAAAATAAACTGACCATTGTCGGATTTCACAAAATTATACACAATCCATAATCATAATAGCGTGGCTTCCAGTCTTCCGAAGGGGCACCATATAGTGAGCACGGTAATGGGGGCTGGAGTACTGATCCTCCTCAATTGATGAAGTGCAAGGGAGCGAAACGGCCGGGAGGAGAAATGCGGGGACGTATCTCTGTTATGTGTTTCCTTTCCACCCATCGATTTGAGACCACGTGACCCAGCCCATAATACCCATTATAATTCCAGGTGTCGACGTAATATTTAACCACTATTATTACAACTGTCGATTACATCATCTTCACTTACAAATCACTTCTTAAAAAAAAAAACAAGCAAAAACAAACAAACAAACAAACAAACAAAACAAACAAACAAACAAAAAACTGAGGAAGCGTCTTCGAAGATCCAACAAACCGAACCATCATGATCATTAAAGTGAAGGATAATACTTTGACACAAGAGGGGCATACTAAAGCAATAGGAAGGAGGAGGTCGCGGCATCTTTTCATTAATATCAGGCGTTCTGTCATGAAAAAAGGGGCAATTGTGACTTAAGAGATGACTTAAAATAATTAATGGAAAATGGACGATTTTGTCGGAGAGAGAGAGAGAAAAAGAGGGGCAGGGAGCCACCTATTGTATTCGTCGGCCTTTGGATAGGTTTGCACCGCTTGGTGATGGTCACTAAGTCTTCATAATCCATTCAAGAGGCTCTCACGGATATACATAGGCCTACAGAAAAATAGCCACAAAGGATTGAGTGATAGAGAGAATATTAGAAAGGGATAGAGAAAGAGGACGAGGAGAAGAAAAGATAGAAATAGAAAAATGAAATAAAGAAAGGAAAAGAGAGAGACAAAGCGATGGAAAAAGGGGGTAGAGATAGATAGGAAGATACAGAGAGGGACTAAGAGAAGGAGAGCGGAGAGCGAAAGAAAGATAAAGGAAGAGATACAGACTCAGAGATAAAGAGGCGAAAGAAGACATCGAGAGGGGTAGATAGATAGATAGATGGATAGAGAGAAAGAGAGAGAGAGAAGGAGATAGAGAGAGAGAAGGGGAGATAGAGAGAGAAAGATGAAGTACAGCGACCAGTGCTTCCATGACGCCGTGCATCATCCATTTTGGTATAATAACAATTATTCACAGTAGCGATGGTCCCATACAAACGCTTTTGAATGGGAAGGACAGCCGTGTCCATCGGGGTGGTGTTTTTCTAGCTTGACATGTGATTTTAACGGCATCAAAGCGATGTAGTGATGCGGAAAGAATCCTTCTTCCTAATAGACCATTCTCGTAACGATTTTCATAATGCAGTCAAATTAATGGAAACTTCTTCTCTACTAAGCTTTTTATATGTAGCCTACATTTTGATTCAGTTGTTCAAAGCAGTTTCCAATGTGAATCTTCATTAGTTGTCGCTAGGTTGGACAAATATCTCATTTTCTTTAAGGCGGTGGCCGTAGAGAACGTAACACCGCCATTGTTTTATTTCTTTAGTAGGTTTTTCCGTCTTGTATTGTACTGTATTTATTGAAATTCATTAATATACATCAATATACTGTTCCTCTTTCATTCACATAAACATAAACATGAACATAATTATAAATCGACATTTTCTATAAACATAAAGTAGATAACGTTAAGTATGTAAACACAAAGAAATTAAACAGAAACAAAGCAAAACATTGTAGCTGCTAATTCAGAAGATCACTTAACAAAAGTTTCTATCTATATTCCTTTTTCCTTTTTTTTTAAATTAAAAGCAATGATAAACAAAACAAAAACAAAGAATCACTGCAGCTGTTATTCAACAAAATGGCATAATTAACGAGAATAACGAAATGTATAACAAAATAGCTATAATGCATGTCAAGCATGTGGGATGTAAACACATGTAAAAGTAAAGTAAAAATGTCACATATATAAATCTGTGTTTAATAAGTATGATAAAGTACACACTTCCTCTCGGCTTGTCAAAAGTGGTACAAAATTAATGATTTCTCTCTCCCGCTCTATCTCTCTCTCTCTCTCTCTCTCTCTCTCTCTCTCTCCTAAAATTACCTGAAAAAAACAAACATTTGTAGCCACTGAACAATCATGCATTGACTGGTTTTTCACCCATTTCGGCAAACATAAAAATCTGTTACCCCTTTTATTTTTGGTGCTTTCTTGCTGTTTTCCCCCCTAAGTTGGCACAAACAGAACTCTCGTTGGTTACAAACTGTTGTGCAGGCACAGTGACGGTGGTACACGCGTCGAAGTTGTTGGAGTTTTGCGTCGCTGACCCGAGATCAAAAATATTTTTCTCTTTTCATTTTCAACTTAAAAAAATCACAGCATCTCAGTATTGCTGTTATCGTGCTATTAACTATCTAGTGGCAGTTAATGTGACGAATGAATGTCACATTAATTAATAATTAATGTGTCTTGAGAAAGCAGTAAAGGCGAAAATTCGTGCAAATTTCAGCGTTTACGGAGTTTTCATTCAAAATTTTGTGAGATATAACTATTTCCAACTCCGAGCAGAACACCATCTATTTTGTCTATAATGTGACGAACAGTTCTGAGGGCCTGCCAAAACTGGCCATACGTCTGTAACATTGAGAAGACCGCCTGCCTTTACTAGGTTTACCATTTTACAAATCACCAACCAATTTTTCCAATCATATATTTCGGCCTCTGTCGTTGACATTCGCATGCAATATCTGAATCCAAACTTAACTGAACTTTTATTTGATAATAGAGGCATTACTAGACTATAAATGACCATGTATAATTCATCCACTTTTGTTAACGGATAAAATTATTAAACACGAAAGATTCCAAATGTTCAATCTGATCATCAATTTGTAAAAGGCCGCAATTTGAAATTTAAGTACTAACCATGCTAACGATGTCACTAAAAGACTTGAAAAACCAGCGCTGGCGATTAGGAAGAATAAGGCACTGATTTAGCCAAATTAGAATTTTATGGGAAATTAATTCAAAGGAAGTTTGGAAAGGACAAGAAACTGCGCTTTAAACCTTCGCCAAATTCGCATCGCGGAGCCTTTCTTAAGACGTACGAACCAGTACGCGCGCGCAGGTCCTCATTAAGAGATTTATCGTGATAGTGTGTCCTAAATGATCTTGAACTTGAGTTTCTATTCACCCTTGATTTACCTCTGATTGTGAGATAGGCCGTTTATTCGCTCTGAATGCGATTGGTGGGCTACATGCAACCATTGCCGATGATTAAAGAATGAATTCATTGATGATATGCCACACAGCACACATCTGTAGCACAAGGATGCCTCAAACGGTCATTATCATGATTATTTGGCAGAGCATACTGAGGTCGTCTCAATAAGCCTAATTACCATAAAGCATATTTTCATTCAACTTTGACCACATCAACTGTATGCACAAACCCAGGGGACCAAATTGAAGATGGCATTTTTGCAGGGGTGGCGCTACGGGGGGCCAGGGGGTAACCGCCCCTATGATTTCTTAAGTGATCAAAAAAAAGACGAGAAAAAAAAAAAGAGGAGGAAGAAGAAAGAAGAGTATAAAGAAAGGGTTTGGACATGCAACTTATAATACCCCTATTTTTTTCATTTACAACGTAAATAAACTCACCTATATGGGTCATCTTGCCCCCCCCCCCCCCATCAAAATACTCTGGCGCCGCCCTGTATTTTTTTTTTAAATAGAGATATGGGAATACGTGTACTTGTAAAATACCTAAGTTTCTAACGGAGCAATTTGTGGCTTTCCGTTTGTATGATGACGATGATGCGTAGAGTTTACACATTTCAAGTAATTACAAATAGTCATATTCAAAACTGAACAAAGTAACCAAACACAGCTCTTATTTGACCATGCTTTTGAAAAAGGAAAAAATTATTCAGATGCATTTGAAATAATCAGTTTCGGGCTACCTTATTTAGATCATCCTTTTCTTGTACGGTGAATACTTTTGATGTAACATATGATGACAACGGAATTCCTCAGAGAATGTGGCATATAATGTTTCAAATTGTCCAAAACATTCTTCTGCGTTTCTGACATAACTGAAAGAGTCTGTTCCGCTCTTGTGATGCCGAAGACATTGTTGCACAATGAATAAGACTATAATCTGTTTTTATTTAAACTACTAATTTCCTTTCCATGGTGGGATCATGGTCATCTTTAAGTGCTTCAGGGACCTATTCTGCCTTTCTTTGGCACTAAAAGGAAGCAAGTGACATACCAACCAAATCTGAGTCACTGTATTAGTGTTTTCTTACTAATGTGCTCTCATTCCAGGCCAAATTTTATGCATTAACACTCATCCTGCTAAGAGACATGCTAGGTAAGACATCATGATATTCCATTGGCAGTAAAAAAAAATAATAAAATAATGTCAGACAGATTTTGCTCTTTTACAGAAAATGTTACTTTTGTCACTTGCTTCCTTTTTGCCAAAGCAGGGCAGTATTGTCCGGGCTTCATTTTGTCAAAGAGGTATGGTTTGGTTTTGGATAAGGGATACAGTTAGGTTTCGCTTTTTATTTTCTGTCTTTTCTTTTCGTTTCATTGATGTAATTTGTCCTTGTTTTTCTATATTGAAGGTAGCCATCTGACTTTAGTGTATGATATTGACCATAGAGATGACATTGTCGATGGGCATTTGTCGGATCTAGACGTGCTCCATCTGCCTATTTGGACTTTCAGAGACAGATGCCCTCTGATAGTCACCTCCACCTTTCCGCTAATGTATCAGACATTAATTCCAAATTATCGGGGGAAAGATCGTATCTGTAGATCGCTGGGTCGGTTGCAGTTCGTTGTTCCGAAGGTTTTAGTCCGAAAATGAAATATGGTTCGTTATTCCGAAAATGAAATATGGTTCGTTATTCTAAAGGTTCGTTAGTCCGAAAATGAAAAAAAAGTTCGTTATTCCGAAGGTTCGTTAGTCCGAAAATGAAATAAGGTTCGTTATTAGTTCGTTAGTTATTTTCGGACTAACGAACCTTATTTCGTTTTCGGACTATTGAAGCTTCGCAATAACGAACCCTATTTTATATTCGGATTAACTAACCTTCGGAATAACGAACTTTATTCCATTTTCGGATTAACGAACCTTCGGAATAACGAACCTTATTTTATTTTCGGAATAACGCACCTTCGGAATAACGCCGCAAATGTTCGGATTAACGAACCCATTTTCATTTTCGGACTAACGAACATCTCGGTATATGTAATTTGCGTGTTTCGGAATAACGAACCTTCGGAATAACAAAAACCTTCGGAATAACGAACCTTCGGAATAACAAACCTTCGGAATAACGAACCTTCGGAAAAACAAACCTTCGGAAAAACAAACCTTCGGAATAACGAACCTTCGGAATAACGAACATCACCCGATGGGGAATCTTCGTAGGAAAAAGAGAGACAGTTCATACTAGGTCTACATAGTAATGGTCCACATTAGATTCCCATGAAAGATGTGGACATCTGCCGAGCAGGGTACGTGGCCAGAGAAATTCTGTGTTCAAACATGAGGGGAAGCAGTGGGCCCTTTTACCAAATTCTGAGACAAGCATAAAAATGGTCGCGGCTTCTCTTTCCTTTGTATTTTAGCTCAAAAAATTCTTTCTGTCGAGTTAAGAATTACAAACTGAATTGTGTGTGTGTGTGTGTGTGTGTGTGTGTGTGGGTGTGTGTGTGTGTGGGGGGGTAGATTGTGTCCCCTTGAAAAAGTCATTGGGGACGGGAAGGGGGTGCATCCCCTTAAATGTTACCTGCTGCAGTCTCGAATGTTGTAGAAATTGCTAATCTGATGTTATAAGTCTGACGCAAAATATCCATTACCCAACATTTCAAGACGGCCAACTACCCTAATCGCACAACCCGACAAATAAAATCCCCCATCCTAACAAAAAGGGCATGTGGCGAAATAAAAAGTCGCACGGTCAGGGTAATGGTAATAATAGGGCCATCGTATCAATGTGCTTTTTAGCGTTTCACTTTATAGACGTCGGGGGGGGGGGGGGGGTAACTTTAACAAGCCGTTCACCTTGTAACAACCCAGTATCATCACAGTGGTCATTACATGGTCCAGCGGATTTTCCGGACAACGGCCCTGTGGTCTAGCTTGACCCCATGAGGTCACAACCTGTCTCGCCGCCGGGACCCGCGCGGATGTTTGTTTTGGTCAGTGGGACTCGTAGGCTGAGTTCGAAGACCTTTTCCATCACGAATTGAGTCATGATGCCAAACTATCCATTGATCGAAACGTGATCTGATAGAATACGGACATGGCTATATCCAAAAAGCGTGACGCTATGACGACAATATTGTAACCCATGTGATTGTCCCCAATGCATGATCCTGCATAATAATGAAGCTACTAATGAAGGTGGACATGGGAAGCAACTACTCCCTCGATCCCCAACGAACTAAAACATAGGCGGTCCCCTTTAAATGTAAAACAACAAAAGTGGAATGGCGACCCCAACACAAGCCACGTGATTTCCGGGAACCTCGTTTCCTTCAACCATGTTTTGGTCAATTTAAATTTCATTTTGTATTTGTTTGATTATGGTGTTCTTGAGAAGGAAATCAGTATGTTTTAATGTGAATCTGAGGAGAGAGAGACGGGGAGTGAGAGAGAGAGAGAGAGAGAGAGAGAGAGGGGGGGGGGGAAAGCCTGTAAGATTAACCCTCCTGGAAGACAAGTAGGTGCCCTTTCAAATGCCAGATAGCCTCTGGTTGTTCTGCAGGACACTGAAGGCATGCATCTTCTAGTTCAATGACAAATCTTCAAGAATACTATCGCCGAAAAAATTGGTACCTTAACATGCTAAATGGAAGCAATAATTACTGGCTTCTTCAGAGGTTCACAGACTCGCCAGATATTTATAGTATGAGGGACAGGGAGATAAAAGAAAAAAAAGTTTCTTGATGTAGACTACCCATATCAAGGTTTAATGCTTTTCATCGAATCTCCATCAATTATTCATTCTGATGTCAAATGCCAAGTTCATGACGTTTTTATCAGCAATCACTGGCCACTCAATGGTCACTCCGTGGTCAGCCACAGACAAACAAAGCTTCTGGGGACGGATTTGAGCCGTACTGGTCCCTCCGGCCATTGACCGGATGCTCGGCCAAAAGAACACTGGGGGCACTGGACACGCGCCCTAACAATAAATCTGACCACCGAACACGGCTGTCTTTTCAGGGACTTCACTTGGCCTATTGGTCAGTATCTACACTGGCCGAGTGGTGGTCAGTGATTATTTTGCTAGGCGAACGTACAAATCAATCTTATTCTCCGTTATTAGAAAATAAGCCGAATTCCAATCATTGTGAAGGAAGAAAAATTAGAGAATAAAACTTTATTTGACATGTACAATTAACTTGTTTATCTACTATTGTATTGTGCATTGGCTTTACGAGAAGCTTTTTAATTAAAATCCGGTGAGGAAATTTGTTGGTGAATTCCGGACGAATTCATCCTCGAGCGTTTTAGGAATTGTTAATACAAATGTAAGGGGAACAGAGAAAGTTAGGGTGGGAGAGAGAGAGAGAGAGAGAGAGAGAGAGAGAGTGGGGTTCTGAGCTTGTTAAAAAGGGATGGGGTAAGTTCAATTCCATTATCATGATTATTCTAACATGGTTTTTCTTTCACTAATTCTAAAAAGAAGAAGAACAAAGTTCTAAATAATGGGTTTCCTACTGGGAGCAGGAGCTGGTCTAGCGGTAACGTCCTCAGTCAGCTCTTTGTCTGTACCTACAAAGTGACTCTGATCGGGCGCAGGTTTAAGTCTGGAGGTGCCGTGGTCCAGTGGTTTAAGGCGCTTGACAAGGAGACGCGAGAATCGGGGGTACGATCGCCGGCACGGCACTTATGCCCTTGAGCAAGGCACTTGAGCTACATTGCTCTTTCATCGTACATCAAACGTGCTATAGGCATATTGTTACCAACATGTGCATGTGTTTTTTTTTTTTAATTTAAAAAGTCTGAGTCACGTCTTTCGGATGGTGACGTAAAAGGTCGGGCCCAGACGTGAATAATCATATCTGATTGAGACACTTCTGTAAAAACCCAATTCAACATATGCCTTCCGACTCGTGCCCCTTACCCCCTTTTCGACCAGAACTGACTACCTTTACCTTTCCCCCTTTTTTTTTGCTAGTCAGAGGATTTTGGAGCAACAAAGAGATACTCCAAACTGTGCTATGACCTTACTGAGATTCATGATCCCCTCTTTTACAAAATTCCGTATCTGCCCCTGTTTGTAAGGTGCTTTCACACTAAACCTAGGCTACGGACCGTATATTTTAGTCGAGTTTGATTTTACTGACAATAGTAAGACGGTAACTACTACGGCCAAATTCGATCCATAACGGTCAAGTACGGTCCATGATGGTCTTACAACGGTTGTTGTAAGGTCGTTGCACGGTTTACTTCGGTTATTTTTAGAACGGTTCTTGTACGGACTAATACGGCCTTCTACGGCACTATGAAGGTCCAAAGCAGTCATGAACGCTCAGTGACGGTCACTTAACCGTCACAGACCGTCATGAACCGACTCTAACCGTAGCTCTAGTGTGAGAGCACCTTTAGCAATTTGAAATTTAATTTTCTCACTATCTAAAAAAATGTTTATGAAACCCAAATATTTTGCAGTTTCAGTCGGACCTTTAGACCTTTACATCAGGTGTAAAACACTGTTTATATTTCATGAGCTTATTGTCATATAATTAGGCCTTTAAGGGTTAATCTGTTTATCTACACCTTTTTCCCCCATATTAATTGAAGCTAACCTCAGGCATACTTATCCCTTTTTAAGCCTTCCGAAAATGGAGCAAAAGTGCATCTCAGAGAAAGGAAGAGGGCGCACTGTATTTAGAAAAATGAGTCTGATGTGATTAAAGATCTTCATCTCATTTCGACCAAAGAAACAGTAACATGGGAAGGAAGATATTTCGCTTTCCGGTATTATGATTACACTTAACCGAACATATAATAGTGAAAAATTCACGCAGTAAATCAACGTAGTTAAAAGAAGCGGAACAAGATGCACAACAAAATACACACGTAAAATCAATTTACAAACAAAACAACCCCATTAAAAAAAAACTGCTCAATTTTCTTCACTTTTTTTCAAACAACTAACCCTCGTTTGGTGTTCTTGTTCTTGTTGTTTTTGTTGTTGTTTTTTTTACCTCGTACACATATGAAATATCTGTAAATTACAATTCATTCTTTAATTTTTGATCAGGGATTTTCACATTCTAGGGGCATTTATCATTAAATGACATTCAAACATTGCCACTGTTCATGCTGTTATTCCTTGTGTTATCATGTTAGATCACAGGAAATAGCGATCTTTGTACCTGCAACCTTAACATCCTGAGTCGGACGTTCCTGATTCATACCGCTTCCATTGCAAGCTTTTTTAGTGCAATATTTTTTTTCCATGAATACATTCAAACTGTGCAAATAACGGAAACATGATCATTCTCCATAATGCAAACGTTTGTGGGTTTGTTTCAACTAATATTCTTTCATTATAATCCCACTTAACATGCAGCCATGCGGTAAAACCGAAATTTTACAAATCGGGAGCGGGTGAAACTTCCTTTGTGCATGCTCGCTTGATTTTGGGAGAGCCTTCTCGCGATGAAAAACTTTCGGGCTTTTCTGATACAAAGATTAATGAATTCCCGGTGACAGCAGCAACACACGTATTTATTTATCCACAATAAAGGAAAAATACACATTAAATTTGGATGATTTTTGTTGACAGGGGGATAAAAGAACCGGGTCGACAGTTGAATGGCTACCAAGTAAACACCCGGAGGGGGTGCGGGAAGAAGATAGATTGGCTATTCCGTTTTTGCGAACGGCATGGATAAATCAGCGCCGCATTGGTCCGTTCTTACATTTAAAAAAGAATGGCGACTGCACAAGAAAGAAATGGGTCGAATGACACGGGGTCAGGAAGATGTTAACAAATAATGAGATTTCCCTTTTTATTTAGCATGCTTAGATCTTGCAGGACGAGTATAGGTTAAGATCCTTTTCACGGGGGTGCATTTATCATTTTTATGTTCATATTACCGCAGTGATATATTGTTCAGTCGAAAAGGTAATTACATGCTTGATTTATAAGTGAGCTAAGGCAAGTATAGAGAATCTGAAACGATTCCATGTCAGAGTTCACAAGATACATAATGAGTTAAGTAAACTCAACGATTAACCCATTATTGTAATAATCAGAACTAATGAACCCGCAATGACCTTAGCTGCCCACCCTTTATCTTTATTTCTCCTTTTCTTCTGGTGACACATGATATATATATTTTAAGTGAACTAGACAGCTTTTATTTCACTACTTATTAAGACTTTTGTTTTGCATAGTTATATTTGAAATTTGTATGTATGGAAACAGACGATAGGGTGTCTAATTAAGAACATTGTCCGTATGCGATGATTACCTAACTGTATAGTATACACTGTCAGTTGGTTAAAAGAATTAATGGTTAAAACATGAACCTACCAACTATTGGTTAATAAATTTTGTATGTAAAACATATGGGAATTTTTAAACCAACTGTTGGTATATATAGGTTCATATTTTAACCAATACCAAATGATTTTTAACCAACTGTTCTGCGAGTTTATAAAAACACTAATGTCAGGATATTTTTCGATATTTCCGTAGTTTTCGCTCCATTTACGTTCTAATCTGACATGCATTTATGGTCTTAATACACAACACTGATTATTTGAATAACTATAATGCCTTTTTATTTTGAAGTGTAAATTCGTGTACCTTTCTTATTGATTTATTTCACGCTGACAGTTTATTTATCAATTCATATGTACTCATTTATGTAATCTTATTTGTAAACTTTGTCTGTGTCAGTCCTTGGACTGTTTTGCAATGTCTTTTTAGTATCAAGAAGCCGAAATGAAATGAAATAAAATACTTAGGAGGAATCTCCATCAATCACCGTAAATGAATATACATCCTCCACGCCACCACCCATCCCGTTTGATAACGAGTTTACCTCCTTCTTCTTATCGATGGATCTGAACTATGAATAATAAAACACTCTTCCTTCTTGTAGCTGTTCTGTGAACGAGCCATTTCGTCCGTGTAATGCCAGAAGGGCAGTAAAACCCTCTTAAAGTATATGAGTTAATGCCCTTCTGACTCTTGGCAAACGGTTTGAAAAAGGGACAAACGAAATACAACACAACTGATCCGCTTCTGAAACTAAATGATGGCTTAGGTCATAGCTTGTGTACCGTTTTTAAAAGCTAAAGGTATATCAGCTTCGGAAATTCTGAGATGTATTCTTTTATATTGGTATATATTTCCTTTTCGAATGGATTGGTTCAGTAATTATAGTTTGAAGATCACAAATATATTTCAGAAAGATGAAATTAAAGACGGATCGGGGACAAAACGGAGTGGGTGACGAAAGGTTGAAACGTGGAAGAACATGTTCTTTAGAAAGTAAAGAGAGGGGACTTTGCTACCTAGCTCTAAAAACTTAAAAATGTGAAGAGGAGACATTTTTCCCTCTTCCCTTTTCTCTTTTTGTTATGGTCATATTATTTCCACTTATTTGTGTCTCGGGCAATTTATCTTAGACATGCCCTTTTCTTTTCGTGGTTTTGTCTGAGATTTTTTTTAAATTCTTTTTCCCTCTTCCCTTTTCTCTTTTCTTTCCCCAGGATCGTAGCCGATGTGTCCGACATAGAAGTTGATTATCTTATATGTTTTATCAATTTCGTAAGTCGTAACGGTCATATTATTTCCACATTGTGCCTCGGGCAATTTGTCCTAGATATGCCCTTTTTTCGTGATTTTGTCAGAGCATTTTTTCTAAAATCCCTCTTGTAAAAAGCAGGCCTTGTCGTATTTGGTGCATAGTAATACGGTACAACATAAAGAAACATATTAAAGCTAGGAAACCTACTAAAACTGAGATCTAGAAAAGCTATAGAATACAGAATGTTTTGGAGGGTGGCGGGAAAGTGTGGCGACCTGATTAATTGGAACCACCTATTTTACCGTCACGGACTATTTCCTCGACTTCAATAGCTCGGATTTTCTTGGTACCATTCATTTCCATTTTAATCAGGCCGACACACCCCTCACGTTCCTTCACCAAACCCACACCGTCCGTTATTGCAGACCACAAAAGGATGTAAACGAGTTTTAAATCCTTCATTTATCCAAAGATGTCACCCTAGTACCGTACCACTAACATTTTAAAGCGACAGTATTCATTTTACCGCGGAAATCTTTGCCGTTGAAACGCACATTATCATTGTACAATCAAACCTTATGCAGGTCCCATTGCATTTCAAGCTGCATAGCAATTTCAAGAAAATAAAGAAATTTTTACTCTTTTTAGATCTTACTGAAAATTCACGGAAGCCGTCTAGCTTCTTTTGGGATGGAACTATTTTTTAAAGTCTAGTATAGTTGTCAGCAGTATAGTTTCCCTTCTTCACACCAGTAGAAAGAACATAAGCAATTACAAAACGAAGACTCAAAATACAAAGCTACATGCCTACTATTAGACTTTTTGTGTAGAGAAGAGAACAATGGCTCAGACTCTTTCCATGGTGTCTTTAGTAGTAATGAATAAATGTATGCAAGTTTGTTTGTTTGGTTGGTTTTTAAAATGTAAGGCAAAGCGTGATTTCTTCCTACTTCACGCACTTATTACTAGCACTTTTAGCAGTTTAGAGCAGTCACTCAAAAAACAACACGACGAGAGGTTCATATGTCATTTAAAATTGCAAAAAAACATTAAGTTTAATTCTTCTCTAAGCTTCCTATGATTATGTCTAATCAAAGTGTTAGAGAGACCCCTGCACAACTTAGATATTTTTTATTTTCAATTCAAAGTATTAAATAATACCTTCGACCAGGGAAATACATAACTCTGCTTAACGTCGAACGCCGTTCAATTTGCGGTGAATCCTAAAAACCGGTCAACTGCATTTTGTTACCCATAATAGTACCTTATTACGAGTTGATTGCGTTCATATATTATTCGCCAAATTAAACGTCTGCCATTTTGAGGCGAATGGCACATTTTACAGTACGATAGTAAAATATATTCTGAGAATATCGTTTAACTATCCTTTCAAACTTTTTTTTCGGATTAGGATTCATCTTTTAAAATCCTTCGACTGCATTTTTATGATTATCTGTCGTGCGGAGGGATCGTTTTCAGCCACACAGATTTTCAGTTTCTCGTTAAGTTCTTTTACATGAAAATGAGGTCAAACAATTTCAGAATAAACTAGAAATGTTTAGAATCATTGTATAGGTGAAAATTCACTGCCATTTATAAACGAATTCATCTCGAGGCTATATTGAAAGAAAAAAAAAATGGAATTATTCTGAGATCGTAAAAGTACAGTAAATCTACTCATAGAAATTGGTACAATTTTGTGTCTTGAACAGCGTTAAAAGAGAGTCAAAGAAATATAAATGGATAATTCTATCATCTTTTTTTTTTTTTGCAATTAACTCTGTAAATGTAAAAGAGTTAATTCTAGCTCTTTTTCCCGCTCCTCAAGGAGTGTGATTAGGGACCAGTCCTTTCGGAGTGAAATTTGGAGCTAAAATGTTTAGCTCCCTAAGAGAGTGAAACAATTCCGTCCTTTGGGAGTGAATTGTCCATCTTTTTAGAGTGAATCTTAGCTCCTTAACCCATTCGTGACAGAGGTCCACATTTTGTGGTTTGGCCTAATATCTGTTGATGCAAAGCCCTAAAAATCATACCAAATACATGAGCAGAAAGAGCAAAAAATTCTACACAAACTGTGCCCATTTTGGTTGCGTCAGTATTCATTGTTTGATGCTGAAAATTTTTTAAAGGAAACTAAGCATTAAAATCCTTAAATTGTGATAGAAAGTGTAAAATCACTGTTTTCCCCTGCAAATTGGCAATTTTTTTGACTTCTCATCATAATTTCTGTCAATTTATATTCATTTCAGATACATGACGTTTTAAAAGAAAAATGTAGCAATAAAATAAAAATGTTGGTGTCGCCAATTTGAAGAATAAAAGCTGATCAAATTAGGCTTTAAATAATTCCTGTCACGAATGGGTTAAAAGAGTGAAAATAATTTGTTTTGGATGGGTCATTTTCACTCTTTTGAGAGTGAATTTTAGCTCTTCGAGAGAGTGATACTAGTCTTAGTTTCAGGCAAAATTAATATTTAATATATAGGCCATCATATGGATGCACATCACTCTTTTTAGAGTGAACTTTAAGTCTTTTTGAGAGTGAATTTTAGCTCTTCTAGAGAGTGGCACTAGTTCTTAAATACTGATGGGATATCAAATCGCTTCGTTTTTCTTTTTTTTTTTTTTGAAAGGAAGTTGATAAAGATAATGACACTTTGTGATAAATCAAAACATCCAATACAAACTATAAATTCCAGACTTGACTGGACCTTGAGAAATGTCTGAATTTCTGTTTTTACAAGAATTCAGTGAAAGCAACAAAAGTGTATTATATTCTAAACTATATCCAAAACAACACATTGCCCCAGGGGAGCTTGAAACTAATACAATTTTTAAATTGTATTTTTTATGGTTGATGCCACCTCTTCTTGATTTCGATGTGAACTCGTGAAACCAAAAGAACTTATGTGATTTTAATGCAGTTTCAATTGGGTGGAAGTTTCTTTGTGATAGTTTTTAAAATATTTGTTATGTTTTGTCGCTTTGATTTGTATTGGCTTTGCACTTTCTTCTTTAAAAAAATTACGTAGTTTGTCTTGTTATGGGCTTTCAAGTGGTATATATCTCATATTTTGAAGAATGAAAATAAATTTGAATTGAATTGAATTGAATATCTCATGCAACCGATGACATGGAGGAGCTGAGAGAGAGAGAGAGAGAGAGAGAGAGAGAAAATGGGTCCAGTGAGTCCACTTATTTCAGAGGATTTTGAGACAGTTTTTCGAGACCGTGTTCGGTCCTTTCTACATAACTGCAGGTCCCTAAACTTAAACGAGATAAATGTTTAGAGAAGCTGAACACAATTCCAAATTTCGATCTCGAGGCATTTTTTAAATCACCGGTTCACTATGACGAAACTTTGGGTCTGCAAGAGAGTGGACTAATACAGTGAACTAATGCACTGTTTTAGGTATTTTGTTTTGATTCTAATACACTCTAAAAAGATTGAGTGAAAATTTACCCAATATTGGGTAAAACTGGAACATGCATGTTTGTTGAGTAAATTTTGTCCTATATTAGGTAAAATGCATGCTTTGTGGATAAATTTTAATGCAACATTGGGTAAAATTTACACAGTATTTGGTATCATTTTACCCAACAGACATGCATGTTCCCTTTTTACCCAATATTGGGTAAACCTTTTTTAGAATTTATAAGCATCTCACCGTGGCACTAACGTTTTCAGAATTATTGAGTCATCAACGACAAATCCATTTAGTAGATATATAAAACGTTAAAAAAATAAAACCTTAATATGAAGCAACAGTTTTTTTTTAATTTTTGTTTTACCAAAACAGAATTTGTTTATGGTCTCTTATTCCTAGAGAGTCGTCCACAATCATTATGTTTTTCCTTTAATCGACGCGACATTGGTACATATTTAGTCTCATTTTAACAAAGCGAAGAGAAGGTTTTTCTAAATATTATTGTGTTTATTTATTCAGTAATACAATGAAAGGATGACCGTCTATATAACTCATTGTTGTTAAAAAGAACGCGATTTGTCGGGTTAATTTTTTGTTTAAACAAAAAATAATAATAATTTGTGGTCCCAAAATTATGTTAAAGCACCATACGTTCTCCATTTTAAAAAGATTTTAGTGGTTCGCGTCTTCGCGAACCCTAATTTCTCGCGGTTCTAAAATGATTACCGACTTCAGATCCATATCGTTTCCCAACTGTCTCAATCACTCGTTAATATACTTCGCCATTACAAGACAAATCTTCCCATTAAATCCCCCTAATCGGATCTCTATACAAGATAATTACATAATTAAATATATCCCCATCTTCCACTAAACCCTCTTTAAGTTTTCTTTGATGCGACGAAATGGTATCGGTCTCCGAGGAGCGTGGGGTGATACTGCCTCTAATGTCTTCTGTGGGTTGCTCTACAATATTTTAAAAGGATTGTAATTATATCGGATTTTGATCTCATTTATTCTCACCGCAGTCATTGATTCTAATCGCTGCGGTACTTTTTGCCCTCCAGTCAAATTTTAAGAATCACGATTGCATCTCAAAATCTGTTATTATTGCAGTTTTTAACCCAAAATAGAAGGAGCCCCGCGCAAACGCTTACAGTGGTAGAGTTGTGTGACGATCATATTCAGGTACAATGTCATAGCGAGTTGGGTATAATTGTAGCCCAGATGGTATTAGGCCTATATATCTCCTGCTTAACAGGTTGAATAACTATCTACAGATCTGAAAACCTGAGCTGTTTTCAAAACGAGACGCGAAAGTATCCCATGGGTATTTGATGCACGAGGCGTGTGAACGCCAAGATAGATAAGTATGTCATTGGTACAATATTTTCTTGAACGGACTTCTTATGAAGCTAAAAGATGTCAAAGACAGGATTGATTATAATCGTTGGGTAATGGAGTATAAACTTATCAGGAACAACAAACAATGATGGCCGAATTTGATTTAGTGGCGCCCATTCATTAACTACTTAAACAGCTTAATAGAGTCGTCTTGAAATCAAAGGCTTAACCACACGTGCAGCAACTTAGCATTTTGAGTACGAGTGAATTGAAGATGAAATCTTTAAGGGCAATCTCCCAGTCTTTGAATAACGGAGGAAGACAATAAGAGGATCTATTAGGGGATTTTAAGGAGGATTAAGGGGCTGAAGATGGCCAGATGTAGTACTATTCTGGAAACAAATGCAGCGTCCGAACGGTAATCATATTCTCAATTTCGGACATGCTGTCTTAGACCGCTATCTTAGATGCCGGGCAGATGGGTTAATGACCATTGTCCGTACGTCAATATTGAGAAATGGTCCAAGACTGGTATTATCATGATCAGAGCTTCTTGGGTTCAGAAGGCCTATAAGCAGCCTAAGTAGCTTTCTCTCTAACTGAGTGAATATCAGAATGAAGTGGTATTGTGTTTATAAATAGCCGATTTTAAATGTGATTATGTTTGATATTTTATTGGTATTAATGTACATTTATATGCATTGTAATCTTTGTCAACCCCCCCCTCTCTCTCTCCCTCTCTCTCTTTTATTGCAGTCAATGTTTTATCAGTCCCCTTTCTGCCTCTTCATTTCATCGGTCTTTTCTACTAATCTATTTCGCTTTCTTCTTTTACTCTTAATTTGTTTTGGATCATTGCATAATCTTCTATATCGTTCCCTCTTTGTCTCTTCTTTAAACTTTTTAAAAATCTTGTCAACCCGAACTCTCTGAATCATCCCCAGTCTACCCCCCCTTTCTCTCTCTCTCTCTCTCTCTCTCTCTCTCTCTCTTTCTATCTCTCTCTCTCTCTCTCTCTCTCACACACACACACACACACCCCAATACACTCTCTCGATCTCTCACCATTCATCTGTCTCTTTTTCTCTCTTCTCTCCCCTCTCTTTCAAGCACCCTCTCTCCCTCTCTCATTTTCTTTTGCTCTTTCTCTCTTTCTCTCTACTTCAACCCTCATCGGCCTATAATTTTCTCTGTATTGTTCTCTTTTAAAAAAGAATCTCCTTCTCCGTCTATATAGCTTTAAAACTTATATTTTAGTACGTATAACGTTATATACAGTTTTTCTTTAATTCAAGTTCTCAATTAATTTGTTTCATTGCCCATTCTGTCTACTAGTATTTGATTATCACCATAATTATATTGAAATAAACTTCTTACCTATACCTTCATTTCATTTATCAGATTTTTATTACAATAAACCAAATATGTTATGTCTTTTACCACTCTACACTTCCTACCACATTTGTTTTCAATCCCTGTAATTTTGTTAATCAAATAGTTTCAAATGAACATCTCCACTTCCCCGATTTCTTTATCCCTCGCGTTTCCTCTTCTGGACTTGACAATTACTAACTGAACTGTAATCCCATGTCCAAGGGCCCGAGGAGTCGCAAATCATTTCTGCTATTTTTTAACGACCTATTAACGACCTATTTTTACGACGCTCAGAAAGAAAGCTATCACTTAGCGTTCTATTACTTAAACGTTTAGGGACCTGATCTTGCACTCTTGCCCGCTGCTCGTCAATATTTATGTCCCGAGCTCGTAAAATGGGCGACGAAAAGGTTAAAACATGAACCCCATATATCTCTTTGAACGGATTTATGATCACGAACGACCTGGATAAGTCGAAATAGTATATGAGAAGCTATAGGACGTTCCCAATATTCGTCTGTTTTCATATTATTCATTACATACCAGCACAAAAAAAGAAAGATTGAAGAATTTCCCAACAAACAAAAAATGAAGCCAGTTATGACAGACTACTGGTGTTGTATACTGATTGTTTCTATCAAATACATCGCAAAAATACGTTTGATTTAAGCTGGGACGCGTAAAAGTGTACAGTATTATGATTAAGAATTAACACTACATGGGTGGTCAAGGCTATTGGTTATTGTAAATGCAGTTTTTACTCCTTGATGCATCTATAAAACTAGAAATATGATCTGATTTAGTTTTCTTCCATAAGCTTTGATAGCGGTGACAGGAGAACACAGGTAGGGTTTTCTGTCCAGCTGGACAAATTTGTTTCCCCGCTTTAAAAAAAAACAGCTTCTTCTCTTTGGGAATCCATTTCTTCGTTAATGTTACATAATTATGTGAATTTGTAAATTAGGAAAAGATTTCATTCTTGAGACAGGTCTATTCATAGTTATACCAATCAGCCTTCAAGATATGCAAACTAATTAATAATTCCTATTTGAAAAAAAACCCAAACAGTATCAAACCTGACATAATCTCGAAAATGCGAGTGATGTTCGTTATTCCGAAGGTTCGATAGTCCGAAAATGAAATAAGGTTCGTTAGTCCGAAAATAACTTGCGAACTAACGAATCTTAAATTTCATTTTCGGAATAACGAACCTTATTCCGTTTTCGGATTAACGAACCTTCGGAATAACGAACCTTTTTTCATTTTCGGACTAACGAACCTTCGGAATAACGTACCTTCGGAATAAAGAAACTTCGGAATAACAAACCTTCGGAATAACGAACTGTAACCGAAAATGCAGGTTTTCTAGGGCACATTTTCGTGTTAATTGTTTCCTGTACTCTTAAAATTCGGATAATAGAGAAATACATTTCCTTTTCTACCAACATGTTTATGGCCTTTTCAAACACTGTACATTCTATTTCCATCAAGCAAGTGGTCAAATACCTATAAGAGGGAAATAGCCCCGGAATGTAGCTCCCTGCTCTCTCTCTCTCTCTCTCTCTCTCTCTCTCTCTCTCTCTTACTTACTCTCCCTCCTTCTTTTCCATTTTTTCAGTTTCCCTTTTTTCTTCCGAACTTGATCTTCAACTCTCCTTCCATGCTTCCCGGAAGTTCAAAAGCCTTTTGAAGGGCCCTAATGTGGCGGTGTGGGGAGGGGGACCAGAACTGTAAATCACCCTGCACCTATACCGGGTGTCCCAGAAAAAGCGGAACGGTGGATTTTCAGTACTTTACCTTCAGAAAGTAGATAATCTTTTTACCGCAGTGGGTAAGCATCGTCTACCGAAGAAAATGATACCAAGATCATTGAATTTGAAGAAGTAATTTGTATTCTATGGCCGTTTCTTAAAATACAGTCATTTTACATTTTTGGCGACTGATGAGAGCAGCTTTGTGTCGGGATTGCCTTTCATAATACGATGTTTAAGGGAAGTCCATTGATGCACGTGTCATACACATCCCATATGAAAGGCCATTCCCGAAACAATTCTGCTCTCCACTGTCGCGAAAAACATCGTGATATTCGAAAATTACTGTATTTTAAGAAACGGGCATAGAATCAAAATTACTTTACCAAATTTAATGATCTTGGTATCATTTTCTTTGGAAGAAGATGCTTCATCTACTAAAGTAAAAAGATTATCTACTTTCTGAAGGTAAAATACTGAAAATCCACCTTTCCGCTTTTTCTGGGACACCCGGTATAAACCCGTCAGATATAGTTTTGCCTCACTGGTGGATGCGAGCGATATGGACAAAAACGCGTACAAACTATAATTATAACATGAATAAGTGCCCGTATGTTGGACTTTTCAAAGTTAACATTGTTGAGAGAGTATGGAATGTAATAAGGCAAAGTCTAGGACACGATAGTTTTTCATCAGATTTTCAAATCTGATAGATGTAACCCCATCCCTATTCGCAAACCCTTACCACCCCTCCCTCCTCCTGCTGGTCCTCCTCCCTCCTCCTTCTCCTCCCCTCCTTCTCTTCCTCCTCCCCTCCTTCTCTTCCTCCTCCCCTCCTTCTCTTCCTCCTCCTCCTCCTCTCCGTTTTGCGGAACGAGAAGTGGGTTAAGGGGTAAAGTAAACACATTTTCTCAAACGAGAAAATCGTTTTATGGTCCATCGCAGCAACAAAAGACATTTTCTTTGATGTTATGAATTGAAATTGGTGTTCTGACTGTAAGATATCAGCTATTCAACATTTTTTTTCCTAATCAATGGAAATGATTTAATTTCCTAATGAAAGTACGTTCTCCAACTTCAAAAAATTTCTGTCAACGAAATTGGACAGTATTTTCAAAATTACAATCGCTTGGCTTGGTAATAAGATTAGATATTATCGATTCCATGTGATTTGAAATGAAATGTATTGAATTGATTTTATTTGTTTTGTGAGACAAGCAAGATACATAATGGCGTTCCAGTAACGTGGAACTGACACTAAAGTTTCATATTAAGTCATTTATGACTCATCTTCCGAACTGTTGACGTGATTGTCAAAAGTCGTTAGGAAAAGGAAAATGCAATGGGCCTCTTATATCACGATAAATTTTTAAAAGTTTTGTGGATTGTGGTTTAGTATTTTATGTATAGGGAACACCTCACTGTATATGTATTCAGAAAAAACCCCACAAACAAACAAAAAACAAAAACAAAAAACAAACCAAAAAACAAAACATGCAGGCAAGTGTATCATAAGACAGAAATATCAATTCTGCAGTTTTGTTCCAGTATGCATTAATATAGTTCATTGCAGTAAACCAGTTCAAGGAAAATATATTAATCAATGATTGCTACAACATTTACTTTTAATTTTTAACAGACACATCTTTAAGAAGATATATTAATGATTTTCCAATATAATTTCAGCTTCATCTTTTTATCTTTTTGAAACGAAATAAAAGGAATGTGTGAAAATCATAGAATGTTCTAAAATTAATTTAGTATGGAACGATCTGCGGACTGCGGTAAAGAAAAGAATAATAACGAAAAACAAAAGGACGGGGCTCTAAAGGGACAACTCCACGCTGCCTGTTTTGGGGATTGGTTGCCTTTGGTTTTAGAACTCGAACAAGCAAGATTTGAGTTGGAATAATAATGATGTCTGGAGAGAATCCGGTGATTTTTGCGAGCTTTAAACAGCCGCGACAAGGGTATGTCCAGACGTTGACCAACGGGGGAGGGGGGGGGGGGGGGTGAGGAGCAAACGTCGCAGTTTACTGTTATCCTTATAGTTCGGTATGGAACCCCTATATGGAGACCGAGGTATACGTTACGGAGGGGTTGCCTATTTTTTAAAACTGGTGTGTCTACAATTTGTGCATTTCCAGGGGGATTTTCATGAAGCTATTCATAAAGTTACGAATGACTTTACGAACGAATTGAATATGGCAAGCCAAATGGGATTCCCAGTCTTTACAAATCGCATCAGCTAAAGTTGAAATATGCAAACGTAGATTAACCTTACTATTGTTTAAAACATTTTTATTGCATTTTTGGGGGCCACATATTGATTGAGATTATGGAAAATGTAGTCACACTTTGTTAAAACATCAGGAAAAAGTTCGGGCATCCCATTTTGTACTTCATTGTTCAAGTCGTTCGTAAAGCCAGGCGTAACTTTATGAACAGCTTTATGAAACACCCCAAGATGAAATCTTACAACGATTGACGATTTATTCACTAACCTGCTTTCTAGCAAAAACAAAAGGTAGCTATTTTTTTTACTCACGTGGTTTAATATAATTTTATCAGGAGGGGCTTACTGCCCCCAGTCCCCGCCCTTCCTTCAAAATATGCTAGTCGAACACGGAACGAGATGATCTCTTCGTAATAGTCCGGATCTGTCAACCGCCCGGGCATGGGTGCTGCACAAACATCTTAAAACAACTGTTAAGTGATTGGGGGTTGGTTTGGATAAGCATTTAATGCAATTTAGCTTCTAATGCCATCTCACTTATCTTGGGCGCTACTTGTTTTCTTTTCTTGCTGTTTCAGGTAGCCGTCTTCTCTTCCGAAGTTATTCTTCCTTTCTCGTCCCCTTCCTTTCATAGTCTGCTTTCTTATTGTTTTAAATTTTGATTGGTTTGAACAACGGAGAGTTAAAGAAAGACGAAGAAGGAGAAAGTAAGTTTAGAAAGAAAGGAGGTAAAGCTGTTTCTGCTGAAGCAGAAAATATGGACAGAATAGAAAGAAAAAATAGCATTTGAAATATAATCAAATATAAATGTATTTGATACATAGAGAAGGAAAATTGTTTTCATTCAGATTGTTGCATCGTAACTTAAAGTCAACTGTTAATTGATTTGGGATTGGTTTGGATAAGCATTCAATGCAATTTAGCTTACAATACCGTCTTACTTATCTTCGGCCTTAGTTGTTTTCTTTTCTTGCTGTTTCAGGGAGCCGCCTTCTCTTCCAAAGCCTTTCTTCCTTCTTTGTCACCTCTCTCTTATTTTCTGCTTTCTTGTTTGTTTGTTTTTAAAAATTTGATTCGTTTAAACAATAGAGAAGGAGACGCAGACGAATCAGGAGAAATAAAAATTGGAAAGAAGGGTTGACTGGTAAAAGTTTCACTTTGATGATCACTAAGCCGAAATATTTACGGAGTGGTGAGAAATGGGGCTTTTTAAAGAGCTTCTTTTCCTTTTTTTCTCTCTTCAAGATTTCTTTCAACACGATATTCATCAAGGAACAATATAATCTTCTCCAGCACAATCTCTTTAGAATTTCGGAACCATCGACATCCGACAGCAATTAACTCATTTCGGGCAGCGAGACGATCTGTCAATCTAATTATTTGTGGTATCTTATCTCGTGTGTTTCAATATCAAATGTAAATTTTAAAAAGTATAATAAATCCATGCAAAGCCCATAAACAGTGAATACTACTTTAATTAATCAAAAGTCAAAAGATTTTTGTTCGCGTCGCCTTGTAGAGGATACCCTTTAATTGGGAAAAAAGAGTCACCCTGCAGAAAAAGTAACATGGTACCCATGGTATTTTGACGAAATTACCATCAAAACCATGAAAGTACCATGCAGTACCATGAATTGATGGTAATTTCGTCAATTTTTTTTTTTTTTTTTTTTACAAGGGAAGCGCTCCACCGTCCGGCGAAATTGTGTCCGCGTACTTCGCATTGCGTACAAATCATTATCATAGCAAGGAGACACTGAAACAAAATGTCAGCATTTCAAAAATGGGAGTGACCGCCACATCTTCCTACTTCCCCTCTCCCCTCTCCCCTCTCCTGCCCACAAAAAGGGATAAACGATATCGACACCATCATCTGCTTCAATCACAACGAATCACGGAGGTGGTGAGTGATGCGAGGTGGTTGGTGAACGGTTCCTTCGCCGGACGTTCCCCGATGTTTGTTAGTGTCTGTCCGCTGGTCAGCTGCTCATCAGTCAAAACCTCGTTCATTTGGCCATCTCTTCATAACAAAATCAACAAATAATCATCGGCTATCAGGCCCAAGCCATTGGCTGATGACTTATCTGGTTGACAGAAACAGGCATACTTGAAATTGATGTGAATATGTAGTGACCTCGCTAATATTCGTTTCATTTTGGTTATCAAAAGTAAGCTTGCAGAAATCGCCGTGTCAGGCATTCAAACATTATTTGTTATCCACTGGGGATATTCAATATACATAATCTTTGGATTAAAATAGGTTCTTGGAAGCGTAGGCTAACGATCATATTAGCCAAACGAAGCATACAGAACAAATGAAAACGTATGGCTAATGTGCACCATAAGCCTGTTTCCCGAAACCGTCATAGTTTGAAGTTCGTGGACATCCCATTGAAACGCGTGTTAAAGTTACACACTAAGAATAAAAGGTTCAGTTTTGCACCCTTCAAATGCAACACTGGGAGCTCCTTTATGGGTGCAACTCTGCACCCAAAGAAGCATTATTCACCATTAGGGTGCAGAGTTGTACCCTTTAAGGAAGGTGCACCCCATAGGTGCACTCTATATAATGCAAGCATTTCTGCACCCTTAAAAGAGCATCTTTTCACCTTTAAGGGTGCAGACGGGTATTTCCGAGTGCAAATAATTACGGAAGGGTGCATTTTTGTACCTTTTTCATGTAGGGTGCAAGGTTGTACCCCAAAAGGTGCATGTCAGTGTTGCATTTAGGGTGCAAAATTGAACCTTTCATTCTGAGTGTGTATAACACGTGTCTCTGTGGGTTGTCCATGAACTAGACTCATGACAGTTTCAAGAAACAGACTCCAGACGCCAGTCCGACTGCGTTCCTACCTGCTCTAATCAAGCCTGTGCTGATATTTAGTGCTTTTGCCATTAAAGCAAAGCAAGGTTTGATCTTCCTTTTGCAATATTTGATGTACGATAATCACTCTTATACGCATAGCGTGTCAAAAGCCACCTCAGCTGCCGGCGCTATCCTATTTTATGTTCATACGCAACATCATCATCATCGTCACAATCATCACCATCATCACTGTCGTCGTGATTGTTAAACTCCTCAAGGTAAGTATAAATGTCATCTTTATAGTCATGAAGGTCATTAAGGTCATTGCCATTCCAAGATCCACGAAACCGAGACTCCAGCAGATCTTTCTGTTCTTTTGGGTCTTCTGTCTCATAAACACCCGACTATAAATTAGTAACCAATTAGTTACACAAATCTTCATACCCTTTGTCAAAAGGTACACGAGACCTAGGGGCGTTTCATGAAACAATAAGTCGGTGGTTTTCACCGACTAATTTGCTTTCAGCCAATCAGATGCGAGTATTTTCAGTAGCTTATAACATTTGTCGGTGATTTTCACCGACAAAACTCTTCATGAAACGCTCCCCTACTCTCAGGTGATCAAAAAGAACGGAGCCTTCGAGATATACAAGTCCTTCGGTTTCATGAATCTAACAAAAGACTTAAACCCTTTTTTCTATAGGTCTCTCTCTTCGAAATGTTAACTAATCATAGTTATCTGGAGGTCCTCGAGACCAAAACCGTTAGTCTCGTGGAACCTCCGACTAGTTGTCCAAATGTTCCTATAAGACACTTAGACGGATGAACCCTGCATGGAGCTCATTAACCGAAACCTTAATTGTCGCGAACCTTTGATTTTATGACTCTTCCGACCCGTTGTCTAAAGGTCCGCATCGCCTTCTCATCTGGTTAGAGCCTTCTCTCCTCGTCGCCTTCTCAACTGGTTCACAGTTCTTTTTAGGACTTCAGCCAGTCTCAAGAAATATACTCTCAACTCTCTCCTACTCTATCATGTCTATCTCACCTCTCCACTTCTCCTCCCCCTCAACTTTCCCTACTCTCTCTAACTCACAGTCCTTTTCAAGACTTACCACATGGTGAACCGTAAACCTCATCTACGTTAACATGATTAAGGTCTATGGGGTTGAAAACTTTCTAATCTGTGAACCTTCGGTCGCAAAGGACTCCTGACTAGTTAACCTTTTGTCAAATTGTCAGGTCTATATACGCGCCTAAATTGGGAAAAAACAGAAAATTTTGGCCGGTGTACTTTGGTCCCCACAGGACTTCAGTAACGTGTACCTCTCGCCTCTTGAATCTTTGTGCTACTGAAAAAGAAAATCAGCAAGCCATTACGAAATGCGTCACTTATAACTACTGAACTCTTTAAAAGGTGATCACTACTTAAAGCATTTTGAATTAAATTTTCGTCGACTGGGAGCTCAACCTTTAAAACCAAGCAGGAAAAAAAGTGAGTGCCTATACATGTAATTGGAGTCATGTTTTCGTTATGTTTTCCTTTTGGTTAGGACCAAAATGCTATTTTCTGCTTATTTTCTTCCAGGTTTCAAAGTAATATACTTTCAGATGTTTTTAAATGATATCGTATTATGAGGACATATCTAATTTATGGGGGGAAAAAAAGAAGCACAAAAAAGTACATCAGACAAACCTTGCGAGTAACAATACATGTAGCAACAATTGTGTTATATTGGCGAACATGTGAACAAAGTGTTTTTTCTCTGTTATGGCATACACAATCATGGGTATTATTACCCTGAAGCTTTCTGTGATGATGAAAATAAATTGAACTCTGGTCGATTTTCAAACACACGGTATACCATTTCGCCTCCTGATTACCTGTGTCAACTCTATGCATGTAGAAACATGGTGTGCACAAGCAAACTACGACTAGTGACAATACTACCAGAAAATATGGCAAAATGTAACAGTTCCGGGGGAAAAAAAAGAAATAAGTAGGTCATTGCTTAGAAGTGGAGTAATACAATCCGACTCGGGTGTGAATGTCAAGATCGCTTGGTCCTTTTATCCGAAGTACTCTTTTCTTTAGATTTGGGGGGTTGATGTGAGATGCGATACAGGGAGTCTTGGAAGCAGAGAGGAAGGGGGGGGGGGGGGGTGCTGATTTGTTTCCTCGGACAGGTGTTAGCATTGACCGGTTTGTTAAGGTCACGTGACAATTTGATTCCTTTGCCTGAACATGGTCCCGCATTGCGCCGCCCGTTTATCTTGGTCACACGCCAGCCCAATTTACGGACAATTTAAAACGCATTAGACCTCACTGGAAAGAATAGGGCACCCGAAATGCGACACACAATAGGGTCAATAGCAGTTCCCTTTCAGCTTTTCCACCACAAAGTAGAAAGAGAGGGGGAAGGAAAGGAATAGAGAGAGAGAGAGAGAGAGAGAGAGGGGAGCATAATAATAGTAAACTTTATATCAACGAATTTGAATATTTTCGTTAAATAAGACGCTTTTACCAGGTGGATATTTATTCCGTTCTTTTCACTTTTAAAAAGGGTAAAAAAACCAAACTTTTCAATCTTTTTATACTTTCGTGTTTGTTTTGTTTTGTTTTGTTTTTTAGAGGGAAAGGCTAATTTGAAACAAGTCGGTCAATATCTCGGTGAGCAAGCGTAACGTATATGCAGAAAGAGAGGGAGAGAGGGAGAGAGTGATGAAGGGAGACAGAATAAAGAGAGGAGAGAGGGAGGGAGAGAGAGAGAGAGAGAGGGGGGGGGGAGAGAATAAATGCAGAGACGTAGAGAGAAATAGAGAGAGAAGGTGACTGAGAAAGTTAGAATGTATAATTCATTGAGAAATTTTCCCAGTCATGACAAAAAGACCGGGGAAAAAAAGCTCTTAATACTGAACTTTCTTTCCTCCGTTTGCTCTTTACCATTTCCACCCCCTGCAATCTTGCTCTGCCTCTCTTCCACTTCCATCTGTGGTTGGAGGGGTTTATTTAGGCTGAGGGGCTGGTGAAACTGGGGTAAAGTCGCTTGAAAAGGGTCCCACCCTTTTGCTTGGAGCCCCGAGCGTTGTGGCTCGCGTGCGTTTGCCCCTCTTTTCCGCCGATCCAAATCGGAATAGGGAAAACCAGAAAAGTTTCCACAATTGAACAAAAGAAGATTTGCTTCTATTTATTTCCTGCTATGTTGTTCCTCTTTCCATCTCCTCTCTCCCTCTCTCTCTCTCTCTCTCTCTCTCTCTCTCTCTCTCTATCCCTATCTCTCTCTCTCTTTCTCTCTCTATCTATCTCTTACTCTATTTCTCTCTCCTTCTGAGTAAGATGGTGAAATGAGAGATGGAGAGAGGATGAGAGACCGTTTGTTGGGTGAGCGCACTTTACGAAAAGCTATCGGGTAAGTAACAAGGGCATGAATGATCGAGAAAAAGAGAGAAAGAGAGAGAGAGAGAGAGGGAGAGAAAGGGAGAGAGAGAGACAGACAGAAAAAAAAGAAATCGTGGATGCGGATATGCTGAAAGGAAAGTGGAAGGACCTTCTCTTTCAAGTAGGTCGTAAATATTAAGAAAAAGGCGGAGAAAGGAGAAAAAGATTTTAATCAAACACAACTACGGCGGTCAAAAAGCAAATATAGCTTTGATTTCATCTGCATGACTAATCCAGAATTGTATTACAATTATTACATATGTATTTAAAAGCCAAGCAAGTAGGCCTATGGGCCGGGTGTACTGTTTAACTCGCGGGAACATGCTTACAGCAAAATGACGCAGAGTGAGAGAAAAAAAAAAAACAACATATTCATGTATTGAAATTCAAATAGCTTTGAATTGTATTTGGATGACTCGTCAATAACATTCTAGACATATAGGTTTGATGGAAGTGTTCCATTATGTCTTAAACGTGATAATTATGTTACCTAAAACATCATGCAATGAACATTTCATACAGTACATTGTTCTTAGAAACAAGTAATCTGAACTTACTTTGGATTCCCCCATATGATATTGAAAAAAATGAAGGTTTATGCACAATCATATCTCGAATTTAACCTTAACCCAACCATTATTGGAAATTATATTGGAAATAAAACCTGAACTTGAACTTGAACTTGAATTAACACCACTTTTGCTTTCCACAATGGTGTTATATATTTCTGGTTACTGATGTAATTCATATCATACAATATGAGAAAACTGCATGTGTTCATTATCATTTACTTCCTATTCATTGTTTTATGATCATAGTTTTACGATCGATCATACGATCGTTGAGAAACTAAGCATAATGATTATTTTATTAATCAGCAACTGGGGACCTATACAGCTCAATATCTCATTAGTGGGAAACTCGTTTATTCCCTGACAAAAAACGGCAGCCATTTTTTCCTTCATGTTTTTTCCGTTTTATGTTTTTTCGCTATTTCTTAAAGCCCCCCCCCCCCCCCCATACACACACACACCATCGCAAAAGATAGCGTAAACTCTGCACCACTACCTTTTTTATATTGATGTTACATTGGCGTACTTTTTTTAAAGATAATCATCAAAGGTAAAACTTTCGGAGTGTCCCTACCAAAGTAAATACCAAAGTTATTTAAAAGAAATAATCAACAAAAATAAAGCTAACTTAGTTGGTGATAATAGTCAAGACTGACTGATCGCCATTCAACACGAATCAACAACAACAACAACTTCATCGACATAATTATCAGACTGGGCCTTGTAGCCAGTCCGGCGGACCGAGACTAACAATTCGGTGGTGCAATTTCAATGTGGTCGGCCCATCACTCACATTAACCATCTATATCAACGGCGATCCGACCACAGTCTAAATTTCTCCAACTTAAATAAGGGACAACTCCGAAATTCGATTAAAAAGCTTAATCTAATCGATTTATAATTCAATCTTATTGATTATAATTTCTTAATCTAATTTGGGTGTGTCCCTAATTACAATCGACTTCGATTAATTTCTAATCTAATAAAATAGTGTGCAATCCTTATGTCAAATATCTTGCGGCCGTGGGGGAAACCCCCAACATAGAACTCCCCATATAGCGATCCCCCTTAATGAGTATTCAAGTATTCAATATTTGATGGTGGAGGTCCGTTTCTTTGAAGGGTATGAACTATAATGTCGTCAACGCAAATGCAACATGCGGACAACCAAAGAAAGTCACGCGTTCCATTCGCATCCTATTATGACTGGCATAGATCTGTAGCCTACCGATCTCCGTTGGACATCTGGAGTCCTATACATGATATAGCAGCGGGGAAGAATACCTTCTGTGTCTTATAGTATCAATTAGATCATGGGCTTGCAGACATATGTTTTGTTTCTGGTGGCCAGAAATCAATAAATAATAAATAAATGTAATCCCTTATAGAATAGCGAATACCACATTATGATAGCACGTACCCGTTAGCAGGATGGGCTTCGAAAGAGCCTGAGATAATTATACAGGGGTTATCTCACTGAGCGGCGAACGCTTGCGAACAAAATGAATTTGGGGTTTCGTCATGGTTTATAAAAGGTCGTAATAGGTTGCAAAAAAAAAAAGGGTCGCGAACAGATATAATTGTCGCAAATAGTTTTTCTTGTCCCAAAGAAATTTTGAACATGTTCAAAATTCCTTCGCGAATTTTTGCGAATTTATTTTCCGCAAACAGTTGCAAACGTTTGCAAAACGGTGGTAAGCCATTGCAAGCGATTGTCAGACATGTCGCTAAATTTCTTTTGATTCGCCAATGCTAGCGACCATGCAGTTTCTCTATAAATTCGACCAAATGATACCCATTCGCCTTTCGTTTTTCTTCTTCGCCATTACAGGGGAGCATCGCTATGTAACAAATTGCCGTCTAATATTCGTAATGCTTGCTCTTTCCATAATTTCAAATCCATTCTAAAGGAATATCTCACATTATCATATGATTGTGCTCAAGGTATATATTTTTTTTCTCTCTCTCTCTTTCTCTGTCATTTTGTCTAGGGATTGTATGGTCCTGTGTCCCTTACAAAATACATTGAACATAAAGTATATTAAATGTCAATAATGTTGTTTAGAACTCAAAATCATACCATACATGTTCATTGCAATGTTTTGTTTTGTGTATTACAATGCATTTATTCTTCAGTCGCAATTTCCACATGACTGTGTAATTATCATAATTTGTATGTAACAGTTCTTTTCACCCGGACCCCATAGAAGAACAGTCGCATTTTGTTAATACGAGTGAAATGGGCTATCCGCCGTTTACATCCAATATATTTGTATGCTATGTGGCCTTGAACCGAAATAAAAACAAACAAACAAACTTCTTTCTCTCCATCTTCAAAATTATAATGTCACTTAAAACAGAGGCGAGCTCTGATTTTCGCCAGCATTCGTCAGAAATTTGGCGAATAAAAAAAAAAAAAGAAAAGATCGCAAGGTTCGCAATCATGCGTTACTCAGTGAGATACTAGCGCAAATTTTGAATATTTCATGCTATGGTCTCTGCTTGCTTCCAAAAGACTTTGAAGATCATTACCACGACTTTGGCTCTGACAGCTGTTATCAGCACACAGTGCTTTTTAACCCATTCGTGACAGAGGGTTCACATTATGTGGTTTGGTCTGATAACTTTTGATGCAGAGCACTAAAAACACGTCAAATACATGAGAAGAAAGAGCAAAAAATTCTACACTTACTGTACCCATTTTCGTTGCATCAAAATTTTGTTGTTTGATGCTGAAATTTTTTAAAAGGAAAATAAGCATTACAATCCTTAAATTGGCAATGCGATAAAAAAGTTAAAATTACCGTTTTTCCCTGCAAACTGGCAACTTTATGACTTCTCATCATACATTCTGTCAATTTATATTTATTTCAGATACATGATGTTTTATAAGAAAAATGTAGCAATAAAAGAAAAATGTTGGTGTTGCCAATTTGAAGAATAAAAGCTGATCAAATTAGGCTTTAAATAATTCCTGTCACGAATGGGTTAATTAACAGTCCCATCAGCCACCCATTTACCTCTCCTGTGTTGAGTATGGTGAATGTAGATTAATGTCTTGCCAAAGGACGTTAGTGCTGCGATAGTGATTCGAACCCCATACCTTGCGGTTCACAGCCCGAGGGCCCTCAGAAAGTGGTTTCCTAAGCCTAAGTCCCCCCTCGGCATACGTTAAGAAAGTCAAGTTCCTAGTTGATTATCGGTGTCCGACGAACGTTGGGAGATTTATCGTCGATTGATAGTTATTACTGAACTCGCCAACCTTTTCCAAGAAAAAATCCTCTTGGTGATAATCTAAAAATTATGCAGATCACTTGGGAATCAGTCGGCAATCTGATCTGACTGAGAACTGTCGCTAACCCATGGAAAACCAATAAAAACTTAGGCCTTGTTTTCACGGGGACGCGAACGTCGAAAAAAAAAGCTCTGAAAATTCGCCAAACTTGTGGGGTGGATCGAAGCGTCTTTAATTATTGTTCTCGGGATGCGGGAAACCTTCGCAAAAATTTCAAACTTTTTTGAAATTCTGCCGAACTAAAAACGAACAATTGGCAACGCTTCCGAACCCCTGCGCAAGTTTGGCGAACATTTTAGCATAGAATGCGAATGTTGGACTTTGCCACTTTTTCGAAATTCGCATCCTTCTGAAAACGTTCGCGTCCCCGTGAAAAATTAAGTGCGATTTTCACGGGCACGCAAACGTTTTGCAAAGGATGCGAATATCGAAAAAAAAGGTATGCTTCGAAAATTCGCCAAACTTGGGCGGAGGTTCGGAAGCGTTGTCAGTTATTGTTCGAGGGATGCGGGAACCGTTCGCCAAAATTTCAAACTTTTTTGAAATTTTGCCGAACTAAAAACGAACAATTGGCGACGCTTCCGAACCCCCGCGCATGTTCGGCGAACTTTTGGAGCATAAAATGCGAATGTTGGACTTTGCCATTTTTTCGACATTCGCATCCTTTGCAAATCGTTCGCGTGCCCCGTGAAAAAGCCTGCAGCCGACCAAAATGTTTCGAAAACCATTCGCCGACTACTGAAAACTTTAGAAATCGCCTGTCTGCGCTCGGACTTCTGAAGACTAACTCCCGACCAGTACAGTTGTCAGTAAATCGGCAACCGGTCGTACCTCTAGTGAGACCTACACATTATTTAAGTACCTATTAGATCACAGCAAACCTAGATGTCTTGCCCCCCCCCCCTCACCCATCCGCGGCTAAGTTCTGGATAAACTACTGCTGTACAGTAATAACTAGAGGCATCGAATAAAAGGTACAATCAAATCATTATATTTTGTTAATTTTTTATGTTGAACATTAAAAAAAAAAGTGTATCTACATAAAATCCGTTCAAAACGACTTAAGGTGGTAGCCCACATTTGCAAGTGGCACCCAATCTGCACAAAAGTTTTGCTTTAGATTGCTATTGCTTTAAGCCAAAGAAAAACACTCGTAAATTTTTAGATCCCATTACATTCCCGTTTAGGATTGAGAAGGAAATATTCTACACAAATTTTCTTTTATTTTGTTTTGTTTTGTACAATACAATATACAATATTGGCATTTATATAGCGCTCTCACAATGACTGAACATGTATCACAGCGCTTTGTAAAGGCGTTTTCCTGACGCTTTAAGGGTAAAACCATTCATTTTTAACTTATTCTTTGGAATATTGTTGTAAATTTGATAACACGATAGTTTTACATAGATATCTGTCATTTAAAATTGAAATTGGCTTATTTTCTCTTCAAATTCTGAAACAATGCTGGGCAAATGTGGTCTACTATACCTTTAAAACAAAAATACAAAGGGAAAAGAAGTAATTTGGAACCTTACTTTTCTCACTTCTTAACATAGAATAATATTTATCTGTAAAGTGGCTAAGTGAGAACTTGAATATTGTCTGTAACGATGTTCATACATTACGTACGTTTACCGCCATCATGTCTTCGGCGTCCCAGAGTAAGTCACCTTCTTTGTATTATAGATGACATATAGACAAATGTTATTGTCTCAGAAGGAAATATGTGAATTTCAATCAATCCAATCAAACAAAACTTACTTCTTGCTTTAATGGAGCATAACAAACTTGAAACTTCGTTACCATTTTAAAAGAATCATCAGCTCTGTAGAGCCAATTTGAATACACGTTAAATTTCTCACAGATTTTCTTCAAACCCCCTCTACATCCATCTCTCTCGCACTTGCAGGTATTGTGGAACATAAAAGGAAAAAAAAAAAAGAAAAAAGGAAGAGGGCGTGCCTTTCGTGTCTATTAGTAACACTGTGGTTTATCACTCTTTGAAAAACCACCCGCCTCAGAGTCCCAGCGAACCTGAACGGGGAGGCAGCGGTCGCTACGCATCGCCTGGTCTCTGGGGCGAGGCGCTACCAACCACCGGTGTCGCAGCGCCTCGTAGGGGGCCACCCTTTGCAACGGGTGACATGGCGCGCACGCTTCGTGCGGTTTTGAGCTCGCCCATTGATGCAAAGATTTCGAACCAGAAATCGAGATTTTTTACATCACTCCATAGCCTGACATGGTGGTTTAATTGTAACTTCAATTGGGCGAATGAGTGTGAAATTCGCCCTCAATAGCCCCTGTATTTTGATTTCATTATGCCCAATCAATAATTGTATTTTGTCACTAAATAAGCGACTGAAACGAAATTGACGAGCGGAAATTTTGCGTTTGCGCTTACTTAAGCGCATGAAGACATTACATGGAAGTACTGTCATTTCAACTGGTGGAAAAATACATCTCAAGTATTCGACGTGAGGAAAATGGCTTTTTAATTAATAAAAAGAATTAATATTTAGTTCAATCAGAAGAAAAACCATTTACTTCCTAGGAATAAAATAACCCGAAAGTAGGTCTACCAACTCAAGCTCGATCGCTAATTATCCTGGCAAGATATTTGGATTTCAATTTGATATTGGTTCTTTTGTTAGGTCCACTCTTTCAAGGTCTTTTTTTGACACGCCAAGGAATTAGAAGTGTCATAAGGTTATCCTAACGAAATCATTTCTAGAAAGCATTATCATGACTATGAATTTGTGTTAAGATAACAGGATAATAACATCAATCAAATGTTTTGCTACATGATCTTATTATATAGCAAATTATTATAGATCCCGTTTTTTTTAATTTCACGAATTTAAAGATTCTCATCTTACTTTAAGAATCCTTCGAATGTCACATTTTAATACTTTAGTGTATATCACACAATTCGTTACACTTAAATAATGTATTGTATTACAGGCTCTTAATACATGAAAGATGGAAAATCTTATTCTCTCTGCATTTTCTCACCACCATTAAGAAGGAAGATAATCATCTTTCTTTTTTTTGTTATCGATTTGGCTTAACGTACACATGACGAACAGGAGCATAATTATTTTGTCATAACGCGTGTTACAGTCGAATCAAGCTGCAGCGAATTCAGGTATGCTTGACAGTGCCTCCATTTTGTCAATATTCATCATGTTTATGATCATGTTCACGATGTATACAGAGTACCCATAGCTCTCTCTGTATTCGATCCTTATCTCTTTGACGCGC
>CM057161.1:6973107-7016369 GCA_029962745.1 Echinometra lucunter | reverse complement strand
TTTGACGCGCACGTGATCCCCGCACCCGCTCCCTCCCTCACTTGCAGTCCATCCTTCTATCTATCTATCTGTCTATCTATTTATCTTTCCACTCTCGTTCTCTCCTCTCCTCTCCTATTCCCATTCCCCACTCCCACCCCCTCTCTCTCTTTCCTCTGTTTCCTCTTCATCTTCCTCCTCTCGTCCGTTTTTCATCTTTCTCTTCCGTTTCTTGTCTTTTCGTTCGTTCGTTCTGCTTTTCTTCTTCTCCTCCTTCCTTTCTTCTGCTTCTTCTTTTCTTCTTTTTCCTTTCTTCTTCTTCTTCTTCTTCTTCTTCTTCTTCTTCTTCTTCTTCTTCTTCTTCTTCTTCTTCTCCTCCTCCTCCTCCTTCTTCTTCTCTTTCTTCATGTTCGTAGATGGCAAAAACATATTAATCGATATCATGAATTTGATAACTTATTGAACTTTTTTTGTTTTTGTTTTCTGTTTTTTTGTAAACGCAAGCTGCTTGAACAACCTAAACTTTGTGATTATGAGTTGCAAATAACAAAATAGAATAATAGTTACCAACTGATGAAGTAATCTTATCTTTAAAAATGGACCCATTCATATCTATGAATTATTATGATGTTATTCAATGTAAGTCATTAATCTATTAGCGTATCTCTATTAAATATAACACATTTTTTGTTGACACCTTTGATCTGTTGATTGAAACTTAATATTCATCTTTATCTTATTCCCTTTTTTCGAATTCTTCTAATATTTCAATGCAATATCGCTAGAAAAGTTTGAAGCAGGGAAGTGCTGCGAAGCCGCACTGTGACCAGGGAGGGGCGCCTCCCTGTTGTAACTGAGGAATCAATGACGATGTAACAGGTAATATCGTGCACCCTTCTACCAGTACCAATATCCCTCAGTGCACCCCACATGGGCTCCTCACTTCTGCTGCAAAGCCGCACTGTGACCAGGGAGGGGCGCCTCCCTGTTGTAACTGAGGAATCAATGACGATGTAACAGGTAATATCGTGCACCCTTCTACCAGTACCAATCTCCCTCAGTGCACCCCACATCGGCTCCTCACTTCTGCTGCAAAGCCGCACTGCGACCAGGGAGGGGCGCCTCCCTGCTGTAACTGAGGAATCAATGACGATGTCACAGGTAATATCGTGCACCCCTCTACCAGAACCTGTCCCCCTCAGTGCACCCCACACCGGCTCCTCACTTCTTATCATTTGATACTCCCCCTCAAAGTTGCCAACCAAAGTGATTCCAGTCTGGGGCCAAACGGAAAAGGGGTGTGGCTTTCTGGAGCAGATAGGGGGTCACACGTACACCTCTACTACAACTCGGATCCGATCCACTACCACCACCACCACTACCACCAACATCAATGCAATGCATCATGATTCCTGCCTGAAGAGGACGGGAGGTTCAGCGAGCGTTGGAAGTGTGATGCAAAGCCTACGGAGCGCGAGGGATTCGAGGGGGGTAAGCGGTGTCGTTCGCGTGGCTGCCACGCGCTGGTCCCAACTCGGCCAATCACCGCTGATAACCACGATGACATCACACCACTGGGGTCGGCTAAACCAAACAAAACCACGAGTTCATGTCACATGACTACTGAACTAAACAAGAAAAAAATATGGATAGTAGAAAAGAGAGAGAAAGAGAGACTAGAGAGGAGGAAAAAGTGGGGAAAAGTGGAGGGGAAAGAGAGAATACACGGGCTCACTGGAAGTTGGGGTGAGATGTAATGGTATTAGAAACTGGCATGGGAATAGGGGTATATTTAGCGGTGAACGTAGTAGTTGGGAGGGCAGAACAAGGGTGTTGATTCGCGGACAAACCGCTCCGGCTCCAGACTTGTGACCAATACGAGAGCAGGGCGAGCCCGGAACGAAACTGAGCCCACCCGACTATAAAGGAGCGAGGTACGTTGCTTACTCCCAATGGTGCAAGGGGGTGTCTGCTTGGCGACTTAGAGAGGAGTTTAGACTCCCATTCTTCGCTGGATCTACACCTTTCAACTTCTTAGCGGCCTTTTGGGCATCGATTTATCAACTCCAGTCCGGGGGAACCAAGTGCAATATTTTCTTTATGGGTCAGACCAACTCGATTCCTCGCCATTCATCATCGGTTATAAAAGAACGAAAGACAACATCATCAGTTATTTGTCAAGTTTGTTAATATGTTTTAAATCACTCTAAAACAAACGATTTGTGTCTGTCAAGTGCAATATCATTCGTTACAGGGATTCGTCGCAAGTCAGAAGACTTTAAAAGAACTGATCTCGAAATTTGTTTTCAATTCTTTGTGGATGCGATTTGACTTAAACTTTTTATTCATCAGCAACATGTCTCGCTCATTTTATGTCGATTCTTTGATCCTCAATCGCACCCCACCTCTAACTCCAACCAACGGTACGGATCATCCTCGGACACCGGTTTCGATTCACCATCACTCCAGGTCATCACCAGATACCAAATCCTCCACCATCTCACCTTGCTTCAGACCCCACGCCGACCCCCTCTCGCCCTCCTGCCCGCTCTGCGTCCGGGACCACGTAGCTGCGGCGACGCACCCCTGCCACCCTCGTCTACCACCACTCACAACATCCCTTCCATCGCTCTTCAAGTCTCCATTACCCCTCCCCGGACCACACCCTGCGTCGGGACACCACCCGCATCATCACCACCACCACCACTCCACCAACGCTACCAGGTCTTTTCTGGAGGCATACCAGGAGGCGCACCTCCGGCAGGGATCTTTACCCCTCTCACCGGCCCGACTCTCACCCCATCACACACCTGTCTCCTCACACCATGAACCGTTCAGAAACTCATCGGACCCGAGAAGAATCCATTTCCTATCAGTTGGTAAGTCAAATTCATCTCTGTCCTTGGTTATTCAACTTTCTATGTTACAAGTTGTTCACCATTATTGAATTTAACCAGTCAACAATGGTCGAGTTGTAATATCCCTGATTCTTTCTGAACACCAAAGGTTAGTGACCTAAATCAATCTTACAATCAGACAGTAGTCCCAAAATCATCTTGAAATACGACGATTCTCTCATCTTACTTCCCCGACATAGGCATTCTTGCGGTTGAAAAAAAAAAGAAAAATCCTTAATACTGTAGTATTTTATACACATATTTCATACAACACAACCCTGCAGACATAAATAAACTTGGGCCTGTATTTACTTAACAAAATTGTATTAATCTTAAGCGTTTGTAATCTCCTCTTTAACATACAGCAACAAGTGAACCCAAAATTGATTTTATCTCAAAATAATTGAGTATGGTATAGCTTTTGGAAGAGAGAGAGAGAGAAAGAGAAGAAAGGAAGAAACGCTGCGCTCCTCTCGTTCCCCTCCCTCTAGCTAACTTTTCATATCTCTACCTCTGTGTCGTATTTTATCTGATCGTTTTCACACCATTTCTTTCACTCGGGGGGTGTTAGCTACCAATTGGTGTTTAAAGCACCATGCAAACCACTCGCTAGGCCCGGTCTTTAGCTGGTCATTTCACTGAGGTGTTGGCTTAATAACACGTCCCCCTCTAGCTATGGTTCTTGGTCTCCTCCTGTCCGCCGATTATCCCCGTTACGTCGCGGTTGGTGGCCGCGGAGATAGCCCCGATGAAGCGTTTGCAACATCCCATCGGGAATGTAAAGCATGCAGATACTACTTAATATCTTAATCAGATAACAGATAGTGTGTAGTCACTCGTTTGAGGGGCTTTGGTTGACCACTTGCGGCGACAGTACACGCCCACTATTAAAACCATGTCGGGGTACGGCGGGATGGGGAAAATAAAATAAAATGGTGTCAATAAAGAATATCTTGAGGAACGGTTCGCGGATGATTAGCCAAATTCATTTGTGGAAAATGGACCAACACCCTTACATTATTTCTCCGGGTAATTCTGTGTAATATAATTATGACTGGCTTTATTTGAATTCAGAGTGATTTCAATTTCTCTCTTTGCTAAAAGGTTCTACTTGTCTAGAATGTAACTTACCTTTAAATAAAATTTTTTTTTTGAAAACTGGAGATAAAAATTAAGAATTTGATATACTTCTTTCCTGCAATTATCTATTATTACTGTGATAAGTAAATTTACAATATTGAAAATTGAAATATATATATATATATATATATATATATATATATTTATTTATTTATTTATAAATTCTTATCGTGAAAGAATATGATGGAAGATGCAAGTATAATTATTTCATCAAATTTAATTTCAAAACGTACCTTTACCAAAGAGAGTTTGAATACACCGAAGGTCAGTTTTTCAAACATAACTTATTATTACTGATTGATTCGTAATCATATATTTTATATTCTGTGACTATTCATTTTGGGGTTGTCATGATTGTGGGAGGGCATCGTGATAGCATAATCACTAGTTTTCTACCTATAGAGGATCGTTACATTTAAAGGTCGTTGATTTGAAGGAATACAATGTTCTGCACAAAATTTACATTTGATTCCTCTATCTTCGTCGCGTTGGTCGTGGGCGATTGGTCAAACAGCGTGAGACCCCACCCCCCCCCCCCCCCCATTTTCGGCCAGGGGTCAACAATAATCAATGGGGGTTAAGGCTGACGACCCATTCTTTGCGTGGAGAGAGTGGGGGAGGGGTGAAACATTGTGGCTTTTCGTTGTAGGGTGGAGGGCGAAAAGAGCAAAATACATTATGTTATGATACAGTAGAATTATAATCTTGGATCAAAAAAATCCTCATTGGCTGAAGAGGACAAGAAATCCAGTTATACGGGAATAAGTTTAGTAATGACGTGATGTGTGGAAGGATTTTTTGAAATTCCTGTAAAGAAATATGAAAATTAATTTAAGAAAATTTTACTCTTTAAAAAAAAATGAATGCTAGTGAAGGTGAAAGAAATATAATAAATTTAATGCAAATGTGAAGAGGTTCTCGAGATAAGAATGGAAAAGCCAAAGGCCCGGCGATAACCAATCAAAATCAAGTTCATGGAAATGAATCCACGAATGTAGCCCCCCCCCCCCCCCCCCGACCTAATCATTCTAATGCTAGCCACAAAGATGGGGATTCTTCAGATATTCTGCTAATCAAAAAAAAAAAGAAAAAGAAAGAAATTACTAGTAATTCTATCTATGTGCTAATCGGAAAAGAAATATAGGTCAGAACATGACAACGAGACTTAATACTGTACTCGTTCAGTGGACGGCTAATTTTCTTAATTGAAAGTCTGCCATCAACGGCCGAACGGAACCAGACTCCGGATTGCTCTCTGAGCTCTCCGCGTTGATTGGTGTATTGTTTTAGCCAATCAGACCGTAGAGGGTTAACTGCACCGTGGGTGAATGCATGATTGATTATATTGCTTTTGAGTGTTCCATTTGCACGTCATTCCTTGGCATTTCACATGCTGAATTTCTTTTCTTTCTTTTTTCGTTTTTTTTTTATATATGCAATAAGTTGTATTTTCATTTCATGATATGATTCAAGTGAGCGGTTTCCTGTATGAATGCACTAAATTTCAATAAAATAATCTAGTGTATGCGCCATACCACAGTTACACATTATATTAGCTGTATTAACTCGTCTATTACCGTAGCTTGTCGGGCGTTTACAAAATATCTAGTGAATAAATAAATACTTTTGTTTGATTAAAATGGCGTTGAGTATTAATCCTATCACCTGCTCTAGAGATAGCATCGCCGAGATAAACAGGGCGTGAAGGTTGGAGAGTACTCTTCTTCCCCTCCTTTTCTCTCCCAGCCCCATCTCTCTACCTCTCTCTCTCTCTCTCTCTCTCTCCCTCTCTCTCTCTCCCTCTCTTTTCTATTTCCTTCTCTGTCTCTCTCTCTCTCTCTCTTAATCTTTGTTTTCAGATATCTCTCTGTCTGTCTTTCCCTTTCTTCCCTTCTCTCTCTCTGTCCATCCTATCCATCGTTTGTCTTCTTTCTCTCCATTTATCCCTGTTTTCATCTCTCTCTCTTTCTCTCTGTCTGTTTTTCCCTCTTCTCCCCTCTTTATCTTTCCATCATCTATCCACTGATTTAAACCCCTCTCTTCCCTCTCCTCTCTTCGTCTCACCTATATTTTCAATTTTTTCCCCAATTCACTACATATTTTATCGGATCCTGTTTACTTTCTCCCACTAATTCGACTTTAATATATGTTTGTTTAATCCTGTATCCATTGTGTACTATCCCCTTTTATCTAATTTGTCTCTTTTCTAGTTCAGCCCCCCCCCCCTCTCTCTCTCTCTCTCTCTCTCTCCATTCACACCCCACCAATCACATTCTGGCAGTGAATTCATTCATCCATAATTTATTCATTGACGCGTTCAGTCGGACTCCTCCAAAATAATGTAACCGAGATTCATAGGGGAAAAAGGGTAAAGGCAGGGGCGGCGCTACAGGGTGGCAGGGGGGGGGGCGACCCCCTATGATATTTCAAGTGATTAAAAAAGAAAAAAAAATAGAGGAGAAAGAGGAAGAACAGTATGGGAAAAGAGAAGGGCTGGGTCCTTTAACTATATAACACCCCCATTTTTTCATTTAATATGTAATATACTCACCTATGGGTCATCTTGCCCCCTATCGAAATACCTTGGCGCTGCCCCTGGGCAAAGGAGAGTATTATGACCTTGACATTGAAACCACCCCATTTCTTTGCTTTTCAAGTCTCTATTTCCTTGCCTCTATCTCTTTCTCTTTATCTTTTTCCGTCTCTCTCTCTTTCCCACTCCCTCTTATTATATCTCTATCTTTCTCTTGCCGTCTCCATTTTCATCCTCTCTCTCTCTCTCCCTCTCTCTCTCTTGCCATCTCTCTCTGTATCTCCTATCTCCCACTCTATCCTCTCTAAACATGATATCCTTATTTTTCGTTACTTTTCCCTCTCGATTTCTCTCCCAGTCCCCTCCCCTCCTCTCCCCCCCCCCCCCCCCCTCCCCTCTCATCCCCTCTCTCCCACACCCCTCTTGCTGTTGTGTTCACTCCTCCGGATCATCACAGTATTACGTCTTTTGTTAGGAATGCTATCATTCACGTTAACAGGGGTTAATGTATAGATGAATTTAATCTCATTTTTACCGGTTGGCTTCGTACGAACAAAATATTGTGGTCGGGTGACATTGAGGCATGATGAATGAACAACTCAAAAGTGTGGATGCTCCCACGTTAGGGTTAATGCGGGAATTAAATCCTCATTAATATATTGACGACAATTTTGGTTATAACCTACCATTTGAAATTCTTTCTGAAATATGTCATGAGGTGGCTATCCCTCCTCTTGAATTAACTTGCTTTCTTTTTCGATAAATCTATGCCAAAATGCTTCAATGTCAGACAAAATTTTCAATGATCTACAGTAAACGAAATTCAGCTGACTAGACATGTACATGTCCATCTATTTATCAAACTCACATTCATATATCTATCCGTTTGTATTTTGTCTGCATGATGGCTTTATGCCAGCATCTAGCTATCTTTGGTCTGCCAATCTATTCATCAATAATGATAATAATAGTTTTTTTTTTTTTTTTTTTTTTGCTTTTTTTGCCCTCCATAGGCTATTTTATTGAGTTAAATAAACATTTCACAACGTAGAAGAATGTATTTTACACTCAAATGAAATACAATACTTTACATTTCTCTCTTTTAGTTTTAAACAAACAAAGATTTAAGTGACTGCCATTTAGCAACACATTTGTTATGTGTACCCGAAATAAAATTAATATATCTCTCATCTTCATAATATTGAATAACCTTTTTCTTTATGGTACTAAAAATAGGAATTTTATTATTAAGCTTTTGTACAAACAGTTGTTGTTTGATCAAAATTACCATGCAATTTAAGGCATCATTTCTCTTTTCTTCAAAGCCAAAAATTATATTTCGTAAATTAAACTTTATCTGTACTAAAGAACCTTCATTTATCCATTTTGCTGTTTCCTTCCAAATTGATTTACTGATTTTACAGTCGTAAAAGAAATTTACAATGTCTTCCACCTCTTTTTTACAAAACGAACCGGTTTCATTACTGACTATTTTCATCTTATACAGTTGCTTATTCAAGAACAAAATCCTGTTTAATATCTTATACTGAAAATATCTTAAAGCAATATCCGGAGTAAATCGAAATATCACAATATGACATTTCTGCATAAATGAACTATCAGGGCTGTAATAATTAATGATAATAATAGTTGCATTTTATCTATAATTTCTATTTAACTATCTTTTCTACCTACCTACCCACCTACCTACCCATCCATCTATTTATCTCTCTTTCTTCCTATCTATCTATCTACCTTTATTTCTATCTATCTATCTATCTATCTATCTATCTATCCATCTATCTATCTATCTGTCTATCTATCTATCTATATCTATCTGTCTTTCTATCTCTCTGTCTTTCTATATATCTATATCTATTATCTATCTATCTATCAACCTACCTATCTATCTACCTTTCTATCTATCTATCTATCTTTCTTTCTTGCTATCCATCTATCTGTCTATCTATCTATCTATCTATCTCTCTATCTATCTTTCTATTTATCTTTTTTATCTTTCTATCTATCTTTCTATCTTTCTATCATTCTATATATTTTTCTATCTATCTATATTTCCATCCATCTGTCTTTCTATCTATCTTTCTATCCATCTGTCTTTTGATCTATCTGTCTATCTGTCTATCCGCCGAAGCGACGTAGTGCGAAAGAACGCATCCGACGGGACCCCAAATGCATATATTGTTATCTGTATTGTTTGCGTTCCGGACGCGTCTTTTCTAACCGCTCCACTTCGCATATTATGAATCTATCTATTGACAATTTTTCTATAGTTCATCAAAGCCTACATGACATTTTAACACACTGCTCACCTTTCCTATTTCATTATACTTTAATGGCTTCCATACCTCAGTCTTTTCCACACCATTTCACCATTTCAGTACAGAATTCATGTTTCTATACAAATTATATTTTGCCGCATCATTTTTTTTATTTCATCAGAAACCCATACTTGTACACCCCTTGCACTTTCATTCTTTCACATTTTCCCCTCTCTCCTTACATCTCTCCCCTCTCCCTACCTCTCTTTCCTCCACTCTCTCCCTTCTCTGTTTATTCCTTTTTATTAATTTCCATTTTTACTTTCACCCCCAAGTCTTGGTATGCCTTGCTCTTTCATTCTCTCACATTTTTCCGCTCTCTCCCTACATCTCTCCTCTCTCCCCACATTCTGTCCCCTCTCCCCATCCCTCTCCCTCTCCCCTCTCCCCTCTCTCTCCCAAACTATCTTCCCTCTCTGTATATTCATTTTTATTCCAATTATGCCTGTCTCTCTCTCTCTCTCTTACTTCTTCCACTTTCTCTCTCACACTCACTCCCAATGAGTCTCTCCCTTCAAAGTGTTTTCATTTTGTTTTTGCCTTTGCAGTAGACCAGATCAAACTATCCCCCCCCCCCTTTATTCCTATCATTTCTCTACCCTACTTCCAATGCCCTCTGTGCCGATGCCCTGGAATTCTCTACCCTACCCTCCCCCCCCCCTCCCCTTTGACTCCTCGGACCATTTAGATTTATATCTAGTGATGAACCGTGACTTATCTGTAAACTCTCCCCCTGTCTGTTTCATCTCTTTTTTTTCGCCCCTTTGTCCATCCTTTTGATCGAAACCAAAATATACATATACATGTATACTCTCGTATTTCGTTTTAAATGTTGATATTTTGAAAGGAAACGAATTCCATAAAGGCGAGAAGGGTAGGAAAGACGAAGGTCGATGCAGAAACCATATATAACATTTTTTTATATGTGTTTTTATTAGGGCCGCGGGGGGGGGGGGGGTGGAATAGCATAAAAGTACATACATTTGTATTACATTATTATTGTATCATTATTTTTGTAAGCCACATAGGGGTCTATACAGTACAAGCTCTGCTTCTCTAAATAGACTCCTCCACTGATTTATTCTTCTTAATTTAAGTTAATACTCTAGATGTAAAATGTATTATTTCTCATAATTATGCAAATTTGTTTATATTTTGTTATTCCAGAATAAGTATACATATGTTTGTTGATCCGTGTTATTTGCATTATGTTGTGGGAAATAAAGAAACTTTAAACTTTAAACTTTAAAACAAAAGAAATCACAAAATTTACAAATAATTTACATAATTAGAAACAAAAATTTTGACATTCTTAAGAGATGGAAAGGGAAAGGAAAAATCGAGAAAGAGAGATAGAAAGAATAAAAGGAGAGGAAGAAGGAGAAGAGAGGAGAGAGAGAGTTTTAGAGAGAGAGATAGAGAAAGAGGGAGAGAGAGAGGGGGTAAACTTGAAGAAAGGTCAACAATTCGCTAAGAGGGAAAGGAGTTGAAAAGATAAAATAAATAAACAGTAGACAGGTAAGGGAAATATAAAAGTTAATGACATAAATAAACGGAGAAGAAAGAATAAAGGTGAAATAATGGAAGTCTATCAAAGATCAGATAACTGAGAAATAGAAAGGGAGGAAAGCGGATGGAGAGAAATTAAAAAGAAAGAAGAAATCAAGAGTTGAAAATTTGTAGGGAAAAAACATGCGTTTAATGATAAAATCCAATTTCACGGTATTTTCCCCAGTCGTTAGGGCAGTTGAGTGATATCTTTGTTTCTTAATATTCCCAGCAACCTTCACGCACCTATTAAAAGTTATCCACAAGCATGACGAACTATAAACTGGTATGAACGTACATGAAATGAGCATAACGGGCTACATTCTATTCAATTTTTTAATCTTTGTGGAAATCAGGCTCGACCCTATACCAGTCCTATTAATTCGCGATATCTATTTCCATATCATGATTCTCTTTGTTTGAACCTCTTTATCTTGAATCACGTGACATTCCCCCTCTCGCTTGTAAACGAATGGTATGAAAAGTATACGAGTTTGAATTCATTCACTAATACCCCTTCCCGTTTGTCTCAAAGCCCCTTCTAAATACAGAGAATGACACGTTCACACGTAAACAAAATAATGAGGGGATGGGTTCCACTTACCGTTTTGAAGTCATATTTAACGGTTTTCAACTTTTTGCAGGTAGAGAGGAGTCTATTTCCTTTTTAAAATCTCGGATGCTAATTTGAAATATTAGCTAAGAAAAGTTACAACGGCTTGTAAACTTAAGAAGATTTGGGGATTGAATTGAAGTGTATTGATCAGGTTTAATAGAACATAACGCGCAGCCGTGAGGCTCATAATAGTGTCCGCTTTACAGGATTACGACGTATTCATATTGCGGTATAATTAACTTGAATGAAAAATTGTGTAATAGAGTATCATAAATTTACCATAATATTACGTGTGAAATGAGTATTGGAAAAGGATGTATTTCCAGCATGTCCTAAAAATGTGTTCACGTTATATCCATAAGCAACAAAATATTAGCAAAAGAGAAGGGGGGGGGGGGGGGGTCGTCCCCAGTCAAAGATTTTAATAGATTTCGTCGGCGCACGTGACATTATGTGCGCCAAAGCGAATCTCTTACTCCCGTTTTCGGCACTGGTAGATGTCTCAATTTCTTCAACAACAACAAAAAAGTTCCTTCTCTAGTAATGAACATTTTTTTTTATTTAAAGAACTGTCATGCTTCCTGATTCTTATTTCTTTCATTCTTTTATCATTTTATTATTTTATCATTTTATTATTTCATTCTTTTATTCTTTTATTCTTCCATTCTTTTATTCTTTAATAAATTCATTCTTTTATTCTATTATTCTTTTACTTTTCATTTTTTTATTCTACTGTTCTTTTATTCTTTCATTCTTTTATTATTTCATCATTTTATTCTGCTTTTATCTAGATTCTTTTATTCTGCCAGTATCTAGACTTAATAAAGTGAATGTGCTTACGGTTGCCTTCGTCCCCAGTGAATACTGCATTTGAATTTAAAATCGATTTCTTTCTCTTTTTCTTTTCCATCTCCAGGTTCGGAGCGTCATCAGACGGACGATCAGATCCGGGAGAGTAGCAAAAGGATTCGGACAGCGTTCACGAGCACGCAGCTTCTCGAACTCGAGCGCGAGTTCGCCTCCAATATGTACCTCTCACGACTACGGCGCATCGAGATCGCCACTTACCTCAACCTCTCCGAGAAGCAGGTTCGTAGTCCCTTTCATTCCAACGTTGTCCATCTCATTTCTGTAGTATACTGGTGGCGTAGCTACGGGACCACGGGTGGATGGTGAAAAGCAAAACAAAACAAACAGAAGACCCCCCCCCCCCCACACACACACCAACCAAGCAACCAACCAAGTAACCAAACAAACTAACAAAAAAGACAAAAAGAAGGAGAAAGGGAAAAGCGAATGTAAATGAAGAACATCAGACTCCTTTTACCCCCTTATTACTGGTGTTTACCCCCCCCCCCCGTCGGAGCCCCATCAATGTTTAATCCAATGCTAAAATACTGTCGTCTACCGTTCATCGTCATAGACCGTTGTGAAATAGCTTCTGAATCTAAGATAATATTTTAATAATTCTTTACTGCTATTTGAATATTTGTCTATTTTCACAAAACTCTTCTTTCATATAGTCATCATCATTATGCTGTCCTTTTTAGTTCCTTCAGCATTTATTTTTAATTAATTTAATTCTATCTTATTTATTCTTCCATCTTTTTCCTCTTAAATAAATCCTCTTCTTTTTCCATACACATAATTGTCCACTGGACCTGTCGACACGTTAGTAATTTACATTGTATTCTAATTCCGCTTTCCTTCTCTTCTCTTCTTGTGCAGGTCAAAATCTGGTTTCAAAACAGGAGGGTCAAGTACAAGAAGGAGGGCAAAGGTCACCCGGGCTCACCGCAGTCACATGACTGCAAGTGCCATCACCAGGTGACGTCATCGCGGAGCAACGGCCACGGGCGACATCATTCGACCTCCTCCTCGATCGTGGAGACCTCGACACCAATGATTTCACCGAGCGATGACGAGGAGAAACTTTCGTCGGAAGACACCGCCGAAAACTAAAATCCGTGTTCGATTGTCGACAACCTTTGCTGTTAACAACATTCCAGTCTCCTAAACAATTGTCTTTTATCGCTTAATATAAAAAAAGTCTTGTCTATCCATGCCCCCCTCCCAAAGTGAGTTTTGAAATATCTTAAGCTATTTCTTTCAACTGATTCTTTATTGTAGCTTGTAACTATTTAAAAGACCTACCCCCTTGACTTTCACAAGGGGAGGGGGGGGGGGGCGTACACTCCTCCCTATGGTGGATGCACCAATGTCACTGTATTCTCTTTTTACTGTTGATTTAACCCATTTGTGACAAAAAATATTTAGAGCCTAATTTGACCAGCTTTTCTTCTTCAAATTGGCAACAACAGCAATTTTCTTTTATTGCTACATTTTTTTTCTTACAAAAATGTCAGGAATCTGTAATAATTGACGGAAAGTTTGTTGAGAAGTTAAAAAGTTGCCAATTTGCATGGATGAACAGTGATTTTGAACTTTTCATCGTTTTGCTAATACAAGGATTTTAGTGCTTATTTTCATTTATAAAAAAAAAAAATTAAACGACACACTTACGCTACCCAAATGGGCACAGATTGTGTAGAATAGTTTGCACTTTTTGCTCAAGTTGGTATGACTTTTAGGAATTTACATCCAAAGTTATCGGGCCAAACCACGCACTGTAGACCCGCCGTCAAGAATGGCTCAAGAGTGAACGGTTATCAGCTTTGTAAGTTCCACAAAACGATTCATCATGGGCAGTGGAATTCAGTCATGGAGAAAAACGGGTGCATCCGACGAAAACAATGCAATAATTAGCAACGTCACGAAGCACCTAACACCAAACAGTGTAATGAAGCCAGAAGTCGCCTAATGATTTTCAGGTAGTAGCATTGTTCGTTTTAGTAGTGTTTTATGTGGTTACTATTTTGCCTTAAAATGAAAAAGTTGGTACTTAAAGTGCTTTGAAAACGAACCTTAAATATTTGGCTTTAAAAATATCGATGAAAACTAGAAGAAACTTAAATTGTCTTTACAATTTACAAACAGGAATACTTACTTTACGAAAGTCTCCATGATTACTTTCTATTTTCTTACCCAATGCTGCTGCCTTTGAATAAATCGTACAAGAATTATATTTTTGTAATAATTGTTTCTGTGGATAGTTTGCAAACTAATCATTTTCTGAATGTTTATTTTTGCATGTACAGCTATGTCTTTAGTGAGCATTGTGTTCATTTTAACTTGCCATTCTTTATTAATTGCTCAATAGTGCCAAAATGTGTAGGAGATACATGGTACCCTTTTGGCAAATGAAATTCGAAATGATATTCACATTTTTTTCATAAGGTACTTTTAGAACCTTAGGAACAGAATGTTACACATTCATGGACGTCAATCCATTTTATAATGGGGTGGGGGGGGGGGGGACACTGTCCAAAAATTTGCTGACAAGGCCCCCCCCCCCCAAAAAAAAATGGTCCTCAACTTAAGATTTTAGGGAGAACATACCCCAGAATTTGCTCATGATTTTATTCAGGTGTGTCTTTTTCTACAATTTTTGGGGACATACCCTATTGATTTTTTCATGTGCCCCTAAAAAATGCGGGGGGGGGGGGGGGACGTGCTCCTCCTGTCCCTCCCCCTAATTACGCTCATGTACACAATGATAGTACAAATTTTCACAAGAAGATTTTCAACACACTCGTCTGTTGAGAGATTCTGTCAGAGAACCTTTCGGATATGCTTCGGTGTTGTGCAATTCATGAAATTTACATTTACTTTTGTACAGTCCTTTTGAGTTTCGAACCGCAGAATTCCTTTTAAGACACATTTAAACATGATACATGTATCCGCATTCACTATTTATTCATTATTTATTTAATTTATCCATCTATTTGTCGATCTATTTTTGCATCGTTACATTCCAACCAATGTTTGTATCATATTGTTTGTACAATATTTATACTTTTGATTTTCTTTGTAAATCTTTTGTATGAAATTATCAATTTGTTTTTCTTAAGAAATCGAAATAATATATCTTGCCAAATAAAAAAAGAGAAATCAATCTGTAAATGGTAGTTTTTACATTCGTTTGACTGATTCATCATCATGGTGGGATGATGAGGAGAAGGATATTGGTGGTATTTGTAGCGATGGTGGTAGTGGTAATGGTGGTGATAACGATAGTGATCATGGTGATGATGACGATGATGATGATGATGATGATGACGATAATGGTGATGATGATGATGATGATGATGATGATGGTGCTGATGATGATGACGACGACGACGACGACGATGATGATGATGATGATGATGGTGTTGATGATGATGTTAACAATGGTGATCATGATTATGATGAAGATGATGATGAGGATTTAGAGGATCGATGCGGAGAATGAGGAGGAAAACGAGAAGGAGGAGGAGGAGTGAGGAGGAATTGGAGTTTGATGCTGATGGCGGTAATGGTTAGAACGAAAATGATGTTGGTGGTTCAAATGATGTTGATGGTGTTTGTGATAACAATGGTGTTTGAAAAATTGTGATTATAACGACGATAATGAAAACACTTGGTCGAAGATGTGAAAGTCGTGGGTTCGAGTTATGGCGCGGCATTAATATCATGTGGCAAGATACAATACATAGTTGCCACTCTCCACCTATGTGTATAAATGATACCTGACTGGAAGGCATTCCACAAATGCATTGAGCATCGAAATCGATAGCATTTAGCAGCTTGTGTGGTGAGTGTGAGCGCTATACAAGTCTTCAGTATCCACAGCAGATTGTGTTATCACTAACGGGGAGGTGCCGTAGTCGAGTGGTTTAGGGCGCTCGACTGGAGACGCGAGAATCTGGGGTTCGATCTCCTGCACGTCACTTATGCCCTTGAGCAAGGCATTAAAAAATCTATTTTGCTCTTTTAACGTACGTTTTAAATAAATTATCGTGCTATAGGCACATTGATACCAACGTGTGGATGTGTGTGTTTCTTTAAGATAATAATGATAATAATAATTTTAAAAGATTATGGTAATGGGCCAGGAAAAAAAGGGCCGGTGGTATGTAGTTTCTCTTTTCCTGTTTTCTTAACCCATTCGTGACAGAGGTCCACATTTTGTGGTTTGGTCTAATATCTTTTGATGCAAAGCCCTAAAAATCATACCAAATACATGAGCAGAAAGAGCAAAAAAATCTACATTTACTGTGCCCATTTTGGTTGCGTCAATATTTGTTGTTTGATGCTGAAAAATTTTCAAAGGAAAATAAGCACTAAAATCTTTAAATTGGCAATGTGATACAAAGTTTAAAATCACCATTTTCCCCTGCAAATTGGCAACTTTTTGACTTCTCATCATAATTTCTGTCAATTTATATTCATTTCAGATACATGATGTTTTATAAGAAAAATGTAGCAATAAAATAAAAATGTTGGTGTTGCCAATTTGAAGAATAAAAAGCTGATCAAATTAGGCTTTAAATAATTCCTGTCACGAATGGGTTAACACAAATAGTATCCTCTTTCTACAACAAACGGTTTGCCACATTATGAATAATTGCTTTCTTGGATTTAATTCTGAAGAATTTTCCCATGAGGTACGAAAAAATAAAGATCCTGTATTTTATACATATGTGTTTGTATTTATGGAAGACATAAATTCTAAGTATCTAACGATATTTCAATACATGTAAATAGTGGGGTATTTAGAATAAAGTATATCCAGACGTGCTTTATGGAAGGAAATTCTCCACTTTTGTTTAAACTTCCCTCCCTCCCACGCCTTTGCTTCCCAGCCGGACAAAAGTGACATGGGGGTGTCCAATATCACCCTTGCAACTTTCTTATCTCTAAAAGCTATTTCAAAACCATCTTCCCACAATCTTTTCTTTTTCCTTTCCTGTCTGTACCAAGTGAAAAGGTTGGTAGTAGTATCCGATATCGTAAAATTTAACTAGCTTGCTAGGTCTCGAGTTCTTATCTCGTTTTTATGTCAACCGGCACCAAACAATTTCGAAAGCTTTCTGAAACAGCTTGTCCGACTTCTACACGGATATGGATATATTTTTGAAAGATATCTTCCACGCATGGTGATTTTGTAGGTGGTCGACCCACAACAGAATCTGTAACGAAGAAAGGGGAGGTTGTTTTACTGCAAATATCATAGACAGATTGGCCGAATGACCATTGTTTTCTTTGACATACATTTTTTTCCGTTTCCGTCGTATGGTAAGCGTTTTGGCGGCCTGGATATGAAAAATTCTTTGTTTCTCTTGAATTAGTCTATCATTCCTACTGTTCTGAATCAGCCCCTTTGAAAAAGTTGGCCACGGTCATGAGCGAAAATCCTGGGGGCGGGAAGGGGGTGAGGGGCCAGGAGCGCGCCTATCCCAAGATTTGGAAAGGAAGATACATTATGAAATGTCCCCCGAACAATTTATATGCAATAATGAAATCACTTTATATGGAACTTACCTGTCAATTTCAAAATGCGACTCAGATTTTTTTTAAAAAAAGGAAAAAAGATTAGGCCCAAAGCTAGCTTCACTTCATGTTGGATACACCGGTTTGTTGAAATAAAGCAAATTTCCTTTTTCTCTCTGTATATTTCATTACAGATTCTGTTATGCGTCAACTACCTTAAACATCGCTGAGCGTGAAAGATATTTTTCGATAATATCAGTGTCCCTGTTAGTATGTGCTTCAAAAGTTTTCACAAAATTGTTGTAGTTTCTTTTCTTTCTTCTTCTTCTTCCCCTTTTTTTTTTTTTTTTTTTTTTTTTTTTACTTAAGTCGCAAATGTACCTGTATATAATTCTAAAAATAATTTTAAATATGTTTCCTCCATTATTGCTTTTTATGATTGAGAGAAAGAAGAAATCAAAATGAACTGAAATGAGCTGAATCTAACACTCACTTTGGATGACCCTTAACACTTTCATGATTGATACAAAACATTGAAATATATCTTTTGTACATATTTTGAATGCAAGAAATATTTTAACACATTTAACCGACTGTAGACGGGGAATTTTATTCCCAACACAAATCAGCCCCTAGCTTTGCAGGCTTATAACTTGTCTGTCTGATCAAAAGTGCTCCCAAATCAAGACTTCAAACGGAAAAATATTACATGAGTTCCAAAACGGTGTCCCAGCAATGCGAAGCTTTTGTTCAGAAAATGCAAAGTCTTCCTATTTAGAGGGAGGCAGAGTGCACCCCCTCCCCCAATTTGAGACACTACATACCCGATTACTATTGCTTGCCAAAAGCTTCAGCCCCCCCCCCTCAATCTTTTTTATCAAGCCTCTCGTAATATCAACTTTAAAACGAACTCAAGGATGTCAAGGAATGACTTCCTTCTATAGTAATCAACGGAACCGTTGGTCAAACCTTTTGAGTAGTGTTACAACTCTGAAGGTTACAAATAACTTTACTTTTCTACTTATTTTTCATGGGACACGATGTACTTCCTTACTGTGCTTTTCTTTCATACAATGTTTTAATTTATATGTTGAGTTCTAGATATGAGAACAAACTTGAATGAGGTTGTTGTTTTTTCTTGAAACAGGCTGTACCTTATTCAGTTCAATCTCAGTTCAGGGTTTATTGTAACATGTCATGGCAGGCAAATAGCTAAATTGAGACAGTTGTACAACCTTTTTTTTCAAGATCGCAATCACAAGATAGGCCTATATACCATTAAAATATACTCAACTAACATTGAAAATATATTTTTGGATAAAAATAATTTAAGCCAAGATTAAGTAAAAAAAAAAAAAAAAAAAAAAAAAAAATATATATATATATATATATATATATACACACACATGTATATACACCCAATGCCGTAATAGCATTGACAATAATAATAATAATGATAATAATAATAATAATAATAATGATAATAATGATAATAATAATAATGATAATAATAATAATAATAATGATAATAATGATAATAATAATAATAATAATGATAATAATAATATTGATAATGATAATAATAATAATAATGATCATAATAATAATAATGATCATAATAATAATAATGATAATAATAGTAATAATAATGATAATAATAATGATAATAATAACAATAATAATAATAAAAATAATGGCCATCTGTATTGCGCTCATATCCGTCACGTTGTGACGCTCGTGGTGCTTAGACATTGTTACCCCGGTCATAGCATGTGTTATGGTGTAGGTCGAGGATTATGAGCAAACTTGGTGATAAGGCTTTTTTATGGGTCAGGCTGTACATCTCGCCGTGATCGTAATGTTGCATGACGAGAAGGGGTTTCGATCTCACTCTGTGATAAGAGTCGTGTATGAGTGATCGCATACCAGACGCCATTCGACGTAGCTCTGTTGTCTAAACAGCTCAAAACATTTTACCCTTTCCTTCTTGTGTATTGATTCCCCCTACCCCTTCCCCTCTCTCTTTCTCTCTCTTTCCATGTCTCCCCCCCCCCCTCTCTCTCTCTCCATCATCTTCAAGATGTAATTGTTGCAAAGACCCCATAAGCTGCCTTCGCCTTTCTATACGGAAAAATGAATAACTAGACGCCATTCGACGTAGCTCTGTTCTCTAAACAGCTCAAAACATTTTACCCTTTCCTTTTCCTGTATTGATTCCCCTACCCCCCCCCCCCCCCACTTTCCTCTCTCTTTCTCTCTCTTTTCATGTCTCCCTCTCTCTCCCTCCATCGTCTTCAAGATGTAATTGTTGCAAAGACCCCATAAGCTGCCTTCGCCTTTCTATACGGAAAAATGAATAACTAGACGCCATTCGACGTAGCTCTGTTCTCTAAACAGCTCAAAACATTTTACCCTTTACTTCTTCTGTATTGATTCCCCTACCCCCCCCTTTTCCTCTCTCTTTCTCTCTCTTTTCATGTCTCCCTCTCTCTCTCTCTCCCTCCATCGTCTTCAAGATGTAATTGTTGCAAAGACCCCATAAGCTGCCTTCGTCTTTCTATACGGAAAAATGAATAACTAGACGACAAATAAATATGCCTAATTCTTCACGGGCAATATCCTCAGGCGTAATATCGGGCATGAAGAGCGTACTAAGCGTACGCTCATTTTCTTTTAAAAGAAACCTCTTTCGAATGCCTTATTCTTCTTCACGGCTCTCCCCCCCCCCCCCCCTCTCTCTCTCTCTCTCTCTCTCTCTCTCTCTCTCTCTCATATCCTACGTCTTCCCCCTTTCAGGCAGTGTCTGTCTCTCTCTCTCCGTCTCTCTCTTTCACATCCCCTAATAAATTCATCTTTCTCCTTTTCATACCTTCTCTCTCTCTCTCTCTCTCTCTCTCTCTCTCCCTCTCTTCTTTCCCCTCTTACTAATGCTCTATGGTTAGCCCCTCACTACTTTCTTCTTTTCAATATCCACCAGTCCGTCTTTCTCTTTTAAGTCTTCTCTCGGCGACACCTTATCTCAATTATCTCCTCCCTCTTCGCTCCAGCTCTAAGCTGCGTTACCTTTTTTTTTCAATCCTCGCTCTTTCATCAGCAATGTTCAATTGTACTTTCCGAGGACCGTAGCAGGTTTCGAAACGCCTCAAGATCAAATGTGAGCTCCAAGCCAAGCAGACTGTTTAATTTCTCGAGGAGAGAGAGAGAGAGAGAGAGGGAGAGTCCTCACCACCGCTATCATTCACAGTCACTTCCACTGACAACAAAAACAACAAGAAGAAAATGACAACATATTCTTAGCTACATCTTTTCTTAATAACTCTTGGTCCGAAAAAAATAGTAACAGGTTTTACTATGCAGGAATACGCCGAAGCAACAGATGACGTTCTAGATGTAACATGGGTAATAATGATTATCGGCAACCGGGGCACTAATCGCCCAACGAATATTGCGAAGAAAGATGAATGATGGCCGGTCCATGATCATCTAATGTGGAAGATATGACTATCTCCTTCTGCAATCTGACTTTCCCCCTTCCCCCCTCAAAAGAAATTGTATCCTACTGCTGTTTATATATTCATAGCAATAGAAACCGATTGTCGTCATGAATATATGCGCCTTCCGCGAAAGAGAGAGAGAGAGAGAGAGAGAGAGAGAGAGAGAGAGAGAGTGGGAAAGGGGTAAAGATATCAGTAAGAGAGAGCGAGAGAAAAGAAGGGGTATCAGAAAATATCAAACACAAGGGTAAAAAAATCTAAGAAAATAGAGAAACAGAGAAAGAGAGGGGGAGAGAGAGAGAGAGAGAGAGAGAGAGAGAGAGAGAACGCCCCAAAAAAATTATGTTGGTAATTATTTCCCCTTTTTACAGAATTAAAAAATATTAAGTAGAAAGGGATATGAAAATATTGTAATATTGACTACTTTGAAAAAAAAAATAATAACTTCTAAAATGTTGTGGATGATACGGCCCCTCAGATCTTATGAATAAGATAAGGTATAAGATTTTTAAAAAAAAAAATAGAAGTTAAAATAGCACTGTAAGCATTCAGTTATCATTTCTGTTATGAAAAGCAAGGTTAAGAACATTGTTTTTTCTATGCAAATATACCCACTGCCCTGATCCACGTACTGATAAGATGCTTCAATCGCAGTTGCCTTCAACTGATTTCATTTAGAAATATTTAACTAGAAACACTGATTAATTTCCAAACTAACGCTAAAATGACATTGCCTTCATGAGACCCTATGAAGGGGAACATTTAGCAATATATATCTGTCCGTGTGATAGATTCTATATAAACTATTTTGTACAGTCTTTGATCTGTTCGATTTCCTTGAAAATTTTCTTCAGTAGAAACATCTGGGCCCCCGTTTCATAAAACTTATTATCAATAACAAGTTGCAATAACCGTTATAAGCTGTACTGAAATCCCTGCATCTGATTGGCTGAGAGCAAATTTTTCATAGAAATTGGCAGTAGTTACTGATAACAAGTTTTATGAACCAGGGCCCTGACTTCATTCTTCGCTCGTTTTGTGACGCTGTATTAGAGAATTTTATTGAGACCGCCAACCCTACTCTGGAAAATAAAAACAAATTGATACATGTAACAGATAAAACCCGTAAGCTGTATATTCAATTGGCCTAAGTGTTCCTATTTCCCCTTTCCTGTCTTGTTATTCTTCATTAATCCGATTTTCCCTTTGCACAAGGTTCACTGGTTTATCAACAATTAAAATTCATACAACTTGTTTTTTGTATTTCCGTTCAGGGCGATATGCAGTGACTCTTTTTTTCCATCTAGCTGTTTTGTGTTCATCTGTTCTTTTGACTTTCTTTCCAAGAATACAAGGTTACGCACAATCTCAACAGTTAAAAAATGATTGCCCCCGTTACACATCTTTTCTTTTATCTCCTATGTCAACAGAACCATATTGCATTCAAACCAGCAAAAGAAAGTACATGCATATGAATGAAGGGATGGCTCACACCAAGTGAAATACGTGATACTCGCGGATGTATGCATTGCTCGCGCGACCCAGTTCGCTTATAGGACCGCACAAACCAAATCAAATTTGAACTTCCAACTTCTGTAAACTTTCTCTGTTCGGGGGCAAAAGGGGATGGCCGAGTATTTACTTATCCATCTTGACGTCGGGGTAGGAGGTAGACTAGTGTTATTACATATTAACCAAGCAAGCTGTTGGGTAAGACATACCGTATTGTATTTTGTAAGTCACGTGTGTTTATGCATGAGCCCCAGTACAGGGGATGGTACATGAAGGGGGACAGACGGGTCGCCACACGCCAGCGCTACGTGAAAGCATGGGGCTTCCCTGACGTTGATTCATACTCTCATAACACTGTTCCTTACGACGGGGTGATCAATCCACCCCCATCTATTGAAGATAATGTTCCTCCGAGGAGATCTGACATTTCAACATAAACAGGGAAGGGTTAATGGTCTACCCCTACTCCCACTGGTCTTCACTATCCTTCGCCACGGGATATGGTTATCGTATTTAGTTGCAGCATAATTCATCTATTTCATTTGTGATCTCCATTATCATTCATGATCATCGGGTTTTTTTTTAATGAAAATCAGCAGGTGTCATTTATAGTTCAGCATGATCGTCATGAAATTAATTATTATCATAATTATTATTCATAGTAGTTATTATTATTGCCATTATTATTATTATTATCATTAGGCCTATCATTATTGTTGTTGTTATTATCATCAATATCATTATCATTATTATAATTAATAATATTATTATCATAATGATTAACCATTATCATCATCACCATTAAAATCATTTTCATAATCATCATCGTCATCATGTCGTCATAATTGTTTGTAATTGATTTAAACGCGTTTTTTTTTCTAATTCCAAGTTTCTTTTACATCCTATGCTTTCTGGATCATCAGAGTATTATGTGCGTATTATGTATTACCTTGTTTTATGTTGTTAATGTGTATAATATCTCTTTCCAGTACTTTTCCCTAATGTTCAAGTTTGAAACTCCAGGGGAGTGTTTCATCAACATTTGTTGTCTGACAAGTTGTCAGATCTGACATCTTTCCTTGATTTTGATTGGCTAAGAGGCATCGTTACTATGGCAACTGTCTGATAAAACTGACTTTGTCGGATAAAACATCCGACAAGTCCTTTCATGAAACGCTCCCCTGGACCCAGATGAAAAGTCTCATTACTGGTCTTGTCATCCTGGTAATATATATTTGAATGAATGAATAAACAAAAATAAAAATAAATGAATAAATAATTAAGTAAATAAATAAATAATTAGGTAGATAGATCGATAGACAGATAGATAGATAGATAGATAAATAAATGAATAAATGAATGAATAAATGACTGAATAGATAAATAAATAAATATATAAATCATAGCCACAATCGTCATAGTCGTCTTCATAGGGCCCCTTCCATAATGCCCTTTAATAGTCGACGATGCAGCATTGTGAAAAGGACAGAACCGGACTTATTTCTTCCTTTTCTAGACATGAGAAAACATCAAACGGATCCAACGCCATCATTTTTCATTACAATATTGATTATTTTATTGATTTAATGTAGATTTAATACAGAATCGTGTACTAATGATGTTTTTTTCATCCGAAAATTAAATACCAGTTTCATTGCCAAACTTATTTGAATTAAAAATTTTGTTTGGGAATCCCCTTAAAAATTCAATCCTTGGTAATGGAGGATACGGCTTTTGTAAGGAAAAGAGAATCGAAGTTCGGTTTAACGAAAGAAAGGTTTCAGAACCGAGAAACCTCAGACATGGAAGCCGCATTATACATTTGACACCGGATGACCCTCATATTCAATTTGGTAGTGTCATTCCCATAATGTAGCCAAGGTTTCTCGTGATGCTCTCTCTCTCTCTCTCTCTTCTCTCTCTCTCTCTCTCAATCGGGCCCAATTGGTCAACTTTGTTTGTCCAGAAAAATAAAATCCATACCAAAATCTGCCATAATTAACACAAAATCATTCAAGAGCAACATTGCAAGCTTCACAAGTCAGTGACCAAACATTGTAGCTCGGGGGGGGGGGGGGGGGGGGACAGAATCAGCCACCCCCTTTGAAACCAAGGACCATTTTATTTTTCTTTCTTTAAACTTATCAGGATAATTTCGGGGTAAAATAGAGTGTAGCGTATAGGTTCCCCGCATTTTCATGGCCACAAGAGAAATTACGTTTAAATTGTTGAATACGTATTGCCTTTAAAGCCGACCGAGCACTTTACGATCGATATACGATCGATCTGCGATCTGATTTTGGAAAAAAAAATCCTTATAGCACTTGATATGAATATTCAAACTTGTAAAGTCTTCATGATAGAAATTTTGAACAGTCATATGAATACTAAAATCTAAATTCAGGGCTATTTAATTGCTAGCCTTCTCGGTGAAGACAAAGCGAAATCAATCGCGAATCGATCGTCGTGATATCATAGTAGTCTTGTGACTGTCCACGATTTTAAGCCGATTTGGCCTTTACAGAGTAAAAGCCTTACAGTAAACCAAAATTTCGATTTCAGCATTCCTATCATTATTCCGAATCTCAGTAAGGATCATTTCACTTTTTAAAGACTCCATATTTAATATAAAGTTGATTTCTTCAAAATCAGGTCAGAATCGAATCGTATAATCTGCGGTGGGCTTAAATCTAATTAAAACTTCGATTTCAACTATCTTTTTTTTAATGGATAGTTTTCGAAAAATAAAAACAAAACAAAGGGGAAATAGATTTAAGGTTTATTATTTTCCCGTCGAATAGATATAGATATAGATTCGATTGGCTTTGTCCTCTTGAAACTTTCAGGAAATTTGAAGGGAAAACAATTATCGTTTTGATTTCATAAGAATTTAAGAATTTCAGGAAAAACACGATAAAAACTACTTTCGAAAAATCAACTCAAGTCCAATTTCTAAAATCTATTGTACTGCCCATACAAATCATGTTCGGATTACGTAATAAGCCATTGTAAAGTCCACACATTCCTAAATGTGATAGACAAGGCTGTTGAAGTTGCCTTAAGTTGATTTTTCGAAAGTAGTTTTTATCGTGTTGAAATTTGAAGGAAAAAAATATCGTTTTGGTTTCCTCAGAATTTAAGAATTTCTTGTATTAATTCATTATAATAATTCATTTATGTGTACAGCGTAATTGTAGTTATCAGGGAAAAAATAAATGAATACTTGTAATGCCATTTTTTTTTCTTTCTGTTGGAAATGAAATAGATATGCGAATTGAATTGAAGTGAAGTGAAATGAATATACAGTCCCAGTGCAGCACGAAAAATTGTTTTTCTTAGTTCCATGGCAGTGATCAACACTGTCTTTTATCTATATCCAAATTGCCAAAACGGATAATTTTGTAATTAACGCATCAAAATGTCTACAGGTCATAAAATTATCTTGTTCTGAAGTTGCTGAATTAACCAGCGTACTGATTATTATCACCGTTACCATTCAACCCTTAAATAGTTTTCCTTTTTACTAAACAAATAGTTTTAGGCGTATCTCTTCCGGCTACTGATATGCTGCGACTTAAAAGCTCACGATCTCGGCGAATGAAAGCGCAAACGATCTCGGAGGCGAGCGCCGCGCTAAGTAATGAAACTTGATACAGTTGCCGGGAACTGCGCGTAGCCGTCGGGAAGTTCAGTGGAGCAGCGCGCGCGTAAAATACGGACATCGCGACGAACTCCACGCACGCAGCGGGCAGATTTCGCGAAACGATTAATGATTATTATCATAGAGATGGAGGAAAGATTTGCAACAATGGAAGCTGAGAAATAAGGAGGAGGGGGTGGAATAGAACGATTAAGGAAGCGCCTGACCCTGATATGGGGAGAAGAAGGTTAAATCCTACCCCTCTGCGGCTAATTCTATCCTGTTTTTATCCTCGAGGACCCATAACATGCGATCTACTCACATCTGCGATGCTTTTTTGATAGTATGAATACGTATTAAGCGGACATCGATCGGACTGGGAGCATATTTCCCTGGTCTGCAGCCGGTCTCCATAGCTCTGAGACGGGATTTGGCCTCCGGTCGGCCAGACTGCTTGGCCTACTACTAACAGTATCATGGTGGTCATGAATATTAATAGAACAAGGTCCGGCTTTCGAAGTCACCGGGGTCATAGATTTTTCATCGCTCTCCCAACTTTCTCATAAAATGTATAACCTTTTTGTTAATTCAAACATTTATGACCGACATTATGTCTTGTCTGTAAACCCTTCATGCTCATTTCGTCACTTATAAGAATTATTGTGATTATTGTGATATATTTACCTCAGACTTTAAATATGCTGCAATATGATTATAGTGGTCAATTGGTTGACCTACTTTCACTGAGCAATCTTATTTTTTCGAATGAATAAATGAAACCAGACTATCTCGAGGCGCAAGACTACACGCATTGATTGATTCATAGAGGAGGCGCTGTGGCTCATTGGTAGAGCAGTGGTCTTGTAACCGGGAGTACCCGGGTTCGAAACCAAGTGGATGCGCTAATGCCCTCTGGTAAGGTATTAATCCTCATTACCAAGTCCTTCGGAGAGGACTTAAAGCCGTTGGTCTCCTGGTCACTTACTAACAAGCATTTAACCATTTAACCATTTGAAATTAAGACCATAGTCTTCCAACAGATCAGCCCCAAAGTTCTGTACTACCTCTAGGTGATAAAGTCTTTTCCCCCATTTTTTTTAATAGCTATTACAACCTCATCTGTTAACTTAGTAAGTTTGTGAATGAAAATATGAATAGCGGCACTATTAGAAATAATTCTTGAAAAGATAAGTATTTAAATGATTTGAATGAAAAACGCCAAAAACAGGAAATAACTAAACGAACATAAATGGAGAGAGAGGGAGAGAGGCTGTATGTCTCCTAATAGTTATGCATAATATCAGGGGCAGCGCCAGTGTATTTTGATAGGGGGCAAGATGACGCGTTAATGGCAATGCCGCAAGGCTGTTATATAGTTGCAAGATTCTGCCCCCTCTTTCCCATACTCTTCTTTCATTTCGTCCTCTTTTTCTTTTTCTTCAGCTTCTTTTTCTTCTTTGATCACTTGATAAAGGATAGGGGTGGTCGCTCCCTGCCCTCTGTAGCGCCACCCCTGCATGATATAACTAAAGCCTATACCGCGAGTATTGACATCCTAAAGCCGCTCCTATAAAGGACTACAGGGAGGGAAGTGAGGGATGGGGACATTTGAACGGATTTTTGATTACTATTCATCATTTTACATGGAAATTACATATTTCGGTGCCTGGTCTGGGTTTTCGGGGGGGGGGGTGCATGGGCGCCGCGGCTGTGGAGTTCCGTCTGCATGAAGGGACATTGGGCCTCTGTCGAGTTTACGTATACGGACTCTGAACCATAGAACTCCCTCTATTGACGACTTTTGGTGATTATTGTCGTCATAGTTGTGGAATGTATAGATCCGCTCAGTTTGATTGTGTTTTTTTGTTTTGTTTTGTTTTGTTTGGTTTTTGTTTTGTCTTTTTTTTGGGGGGGGGGGCGGGGGGCCTATTTCACCCTTACTTGGAGGATTCAATAGCAATTCACCTGACTCATTGCACAACCCATTGAATCAGTTTTTCTTCTTATTTTTGGAAGCCCTTAGTGATGGCCGACATAAGTTACACTTTTAAAACTGAATGGGTCTATAGGCTGTTCATAAATGTACAGGAAATAGCTGCGTCAAATGATTCTATGCCTATTTTAATGTGAATCTAGTTCATTAAGCTTCACTGAAATATGAAGTACTATCAAGAACCTAAAACAAAAGTTCTGCTGATATAAGGGGCAAATCCAGAGTTATTATTATCATTATTTTTTTAGATAGGGGGCAAAACTCCTTAATTTATCAGCCAAGCTCAAGTGATTATTTGCTGATTTTCTTTCTTTTTCAGAACGCATTTTCTTGTGTGATTAAGAGTTCCCCTTACAGTCTGTTCTTGATGAAGTATCCATTTTTTATTTCATCGCCCCTTTGCTATTTCAAGCAATGGATTTCGAGAAGACTTAAATCTGAATTCGTAATTCCTAAGAACACTTATGTTTGCTTAAATTCCATCTTTAAGTCAAAGAATGGTGAATATTCAGCTTCGATATTTTATCATTTTATCATACTATTACATAGCTTCAAAATCTTTATGTCGATATCTTCTTAGTATTTATATGATAGTCTACGTTAAAGTCATAGTCCAGTTTATTTGACGTAAAACATAGTTTGATCAACAGAGCTTCGAGAAAAGGTTACTCAAGGCTTATCCATTATAAACACCACCTTGCAATATTCTATCTTTTAAAGGAGGGGGGGGGGGGGGGAGAGAGAGATTTAGTATTGGCCTTTGCAGGCGTTTTGTGTATATTTGAATGGTCAAATCAAAAAGTCCGTGAACTAAAAAAATAATTGGCCGCGGCAAGTCAATCAACGCAGCCCACCAAAAGTAATGACTTTTTAAAGCGGATATGAATAAAAAGTCCAAATAGAAAGGACCCTTTTATACTTCACTTACCAATAAAATAGGTCCAGGTTTTATGCAAGAGCGCGCCCTTGACGGACCGCTCGCTGCGCGGCGCACACTGCGAATATTATTGACAGCCAAGCGGAAGAGGAAGTACAACCTGTAAGCCAGCGCGGGTCACGCAGTGGGGGCAGAGGTTATGTGATAAGTGGCACCTGTTTGAGAGCAGGTAGTCGGTGGACGATATCTGTGAACGTAGAAATGCAGCCGAAACCTCGGTGGTTTTGAAGCACCGCTCCATGGATTCCGGAATCCGGTTGGTGGTGTTCCATGAAGTGAATGAAGAAACGATTAAATGTCTCTTGTAACAAACAAAAGAGAGGTGAAATAAAGGGAAAACAAAAGCATTCAATATCTAATCAATCGCTGATAACAACAGAGCAATAGCAAGTGAGTTTGAACGATATTAAATTCCCTTACATGTGCAGTTTAGGGGATAGGGAAGGGGGTGCAAACTAAGAAAAAAAGTGCAATCTTGCACCCTTCAAATGCAACACTGGGTGCACCTTTTAGGGTGCAAATTTACACCTTTTACAAGCTTTTTGCACCTTTAAAGGTGCAATTAGCGGCATTTTGCATCCTAAAGGGTGCAAAGTTGCACCTTTTAGGGTGCAAACGGGCATTTCAGGGTGCAAACAAGAACAAAAAGGTGCATTTTTGCACCTTTTTTCGTCCAGGGTGCAAGATTGGACCCAAAAAGGTTCAGCCAGTGTTGCATTTAGGGTGCAATTTTTTCTCAGTGTGCTGGAAAAAAGCACGGTAGACTGATTGGTTGATATATTGAATTCAAAGATAATAATAATAATGATAATAATACTAATAATATCAGCTTATAACGCGCACATATCCAAAACTTTCGATCAAGGCGCGACAATAATAAATATGCAGGTTACATGAAAATAGTTCAGCAGACAATCTACAGGTACTGACATTCAGATCTTAGGTAAACAGATATGTTTTCAGTTTTGTTATGAATTTTGTTTTGAAAAGATAAGGGATGACTAGACATTGATTGATAGGGAAACGATTCGTTTGCCAGCTCTCTAAGCTCCCCTCTTTCTCTCCCTTTATCTCTCTTTCCTAGTCTCTACCGTCTCTCTCTTCCTTATTCATGACTATTCCTATTTTCTTCGTCTTTGATACCGAGATGCAAAAATTCTACTCTTGTGTATTTTGTATTAACGTCATTACAGGGCATTCCAAACTATCAATCGTAACATGTAATTTAGATTAAATCTTCATTACATATTCATGGATGTATATAATTCATAAATACGTGTTCAAATGGGCATTATGACGAACATCACTTGCGCTCACAAAGTGAGAGGGAAAATACGATGTATATCTTCAGTTATCAGATATAGTTATCTCGAACATAGTCCGCTGCAATCGCATCTCATATTGCACAGATTAAGAGCAGAGACATTACATTACGAAGACACATTACATGAGCGATAGCCATGTATAATGAAATCGGAGATGGGGATGTTTCGCACATAAAAACACATGAAGCTGAAATGATGGGAGCGATGGTGCGCAAATTGCACGCAGATGGCGGGAAAATCGTCAGGAAGATGAAATATTAGAAGTATAATGACGATAAAATAAGAGCTATTCTCTTGTTCTACGATCTCCCATTTCGTGTCGCCAACGTCACTTTGTTATCTGTGACTGCGTCTCCATCTCATTGGGGCGTTGCTATAGAACGGTTCTCTCACTTATCGCATGTTTCTTAACTTTCCTTATTCAAATCTTCTCTGTATATGCATTCAACGTCTCATCCTAAATAATGTGCATGGTGTCTTATCTCTACTTTCGTCTACTTCTCAGGTTTGATAATCCTTTGTTGGATGCTTCATTGGCGAATCCAAGCATTTTTTTTCTCGGATGAAAGTTTGAACTGGCCCTCCTATACTTTAATTTCATAATTATGTCCCTTTACAAATCCCTCTTATTTACATGTCTCATCTGCGTCTGTTTGAGCCACAAATGGGCTAGTAGGGCTTTTGATTACAGCTAACGTCCTTTTAAATCAAAACAAAAACAAACCTAACACATTATGTTGCATTTGATTCCATCTCATCTCATTCTATCTACTACTTCGTTCCATCCTAGTTCTTGTGCATGCATGTAGTACACGAAATTGAGGCCCATGGTGTTCGGTTCTAGGTCCGTTGCAGTGTTATGCCTTTCGGACACCCCCCTAAAAAGAAACAGAGAAATGTCTTTTAAAAGTGTCTTTCTGTATTATATCCAATATCCACTAACCTCTTTCTCTAACGAAAAAAAAAGAAGCTATACAATGCGATAAAAAAGCCATCTTTCATACTAAACTTCCAAAGAAAAACGCCACTTAGCTGTCGATCAGTCTTAATGTTGTTCTTAATGTCTGACCTTTGACCTTTGAATCTTCTGAGATTATGGAGATGAGCTTAATTTCTTATATCTGTTTCTACAAATCGAGATTTGTCATTTATCTTAATGAATTAAGGATGCCGTTTCTTTGGTAGGCCTAAATATTGTTTTCTTTTTTTTTCCGTTGGTGAATGACACTGGATCTTAAAAATATGTATCTTACGTAAAGTTGGTTCATTTCTCATAGTTCTATAACTCAACAAGAATTTAAAAATCATGTAATCAACGAAATTATTCTATTTCACATTCTATTTTTCATATCTTTTGCCGATTCGTTTTGGTACATAATTCGAATGCCCTGTATGGAATGGATGTGTTGACACTTGGCTTTCCATAAACCAACAGACTCAGAATTATGGACTTGGTTAAAGCAGTTTTGACTTTGTCCGTCTTTTTTTCATACGAGCCAATAAGATTCCACCATCTCATGTTTCTGCCAGTAGTAATCAGAGACGAACCCTGTGATGACGTACTCTCCATATCACGTGACACTGCGGAATGCTCCGCCGTCCTTGAATGTGACGAAACTCGAGTCACGTGACTCTCATCCACCTGTGTTCGCACGCAGGGAGGGAAGATGATTCCTTTGTTTCAAGATGTTTTTCTAAACCCCTTGAATGCGATGAGAGTTGACGTCAATGCAGATAGGTATAAGATGATACGTTTAGAAAGAGGGAACGGGTTAATGATAGTCGATTAGAAGTGATCTTCAGTTTTTTTTTAATACTTTTATTGCAGTTTCATATTTCGTTCTTTGTGAACACCCTATCATGCACGTATGCAATCGCCGCTATCTGCCAACTTCGAGACAAGTTTCAGTCATCACGCCAAAGTATCTATTCCCAGTATGAATTAACACATATTTTAGAAATTTTATGACAAGTATTCAAGATGAATTATTTTGGTATTGGTATTAGCCCCCTTTCGAACAATATAACTTATTATACATTATTGTTTTGTAATGTTTCTTTACCGATGTAATAATGCGCAATTCTTTTATATCTATATAAAAGAACGCCAATGGACGAGCTTTCATTCCCCCCCCAAAAAAAATCAGGTTAGTTGAAGCTCATCAAAAATGTTAATCTTATATTTGATGCAAGTTTCCTCCTCTTTCAATAATTGAAAAATCCAATCAATGACTTGTCGTATCTATAGCAACGTATATTTCACAGATTCTTATTGTTTTGCCATAAATCAGGGAAAGTTTGATTGTCTGCTCAGTTTCGCGTGAAAATACTTTCAGCGGGCTAAGAAGCCATCTGTTTTGGAAAGGGACCTGTCGCTTGATTTGACGTACTACGTACGAGAAACAGATTTATATCAAATCGGGGCACAAAAAGACGCTATTAGCTCTCCCCTGAAATTGCCCCTTTTTCTTTGAGAAAAGTCATCTCCGAAACATGTCCGTAATGGTCTCAATTAGGCGAGAGTTTTGTCACGTTGAATAATCACTTATAAAAAGCGGCGAAAAGTGAAACATTTAGCAGGGCTGCTAGGCATCTGTCCAATACGGCTCCGATTAAAATGATGATAAAATCAGAACATGAAAGAACTAGGAAAGTCCCAGACTTCGTTTACTTGTCAAATTGCTCTATTGTGTCAGGTTTAAAATCTCATGAAGCACATCGAAAGGCTATTCGGGAATATCGGGGACCCATTATTTATTCAAAGAGGGGGGAAGCCGGCAGTCTCGGATTGGACGAGTGAGGAGCGCGCTTGATAAGTCTGTGCTCGCCAAACGCGCTCTAGAGAGAAGCCAGGAATGAAGATGAAGATGATAGAAGAGAAGAACGTGAGAGAAGAGGAGAAAGAGGAAGAGATATTTAGCAGAGGGGGTATGAAAGAGGAAAGAATGGAAGCCGTATATTATGAATAACTGTCAAGTAAAACATATGTGAGGTAGATGTCCATATGTCAGTCTTTGTCGCCGAAAAGTCTAGTTGGAGCACCGTCCCTCTCAAGCTTCGCTTGCGCTGCCAGGCCGCACCTGACAAAAGCCTTGCTTTTAGAACGCACTTCTCTTGCTCATATTGCCCGCTCTCTCACACGCATCTACCACGCTTGAAAAGTAAACGAAGTGGGCGCCCACCCCTCCAAACAGCACTTGATCAAACTTGCTCTAATGATCGGCCACACATGAAACTAATTCGCCAATAATTGGTCCAAGTAGGCGGCCGAATCTAGCCGAGTGCAGGTGCGCTCGTACTCAATAACATTCAATTGTACATATAAACCTAATTCAGCCTCTGTTACTCTATGTGTTTACCCCTAAATACAATGGCTTTGGCGAGCTAGATGCAGCTGCAGTCATAAATTATTGGCCGCGGTAGAGCGTGATAAGTCATAGCTCATCTGTTCTCGGCTGGCCAAGCCCTGGCAGCCCCGGCCAAGCGGCACCCTTCCCCCGTGCGCTCACCGGGCCCTCAAGGCCTGACAACGTCTACCCATTGACGCTGTTTCTTTTCCAAAACAACATCAAACCAACGAATCTCCCGATAAGTGCACGAACGTTGGTAAAGCCTAGGGTGGGTCTGATCCTTGCGATGCGCACGGGGCTCCGCGCGTGGCGGCGGTGTCTCGACGTGATCGTGTCCGACCACTTTTTCTTTGTCTTCGTCTTCTTTCCTCCTCTCTTGCAGCGATTCCAAATTGACATCTTGTTTTCTAGCATTGATTAAAGTGAAATCTAGCCAGTGCAAGCTCCTACCCCCAGATTTCTCTGCCCGTGCTCCTTGACGAGCGAGCCGCATGCCTCTCGCTTTTGTCATGAACTCGTCGCAAGTACCATGCCCATTGTGTCTGGCTCTCTCACTTGCCTCTCGCTTCATCAGATTATTAATCTTATTTCCACACCTTTTTGAAATATAATTACTTTTTACTACATTTCGTGTGACTTGAAGCATAGCCCGGGGTCTGAGAACAAATGTAGAAGAGATGAAGAAGCCGATCAACAATTAATTTGGCGTAGTGCGAGCACCAACCCGAGGACGAACATGCGCCGCAATCTGGCCGCTTGCTCTCATATTTTATGTAGATCAGTTTTTGGTACGCCGCTGCAAATATATTTTAAATCAGCGCAAGATCCTTTGTTTCTTGAACTAAAGCAGACTAACAGCGATCTGACAAAGAAGGTTGAATAAGTTGCCTTGCCCTGGTACAGCAGATGGCTACATTCGTTGTGCGTGGTGGGGATGTCGCAACTCAGGTTGTCGAGTTCTATCCGGTAACCAAGCCGTGAGAATTTTTCGGCATTTTAGTTTTTATCGCCGTTCTCTCGGCAACCATCCATCCATTCCAGGGGAAATTTTTATGAAACTACGGAGTAAAAGAAATCTAATATTGACTCAAGCCCTCGTTCATGTGAGGAATATGCATTGATTAGTATATGACTGTTTTTTAACAGGTAGCCTCGGCTAATACGGTGCACGTGGTCGCCACAACACTTCGGCATGTTCCACGTGTCGAGAGGAGACGCGAGACGCCAAGAAGCCGGCCAAACGGCGTTCTCGTCTCGCTTTGTCAGACATGCCCATTGAAAATAGCTTTGTAATTTTAAGCGGCATCTTATCGCCTCTACGTTTCAATCGTCTCTTTCACCCCGCTTTGCCTTTTCCCTTCTTCTTTCGAGGTGGGGGTAGCCTCAGCGTTCGATGAAGATTGCTTGGGTCTTGTTTGCGCGCCGACGGGGTGGGAAGGCGAAGGTTTGGCATGAAAGCCTGCCATGATTCTCCCTTCATCTGGCTTATTGAAGTGTCCCTCTGCTTCTACGCACGAGTCGCTAAACACCATACTGCCCCGCTAGTAAAAGGCAAGAAAACCTCTGTCAGTCGTCCCCTTCCCCATACCCCCGCGGACATGTGTCACTCTCCCATCGTACCATTTCCTTCATTCTCTTAATTAATTACTACTTCCATCAACTCAGAGAAGCTTATTGAGGTTTCAAGCAAATTGTCAAATAATAAATTACAATCTATTAAAAGAAGCATCTCGGCAGTTTTCCGCACTTTTAAATAAGCATTCAACATTTTTTTACTTGCCTCGCACGCTAGCCTACTGCAAAACGTACACAATGGAAGTAGTGACGTTATCGGTTATGACGTAACGATAGGTGTGACGTAATCGAATAGAGAGCAACCACATGGGTGACGAAAAACCCCAATTTCGAGAAAAGTGGTTAAAATGACATAAAATGATCAAAATCATCTATTCTGGACGAACTAGAACGATGTTATCTTGATTTTCAGTAACTATCCTTCAGTATGGACTCCATTTCTGCAAAAATGTTAACTTTTGGTTATTGTATTGTTAAGATGACGTCACTGAATTTAATTTTTAATGACTTTACCATGTGTCGGCACCAAAAGAGGATGTTGACGAGACTGACGAAGTCACATCGAATCGAAAAATGTAGCAATAAAAAGGAAATTATTAATTGAATTATCTTTCATTTTTCAAAAAGGAATCATATACAGAGTTCATGTCAACATTACAAATGGCTTGCCTTCCCCCTGATTAACTAATTAACCACATTACGTAATGTTTGACGTCAAAAGCCCCCCAATACGACCTCCAGAACACTGGCAACAACAGGGTGACGAAATTAGCAACACTGGAAATAAAAATATCTCATTTTAAAAAGCAACGCACATTATCACAAATTTCAAAAGTTTGTAATGCCTATTATATATATGTTATTTCTTGATACATATCAACGCTTATTTCTCGTAATTATTACGTCATGAATATTACGTAATATTCATAGGGGCAAGCCTTGAATATGTCTTTAAAAGGGTGACGAGATTTGACCAGTTCAAGAAAGTGTAAAGAAAAGTTTAAAATACTTATGACGACGACGAAGTGGAAAGTTGTGAAAATGTTATTCGCGTTTACTTACTGAAAATATTCTCAATAAGCAAAAACCTTTTTTATATCTGTAGATCTACATATTGTAAACAAATAAAAGGTATATTGTTACGTAATCATAGGGTCTAGTGTGCAAGGACGAGTGAAAACTTAAGCATTTTGTCCGAATTACGTTTTATCAAATTTTCAGTCTTGGAAATTGAAAAAGAAATAATGCCATTTTAAGAAAATTAATTTTCATGATTTGAAACTGAGGAGGGATAGTCAACATATGTCTTTTCGTTTAAATCCTACAGCTGTTAACTCATTTTAGTCCTAACATTGGATGTATGGAAAGTCTATAGAGACGTGTTGACGAGATTTCCGAAATTGAAGAAATCTGGAAAAATAAACTCAATTATTCGCAGATTTCATTTGAAGTCGAGTGGAAAATTATTGGTTAGCGATGTTCTATCGTAGATGGCGTCGTCTTTACTCGCTCTGCACATGCACCTGACGCCTGGATTATGCTTAGGTGCTATTGTGACGTCATAATCATTTGCAAACTTCATCAACCCATGGGTGACGAACGTTTTAAAAATTGGCAACATGAAGGATGACGAAATTAATAAAAAGTCTTTCGATATTCTACAATAATTTTAGAAATGACAGATATTATTTCTTACAAATTAACTTTCGAAGATTATTCTATTGACGAACGTCTTCTAGTTTAAGGCATCCCCAAAGATTAATTTACATATCAAATATGACGTAACAAGTCTATGCAATATAAAACAAATTTGGGATGACGACATTTTAAATATTTCACAAATTTTTGAAGAAAAGTGACATTTTTAGTGTAAAAAATCACGAATGAACTGATTTTTCTGTGGCGTTGACGCGGTCATTATTCGCCAAATGAATCATCCGGTTCATATCGACGAGAAATCGAGCTCATTTGCATATTAATAGCATGTATAATTATGTTGTTTTTTGTTTTTACATGCCACTTCGTGGGTGACGAGATTGGAACTCATCCTTTTGTAAGTGGATGTCGAGAATATATATATATATTTTGATGTTGTTTTAGAATTCTGCAGATAAGAAAAGTGAGGGAAGATATTTTTGACACAAAGTCGTTTTCATAAGAAGGTTTTATACATATATTATCTTTATCATGATGATAATGGTTATGATTATTACGTAATAATATTACTCAAGGACTTAGTTTCATCATCCACAAGGTGATATGCAATTGTCTTTTAAATGATGAAATTATCGGCATTAAACTAAATATGAAAGAATTCAGATATTATTCAATATGATTACGTACTGAATATTACAATTCATTTTTTTTCAAACAAACGTTATTAGCATGAGCAAAACATGAAATTAACTACACATGTGTTGTGACTATTACGTAATAACCACGACTCGTCAGTATCTGCTTGCGTTGTCATTATATTAAACTTCTTTCCGTGTGTATGAAATATGCATGCATAGTTTCTCTTACAGAATAAAAATCATGGAACAAGAGAGAGATTTTCAAAAGTTGTCAAAGCCATTCCTAAGTCTCCCGTCTTGAGGATTTTTATATGATGGCGATTACGTAAGATATTTCTTTATCAGAAATTAATATAGTTTATACGGTATCATAATGCTATGATGCGATACTTAACGAACATCATACCGTTCTCTTCGATTTTTAAAATCCCATCGGATTTTGAAACTAGGTTTCGAAATGAATTGAATATTTGACCGACTCACATACGGAAAAGCGCCCCTTGTAGACACAAATATAGCATTTAATGTTATGTTTTGATAGCATCTATAATGAAGACACGGAATACTTTAGCTTTCAAGTCGACAACAAATAACTGTTATCCATAAACAAAATTCTTATTTCACTTGTTTTCTTTTGATTATTTCTGCGTACTACATTATCCTTTAATATTATTTCCATTAAATCGAAGGCAACCAACCTCTAAAGCCACGCTCACGACTGATGACCCAAATATCATGCTTGTGTGAAAGAAATTGATAAAAAAGAAACAAACACAAAACAAACCAAAACACAAACCCAAACCACACACAAATATTGTTTTTACCATAAAATGAAAGAGCGACAAATTCATATTTTGAGGTTTATACACTTAAACAAGCATGGTGAACTGACCTATATCATTATCAATTGAAAACCAGCCACAAAAAGGAAGTCGTTGGCTCCATGAAATAGGAACGGTGGATTTGGAAGGAGAATTATCATTTATGCATTTATTCAAGTAGCATTTCGAAGATGAATGACTATGAAACGCGGGACAGTATTTAATGGGCCATGCCGCGAAGAAAGAAAAGAAATAGAACCTGAGAGTGAGAGAGAGAGAGAGAGAGAGAGAGAGAGAGAGAGAGAGAGAGAGGGGGGGGGGGGAATTTGATGAGGAGAAAGAAAATTACAAATTGGTCCGCCGCATGCGAAAGTTGCATAAGTACCTGTGTACTGAGTGGGTTTCCCTTTCTCTTTGCCCCTCTCCCTCTCATTCGCACACCACTCTTCCCTCTCTCTCTGTCATTTATTGTACGATTGTACGCACTCTGCATTTGGCCCACGCCCCCGTACCTACTCCCCAACACTGAGCGGCTGAGTTAAAAATGACCTGGGCAGGAGGCGGGCCACACGTCTGCATACAAAGTGAGCTTTGATTGCGCGACTATGTTTAATAAAGTAAATTCTAATGGGGTGCTGAAAAAAGGGAAAGAAATAATTGTCCATTCGTCTCTTTCTCTGTGCCCTCGTTTTCCCATCTATAAATGTCCGATTGAATTCTACAGTTCGGGGGAGAAATGCTGTGGGAAATTATCCGAATCTGAAAGTGAGTGTAGACATACACATTGGAAAATCGGATTGTTCTTCTATTAGTAAAGATTATCATGAATACAAAGGTGTACTGTTTGAATAAATAATTGAACACGCGATACAGTTTAAGCATAGAAGCACTCTCTTGTTCTTTTAGAAAAAATTCGAAGCAAAATTTTCCATGAAATTACGTGGTATATGGACATGATACCTTCAACCTAGATGAAGAATAAAATTTAGAATTCTCATACGAAATATTCTAGTAATTTGGCATATAAGATTTTGTTTATTCATCACATTCAGGTCTACTTCATACTTCGGGGTGCATGTCGTTGTTAATTCACTTGACATTCAATTAAACGATCATTAACTCAAATCATTATTTGTTGCTGATGTCTTAAACATTTCATCTATTTCTCGTAGATTTCTCTTAAATAAATCTGTCAGAAACAAGAGGTTCGTTTAACAAATTCTTCGTTTACCATGAAACATTCATAACGTGGTTTATTAACCTTGGCAACAATCGGAAAGTTGGATACAGATTGTCAAGTTTTAGGGGAAATGAGAAAAAAAAACAATAAAAAATTTAGTTTCTTATCCCCCCAACCAACTCCCGACAGATTTGACGATAAACACAGCGCTTCCAGTCGTGGACAAAATAGCAATTTTTGAAAAATAAAATCCTGATTAGGTATTGATCAATCCACGTGTGCGCTGAGGCTATAGACCTATCGCTTGGTTGCCCCCATATTTCATTCTAATCAAGCGTCCCTCCGATTTACTCGGAATGGATACACCTCACAAGAAGAAGGAAAAAATCATCTTGATTTAACGTGTGACCCAATACGCACCAAGTGATCCGCGCTATTGACTTATAATTTGGGTGACGTTGGTTCGAAACAGGTGCCGGTGTAAGTAGGCATTGCATGTTGATTGCGATTTTTTGACCATGAATAGGCAATTTTCCATTGCCAATACTTACTCTGCCTGCCAGCATGGTCAGGGATGGAAATGCGTATGTTTGAACGATCATGCGTGCAGGTCGATATTCCGTTCGATACTTGGCTTTGACTTTTTGATTTGATTTATTTATACAGCAGACGAGCAACCAGCTAAGCTAGATTGCCTAATCGTGATGAAATTATTACGCGTGAGCCGATGCGTTGCCCGAATCTTTGAATAAAACTGGTATTAACGGCAAAGAGTGATTTTGTATATCATCTACTTCTCACAGATTTTATTTTTTCCATTCAATGATAGCCAGTATCTCACACAAAAAGTCTTTGTTCGACCAACATGACTAAGGCTCTGGGACTATCATTAAGATTGTTTCGTCAAATTGCTGTTCTGCAGGTATAGATGATAATGCTTGAATGAAGTAAGCACAAAATAAAAGGGAACGTTTCGAGAAAGAGGACAAAGGGGGAAAACACATCAAAGCTATCATTTCTTTACCAAAGAAGGAAAAGATGGATGTTGTATGAAAAGGGTGCCCACTTTAAACTTTATGTTTCACATTTTGGGGGAAAATGGGACCATAGTTTAATGAGAAATTATGTTATATACCAGAAGAATCCATTACTTTTCCGCTTGTGATGAAAAGCGGTCTTAAGTTCCTCGGATAGGATTTAATGTAATAGGTCCACTGGCTGTTATACTGACTTTACGAGCAGTCACGTGCAATGGCCGCCATCATCCTAATCATCAACCTCATCATGACCATCATCATCACCACCTCCATGATCATCATCACCATCGTAATCATCATCATCGTCATCATCGTCATCATCATCATCATCATCATCATCATCACTACCACCTCCGCCATCATCACCCTCATCGTAATCATCAACACCATCATCATCATCATCATCATCATCACCACTACCACCGCCATCATCACCACCACCATCGTAATCATCACCACCACCATCATCATTATCATCATTATCGTCATCGTCATCATCATTATCACATCATCACCATCATAATCATCATAATCATAATCATAATCATAATCATAATCATAATCATAATCATAATCATCATCACCATCATAATCATAATCATAACCATCATCATCATCATCATCATCATCATCATCATCACTGTCGTCATTGTCATTGTCATTTTGTTTGTTGTTGATTTTGAAGATATTGTTTATTAATTTGCATATTTCTGTTATGTGGTCTTTAAGCTAAGAAATAATGAATGAATGAAAGGAAATCATCATCATCATCATCACAATAATATGGCCCTAGAAATACCCTTCCAACATTTCGCAACGTTGAATGGTTCTACTTTGATAAACTCCCGAGATTTATTTGAACCAGAAAAAAAAGAACGTGAATGGAACTATAAAGTCTTTTTTTTTTCCATGGAAGAAGGAGTATGTGCCTCACAAGCTTTGCTTCTACCCTCCGTTCTAATTTAGGTCATCATTGTTTTGTATATTTGGGTCGTCATTGCTCTGTGTATTGATTTCAACATTCTTCTGTATATTTTGTGTCAATTTTTTTCTGTATATTTTAGTTGTGTGTGTGTTTTTTTTTTTTTTTACAAACTATGCATGCTATTTTGAAATTTGCTTTATACTTTGCAAATACCTGAATAATTATGTTTATGTTGATACGGAAAATAAATCAAATCAAATCGGATCCAAGAAATTATGCTAGATGCTCATCTACTTCACCTGGGGGGAGGAGAGAACATTAGCCAAAATATCTTTATACGTAGTGAGCATAGACTCGAACCCGAACTTCCCAATCAAACATCTACTAAGCATGCCAAAGGAGCAAAAATATAACTAGGAGCTCCCACGATATTCGATTGTTGGGGCGCGAAATACTTACGATCTAAAGGATGAGAAATTTGAGCTGAAATCGTATTCAAGGCAAGCTAGCGAAGGTGGTAGATAGATTGTCTATTTTTTTTATTGATGCGTGGGTGATCATTGCTGTTGTTGACAGGAGACTGACCGTTCAGCGCACTTGTTGCATGTATTGCATGCACTGAAATCTACCTTGTGAGCAGCAGGTGGCAACACAGCGCCATCTACGTCGGAGTTCGACACTCGCTGATTTAGGATCGGTGGCACGACTGAACTTCTAGCACAGTCATCTTTATCAGAGATGAATGGGCGTACAGGATAGCACGAAAAACATAACAGTCACTCCCCCATAGAAATAAAAATACAAATGGAAGGAGAAAATGAAGGGGGTGTAGACATGAAGTAAGTGAAATAAATGTGACAAAAAGTAATCAAATAAAATTTATAACATTTTTCCCTTATGAGAGAGAAAAAGAATAACTAAGAGAAAGGAGGAAATCATATATAACATCATTGCAGAGATAAAAGACCCTTATATATTTAATAAGGAGCTTTGATAAGCTCTTAATCTTAGCAATAGTTCTTAAACAGGTTAAAACAGCTCCAATTTACTTCGTTGAATTGTTCGATTCAGAATATTATGTTGTGATAACTTAACAAAAGGGGGCGCTATGATAAAACGGCACGGAAGCTTGTTTAGGTCATGGCTCGCAGTCACAGTACGTCACTGTACATAGACGATACATGAACCGGGTACGTTATTCTCCAAATATAGTCGGTTGGACAATTTACAATCCTAGAAAAGTTCTTTCCGTAGAAGTTTTTTCATTGATTTAGGTTCCTATGTGGTTTATGAACATTTTTAGCTTGGTTACCCAAACAGCAACCTTGAGCAATTTGCATAATTTGCATAAATCTGTATGGATAAAGGATATGCCACCCAAGATAACTTACACAGAATATGTAAACTGAACTACGTACTAATTGTGTATGTGCAGTGATACGGAACTTTGATAGCGTTGTCAATCTTGTGAATTCAACCTTTGATGAAACGAAACGGGTTACACTGATATGTGATACTTCCATAAAATAGGGGTGTTTTAGGGATGTAGAATAGAGTTTAAGCATATTTTTGCAAATTACAGATCAGGGTGTAGTACTGAAAATCAAGGAAATGTCAACTTCGTTATCTCAATGAATGAAAACTTGGTCTTACATTCATTAAGAATGGTACTAACAGCGGTATATATTCTTCGTTTAGGCCCATCTTTATTTTAAAAAAAAGTCTACTGCAGCCATATTCTAGTCGGAATTA
>CM057161.1:6939607-6972607 GCA_029962745.1 Echinometra lucunter | reverse complement strand
AAAACTGAGCTGGAGGGATGTGATTTGTACATGTAGTCCAATGAACATCCTAACCATAATTTGTCCAAATTCATTCATACCCCCTGATTTTGAAAATCTAAATTTAAAAAGTCGATTAAACTTTGATTTTTTTCCCCTCAGGGGAGGGGGGGGGGGACTTATGAGTCACTTTCACACATTAACAATACATGCACGTGTAATATTATTCACGTGCTCAGTCCTCCCAACACCACATATAAACTCACACACACGATGTCATTCTTCATTAAACAAATGCTTAAACAAACATTTACTCAATCAACTTCATATATTTCAGCGCATTTCACAAAACACAACAACAAACAAACAGTCAAACAGTCAAACACACATACAAACAACCAAAAGGACAAAAGATATAGTATGTAAAGAGAATATGCCACCCAAATAAAATTTAACAGGCTACAGATTATTTCAATTAAGTAACGTTCAATGTTTATTCTTTCCTCCAAGAAAAATTCGAGGTTCACATTATCAGTAACAGCAATAATGTGAAAATGGTGATGTAGAAACTGGCAAACACATTGGCAAGTAACAAGTAATAAATTAGGGAATACCCTATGAACCTCCAATTAATTACTTAGTAGGGAATTAGTAGGGGAAAAATTACTGGAGGGCTACAGATGAATTGCCCCCCAAATGTAAAAAAAAATTGCCCTTGTAAGTTGCAAAAGAGCCCCCATAAAACTGTCATTAGGTTCAATACAAAATGTAATTCGGAATGAATCGAACAGAAGTAGGAAAAAGGCCCTGTACAGAAATATTTTTTTCCCTACTCATTACGTACATTACATGAAGTCCATGGCCGTACGCAGCGGGGGGTGGGGGGGGGGAACCCTAGAATTTTTGAAAAATGCAAAAATCCCTCGTGACCAGCTCGGTGGCTTTGCTCCCTAGCATTTGGGCTTTTTCGAAAATTTTTACACGTCTTGCCCCCCCCCCCCCAAAAAAAAAATAAAAAAATAAAATAAAATAAAATCTGCGTATGGCCACAATGGAGTCAATTGCTATATGATCAACATATAAGCCCAATAGCATAAAATGCAACAAAAACAGTCAACTTACAAGGCACGTTACATGTACATGCATTACATAATTTTGTCAGAATATTTTTCTAATCCAGTTCAAGATTCTTTTTTCTTTGTATTTTGTGAGTTATGCCAATGCACAAAACATTTCTTGCGAAACAAACTTAGCAAAAGCTATTCATATTTTTTAACAAACAGGTGCATATGTCGACAGGCTTATATTATTGAAAAATTCAGAACTCCTTTTCAATTCTAATGGTGATCGTCCTTCAACATCCATGATGAATACTTTATGTTTTCACACTAACTCATACAAGAGAAAAAAAATAACAGTAGAGTTACATTCTACACAGCGTTATGTTTCTTCAACCGTGTCTTAATAAAACTGCACTGGAAATAATTGGCATAAAATTGGGAAAAGGCACCACAAAGGCAAGTAAACTAGAGCATATCACTATAGAATCACAGCTCATACATATGAACCTATTACAGGAGTAAACTGTGCAACATGCTGCTGCAAATTTTACTTAATAAGTACCACTCATACATGTATCACACCTATCACTTTCCATTTTTCTGGGCAACTCATACTGCAGCAAAGTAGAATGGTAATGATTTATTGGCAGTTGAAATTTTCTGGTGTGACATTTGATAATGAAATAAATTCTGCACTTGCGACACTTCATGAGACACAGAGTACTTTTAAGAAGAAAAAAAAAATTGACTTGGGAATCTACATCCCATCAAACCAAAATCAGTGATGTCCTGGTCATGACACTCAGCTGTGAAAGCAAGGATTTTCTTAAAGACAGTATATTGCATCATGCTATATTATATCAAGCTGAGATGAGCACCACTCATACATTTATCAATCTTCCACCATTGCAACTGTACAATACTTAAGTACAAAACTATTGCAACTGTACAACACTTAAGTACAAAATATACATATACATATATATTTATTTACAATATAATCTCTGAAAATGGCAAATGAAGGCAAGTTAAGGAAATAGGCACAAACTTGAATATCATTTCAGTGACTGAAATCGTTGCATGAGCATAATGCAAAGTATCAAATGAGCACAAAAAGTAAACAGAATGCACGTCCATAGTGACAAAACATATTGCATCATACTCAAATGGATCAGATGCATCAATCTTTAAATCAGTATATGAGAAAGCATCTTTGTGGTTAAGCTTCTGATGAATCAACACAGTTGAATTGCCTGCCCAGTAGGATCGAAGCTTTTCTCTACAAAGACAGTGGTTGGAACATAAACTTGAATACTGGCTGGGCGTAAAACAATCTCTTCTCATGTTCACTTGGAATTCCTTCAGAAGAATGATGTCCTCTTGGAAATCTAGAATTGGAAAGAAAAAAAATCCATGTTGATAAGTCGTAACAGTAAATACCATAGGTCAAACTAATTTCTAATCTAACTAGAATTACAATCAATTTCCTGAAAAAAATATGGTATAAGTAAAACTTATCCAACTGTCATGTAAATAATCTCTTTGACAAGAAAGTAGTATTCCAAAAAAATTGGAAATTCAAACAAAAATGAACAAAAGAGAAGTAACTGTTAAGACATCTAAAAAGTTACACGGTGCAGACTAGTCTACACCACCATGTCTTGACTAGATCCAATTTTATTATTAATAATTGTTAGACAAAAGCACAAGTTGCAAATACCTAATAAAAAAAGGTTTAGTATGATTTAACAACAAGCTTTACGTTAATCTAGGCTTTCTAGATAGGATTTTGAACATACACTACTGTTGTCCCATTAAAATAAAACATCAAAACGAACAGATGGGACTACAACTACAAATACGGGCTACCCAGAACACCGTCATTGACAGTCTATTTACACCCTAATAATATTTCAAGACTGCATTAAATAAAATCCACTAACCTGTAGAAGCCTTCCTGTATCCATTCTCTTAACGACTGGTAGAGTTATATGCCGTAAAAACAACACAGAGCTCAGAAAGCAGTAAAAAAAATGCAAGAAATTCTAGCTGGCCGAAAATACAGTGAGCGGACGTAAACAGAGGACTAACCAAGATGGCGGATATCACGTGATCCCCGTACGAACGCTGGCTATGTTTTCGAGTCCGCATGAGCTTTCTACGTCTTCTATTTCTGTGGTTCTAGCTTGACGATTTGCGCCACCTATAGGCCGGGGACAATGAGCGGTACGTCCATGAGATGATAGTCCATGACGTTGCCGTCTCGGGGGAGGGCCGGGGAGGGAGAAGGAACAGGCGGACGGGCGCCGCGGGTCGTAATATTGGTAATGTTAAGTGTTCCTCCCCTTCATCTTCTCCTCTTATGGTTGAAAAAAAAAAACACAACAAAACAAATAAAAACAAAACAAAAACACCCACCTTAGAAATTGAAATCACAACTTCACAAGAACAGTATTCAGCCAATGATGGATTCATATTTTATCATATTTATTGATATTGAATGTTCAGTCTTGATACCCCTTGCCTTTTCTTTTTCTTTCCTCTCTTTTTTTTTTTTTGGGGGGGGGGGGGGGGGGGGAGGATGGCTTACTTGGATTTCCAGGGGCACTGATAGCATCTTAGATAAATTGTGCATATTATAAGCCGAGACATCTATTGTTTTCTTGAGATTACAAAGGCATGTTGTTGATTGCTGGAATATTGATTGATTGATTGAATGATTCATTCATTAATTTATTCATTCATTAGTTTATTCATGAATTTATTCATTCCCACATTCATTTATGTCCTTTTGAAAATTCTTTCAATGCTATTGGATTGTTTATTATTATTATTATTGATATTATTATTATCATTTTATCTCTATAGGCAATCCTACCCCTTCTGATAGATACGCTTAGCCCGCATTTCCGACGCAAGATAGTCTAGCAGTAATCGACTAGCAGCGACCATGGACGATTGTATAATTGTATAATTGTGTTTTCAACCTTAGCAATATTATCGTCAAAGGACTGTGCTTAAATTTGCTGTAGGCCTATCATAGTCCTTTGTTTTTCTTGACCATGTGGACATTTATTTGTAATGATGAATATGTTGTGGTTTAAAATTTCCGCCATTTTGAGTACGGTACCTCCCATTTTTCTGTGTATCATTCATCCCCGCCATTGTTTTGCCATTTTGTACTTACCTAAGCAAGGGGTTCTTGCTAACAATAATATAATATTCTCCAATAATAGTCTCCAAATTTTATTGTCCGAAAATGGAAATTCTTTTTGCCCAATTGATCGTGGGCCCGCGGCAGCCACTGAGCAGCGCCAGATCGACGTTGCTCTGTCCCTTTCATTCTTGAACGCCAAAGAAGGTAGCAGCAACTCCCATCTTTTAATATCTTTTGGTATGACGCGGCCGGGTTCGAACCCACGACCTCCCGATTGTGAGGCGGACGCTCTACCTACGCTATACCTACTGAGCCAACACATCGGTGTTCAAACAGTTAGCGAAATTTAGTTTAGCATTTACATATTTCGTATTCTTAGTATTAAGTGAATTTACCATCCGCAAACATATAGGTATACCTTTAACTTAAGTTAATACTTAGAGATATATGTAAAATGTATTATTTCTCATATGCAAATTTGTTTTATTTTGTTATTCCAACTGTGTCACTTGCATTATGTGGAAAAAAAAAAGAAACTTCAAACTTCAAACTTTAAGGAATACGAGAGGACATCCTAAACACGCGTTCACAAACTCAAACATATGAGGATACAGTAAAGGAACAACTTTTTTCTTCGATGGCACGACTTCACTGGAACGGAAGAAAGATATTTGTTTTTGTTTTTGTTTTGATTTTTTTTTTTTTTTTTGGGGGGGGGGAATGGGATTTTAGGGGTGAGTTTCGTCTCTTTGTTTTTTTTTTAGAAGTCTTTGAAAACTGTAAAAACAGGAAGAGGGGAAGGGAGTGGGCTACAGTTTTCTGCTGATATATATACTTCCGTAAAGAAAAAGAAGTGGCTGGGATTCGATTGGAAATTTTTTTGCCTTCGAGTCGGGATTACCAACTTTCCACTCTACTTCATATTTGGAAGTGTAAAGCCTCAATGGATTAGGGATTCCCTCGATCCTCACCCCCAGCATTTTTAAAGTAAGATTTACTCATATATAGACTATTACTGTGCATTTTTCTGATGTTTCGCCAATTTTTGTATTTTGTTTTATTTTGTTAGTTTTTTTTTTGTTCTGCAAGCATATAGACGTTGATTATACTCACAAGATGTGATCATTAGTATGCAACTTATTTGGATTGTTTCATGACGCTGAATTTCTCGTAATTTTCGTTCTGGATACATTAGTTACCTATAAATTCTGAAAAAACAGGTCAGTGGTATTTAGCAGTCCACTGTTTGATTTGATTTTTTTTCTTCTATTTCTTATAATTACCTCATCATATAAACAGGAAATGATAAATTATGACTATGGCTATGATTATGTTGTGACTTTATTTTATGTGGTATGATTCTAATTTGTTTTTATGATTAATACTTGTTCTTATAGTCGTAAATTGATTTTGACTTTGTAAAAGTTACGTTTTATATCACATCTTTGTTCCTTCCATGTTTTTGTTAAAAAGTTATCTTTTGATAAAGACGTAAAGATAAAAAAGAAATGGCACGTTATTATAAGCATAGCCGTACGTAGCGGGAAGGGATGGGGGTGGTAGAGGCAGGGGCCAGTTCCCTTTCCTGCCGAATTTGAATTTGATTTTTTTTTTTACTGAAGATTTTCCACAAAGTCCATCGAAAGTATGCACCAGGGGAACATTTCATGAAGAGTTTTGTCAGTGATTTTCGCTGACAATGTTATTGTTACAAGCTACTGAAAATCCTTGCATCTGATTGGCTGAGAGCAAATTAGTCGGTGAAAATCACCGACAAGACTCTTCATGTCACGCTCCCCTGGCATGCCTGGTCCGTGTTTAATGTTCAAAATGCAAAAAACAAACAAACAAACAAACAAACAAACAAACAACCTCGTGAACAGTTTGGTTGCTTTGCTCCTTCGCTTGCATACCACTGATATACAATTGCCGTATTTTGCCCCGCCCCGGAAAATACCTCCTGCGTACGGCCTTAGGTATAAAGATTTGTATCATTCTGTACTGGTCTAAAACGAGTATAATTGAGAAATTACGTATTAGCTATTATGATGTTTGTGTATGCTGTCATGAGAAAAAAGGGGTCATAATGATACATGCCCCCCTCCGATGATGTTAGAAATTGTGCATAGGCCTATGTTATTGTGAGGACAGTTACATGTAACGATGCTTTGATTTACTTTGATGTATCATAATTATTCCGGATGAAAAAGAGTAATGTCGTAAGTACTGGGGGTGAAACATAAAGAGATAATTCAAAATCGCATTTAGTTATAAAGAATGTTTGGGTTTGTGTTCATTTTTTCTCTCCTTCCTTTCTCCATAGCTTTTCTGTAAATAGTTATCAAAATGATAATGAGATGACCTTTCAAAATGGGACCGATCCTGTATGTTATTGGATTGAAATCAATAAACCCTGTCATATTGTAAAAGAAAATCATTCACTTCGCTCATATTATATACCATCTACTTTTTGACTTGTAATAATTATTTGGGATTACAAATCTAAGTGTCAATTTCAAGCTCAAAACTTTTAGGAATGTCCATGCTTTGCTATATCTCTATGTATATAGGAAAGCCATAAGTGCTGCCCCCCCCCCCCCCCCACACACACATACACAAACAAACCCTCACATACCTGTACACCTTAAGCAGACTTGTGGTTGGGCTTTCTTTGTATTACCGATTATCCAGGATATTAAGTTGGAAAATGATTTTGGGGCACTTCATTCTTCACGATATACGGCAATACTCGTACATAGAAAACATGACTCCACAGTATTGTAATCTTGTTATATCTTTTATTATACATAGTTCATATATCCTTTCTTGGCTTTTTTTTTTCGTCCTTTTTAAAAAAGCATTTTAGTTTCTTATTTCTTGATGATACTGGAAATATATAAGCATTTTACACGTGCTGAACAATATAAAACAACCTTTTAGTGTGAGCATAGTAAAGTGACATACGCCAGAATTGTGCACTTTTTTGTAAAAGCACCAAGATTGGTACAAATACCAGATATGGAAACACTTTCCAAAAATAAGTTGATTTGAAAATGTATAAGGAGGTAGCAATTTTACATTCCCCAGGACAATTCGGTCACCTCCGTTTTCGGACCACATGCCGTAATGCTCTAAATACCATTGTTAATAGCATGAGGCTGTTGCCGGCCAATTAACGCAACAAGAAGCTCTCGGTCGAATATTATCATGATTATTGCGGATTTGGGTACACAATTCTTTTCTCAGCTACCTTTGAAATCTTAGTTGTTTTTGACCAATTTTGCAAGCAATACAGGCGCCCGTGTAAGGACTCGCTATCAATTTTCACATGGACAAACACTTGAGTCTTGGGAAAAATTAGAGACGTTTAATAACGGGGAGCACAAGGAAAATAGAAGTAACAATAGAGGGATGCATGTATACCCTCCCCCCTCCAAAATAAATAAATAAATACTGAACAAAGAGTAATGCAGTACAGATCTGAAGGGTTCATAGATCAGTGAAGTGTCATTCTTTATAGAGAGGAAGAATTGAATATAAATAGGGAATTCATGACATACGCTTTACAGTCCCAAAATCAACTGGGTGTATATAGTCCATGGTAGCAGATGGGGCGATATAGGATGGAAAGTCGAGGTTAAAATTAATTAATTTTTTTCTTCATTTGAGAAATATCTTCCACTGAAGGATTTTTTTAAATGTACGCAAACAACTTGCTACTAATGAAATGTACTTTCTGGGCTAAAACGATGCTACTTGTATGTTGCTGACAATAACAATTTAAGTCTGACTGGTCACTTTAAATGAATTGGCATCCCTCGCAAAGAGATCATTACGTTGTACTACAGCGATCAAGAAAGTCGCTAAATTCGAAAGCGGAAAAGTCACCGACATGAGAAATGGATGGGAGATGTCCCACGTGCCCTGCTTCTGAGTGATACCTGTACATTCCTAGAAAAAAATAAATGTTTCATTTGAAACCTTATAAACGTCTCATATTCAGAACCCTATACAGAAAAGGGTTTTTTTATAAAGAGTTCTTTATATTTTCAAGAACCCCCAAAGGTTCCATGTACAACCAGTATGATAATGGCTATAAAGAAACCAAATCGCAATTCTTCTCCCCATGACGCAGAGAGGGTATATCCTTTTTAAAATCTAAATTCTTGAATGGGCGTATCCGTAGACTATTCTGTGTATTTTACATTTTTAACTCTCGGCGCCAAAATTATTTTGCCATGACTGATTCTTAGCGCTGCCGCAAATAATTTCGCTGTATAGATGTCTTTATGATACCAAATCCATAAAGTCATAAATCACACTGTGTAAATCCCGAGTTAGATTGACACGGAAGAGTCACTTGGGGCTATACTCTGTTCCGGGTCAAACATTGATCAGGAAAGAGTCAATGTGACCCGGATTCGAAACTTAAGGACGAATGCCGGATCACTTTTTACCCTATTCCGGGTCAACGGAGTGTGGCCCAATGGACTTTTCTCCGCGTCAATCGGACTCGCAATTTTTGTCAGTGCATAATGTATTGGGCATATACCCCCCCCCCCACCCCCCCCCCCCCCCCCTTGATCGAACTTGATGAAAGATATTGGGGAAGTCCGACACTGTCCGAGGAAGAAGGAAGAGCATCCCTCACTACTTGAGTTGTTTCTGGATTTTCGACCCCACCTTCCATGACTTCAGTGCTCCCATTAATGGCTAGACATTATATTGATGCCATTGTAAGGGTTTGAAGAATAGTTGGCTTTTTATTTCTTTGACAAGACCCGCCAGCTGTGTTTCTGAGTGAAACTGCTTATAACACCATCACAAGAGTCTTTAAAAGGGAGCTTTGAAAATATCTTGTCTATAACGTGCATGCGCGCTCTGAATAGGCAATTCTTCACTGGCCAAGCAGGCCGGTTCACGAAGCGGTTCGATAACTTTTGACGGGCGAAATTTCATCGTCGACATTGTGAAGAATGGATCATGGAAGATTACTCCAAGAAGCAAGTTTTGTAAGTGTTTCGGTGTTGCAAATATCATGAGTATTTGTTGCTTCACCTTTGTAACAATTTGGTGCTTTTACACTACAGTGCACAATAATATTCGTCACCTATGCCGTTCTGCTATATAGCATTTTATTTGCTAAATCAAAAGGAATTATTGTGATTACTTAGAAAAAATGTACTTGAATGCATACAGGTACATGCGAACAAAAACTACAACTTTAAATGGAATAGAATGCACATTCTGTTGCTATGACTGAGCAAGTCCAGGAGATACCTAAAACTCGACTCAACAGTTAGCGACGTATACAGGCATTACTAGCCCGTCTTTTAAATATTTCTTGTCAATTTCCATCTTTGGGATGGGGTTTATTGGCCAAGGATGATAACGTTTACTATCAAAATAACAGCTCTGTTTAAAAGATTCACGCACTATTTGGTGGAATTTGTTTCCAAAATCCAAGCAAAGTAATACTTCAGTTTCTCGTTCCCGTCCCTTCCTGTTTTTGGAGAGCCTCAAAATTGTTATTTTCATATTTTTGTTCTGAAATACAATCAATTTTAATATTACATGAAGACAATATAAAGAAATTATTCATGCCATTCACTCTCACATGGTTTTGAGCCTCCTGAGTACTTATATTAATGACATTTATAAAAATATTAAAAATGGAAAGAGAGAGAGAGAGCATCAGTTTTAAAGATGTCAAAATAGCATCTCCATGTAGAAAAACAAGGGAAAATCTTTAAATTACATCGAACACTCCAACAGAGTAAATATATATAATAACCGGGCAAAGAATTACGAATGAAGTTTATTTGGCCTGAAATCAAACATTTTTATCATTACCCCATGACTGCATTCATCAGTTTGGGTAGCTAACAGTATTTGTTGGAAAATTCTTTCGAATTTTCATGATGAAATTGGTAATGCTGATGCTGACAACAATAGCGGCTACAATAACAACAGCAATGGTGGAGACGATATAACAACATTTGCAGTAATAATGAGCATAATCATAATGAGCCCAAGTTATGATGATAATACGAATAACAAGATGAAATAACAAAAATAATAGTAATAACAATATAGCTCTCATACTACTGTTGTGGCTATATGCTGCTGCTGCTACTACTAATACAACTACTATACCACGGTTCTCAGGGGAAAAATCCACTGACGTTTCCTTTCACGCAAAGCGCAGAAGTTTTGCAAGTGTCATGAAATACATAAAGTTAGGTGATGAGGCGGCCGTACTTGCTATAGCAAAAGGACCCAATATACTTCATGGTAAGCAGGAGTTGTCTACTAATGGCGTAATAGCTAAAATGCATTGCCATTTTTAAAATGGCATTTATTTTCACCGTTAGTAATATATATACTCCAATATTTTTCACGTTTTTCGCCATGAACGTTGCAGCAATTTCACACATGGTTCCTCTTTAAGTGAAATCCTGTACGCATGGTATTGGAACCGTTGGTGCTATGTATGGCAGAGAACCCCTACTATACTCTACTGCTAGTATGTACTAGTACTACTACTAGTACTCTTTCTTCTTTTTCTTCTGTAAATACATTATTTTACTTTCTTTTACTACTGTTACTACTACTGTACTGTAACGACTAAAACGATACTATTATATCCTCTATACTTCGCATTATAATGAAGTTGTATAAAGTTCTGTTTTGTCCAATTGGGATCGCTTAATATTAAACATAATCCAGCCATATACAACAACATGTTTTTCTCAGTGTATGCAAGACAAAAAGGAAACAAATACAAGACTGATTTTACAACTTTCGATCGGGCCTGCACAGCGTACTTGTATGTTGCCAACGAGATACTTGAGCGCATGCTAATTTGCAATATCAGTTTAAATGATGCCATGCTATATCTGCTCATTTGAATAGCACGTACTACATGTATAATAAAAGTGTCATCTTGGCTTATACTAGAACTAGAACGACGCAGAAGTTCTTCAGATATAGTACATAACTTGTTAATATCGTATCCTAAGTTTATAACGATAAATATGTTACAAAGTTGGAACCATGCAAACTGGGAACGAAATATCAGGATCAAATAAAGTGAAGGTCGCTATCTAGAGAGGTCTCTTTTACTTCCCCATACAGCACCGGCCAATTAACAGTAAGGCCTTTGTTAGTAAAGTAACCTCGCTAAAAAAAGTAAAACAAAAAAAAATAACAACAAACCTTTTTCTGATCATAACATTATTTTGTCTATGAAATAGTTCCTCCTGCATTAGTGCTAAATTATTAAATTCTTTAAAACGTTCGTATATATCTATTTTCCTGTCTTAAAGAATTTGTATTGACTTTGAGGACTGTTATGTAGATTTGCATTTCTTAATACTTAGTAATGCGTATAAAATTGGAACATGAAAGGTTTCTATGGTTAAATAATTCCTTACACAAAATTCAGACAGTTTACAAAATACTGTCGATGAAATCATGAGGCCTACTCAAACTTAAACTAAATAAAGTGCAAACCTATGCCATATTCAAAAGTCAACGACTTCCATGGCCGTACGCAGCGGGGGGGGGGGCGGCAGTTGCCCTCCAGAAAAGTTGAAAATTTACATTTTATACTGAAAATTTTCACAAAATCCATGAAAAGTGTTCACAAAATTGTTCAATTTCAATTTTTAAAAAGCAAAAGCACCCTCGTGACCAGCTCGGTGCTTCGCTCCCTCGCTTTTGAGCTTCTTCAAGAAATTTTACGCGGCTTGCCCCCAGGAAAAAAATTGTGCGTACGGCCCTGACGACTATCCATATACTTATTTGACTTTATCCACAAGTTGTCCTTAATATTATCTGGATGGGTATAATGGTGACAAGTTTGGAGTAACATTTCCAGTAGTTTTATCAATATAAACAAATAATGTAGAGACGACTCACCTGAATTAAACGGACAACATTTAAAAAAGCAGGGAACGAGCCAAGCAAACGGACAATGTGGCACGAACTCTCATAGTATCATGTACATCGCGATTCTGTGAACAAATACTGACTTTAATTCTATCCTTGGTATTAAGACACCACTAGATAACAATGCTGCTAGTAAGGTGTTGTGCCCTTACAACAATAAATACTATAAATACTCTACCGGCGGATGCACAACTTTTCAAAGAAGTTAATTTTGTTAACAAAAAAAACCCAAAAAACCACCATTGTTTCAAAGAGCCAATGGAAATGGAGACGGCAAAAAGTCCCGCAAAAAGTTTACATGATGTTGTATTTTCATTGTGAGGTTTTGTCTGTATACTATATACATTATTTTGAAACGCACATATCTTTGTTACTAATACACCACTAGATAACAATGCTGCTAGGAAGGTGTGGTGCCCTTACAACAATAAATACTATAAATACTCTACCGGGGGATGCACAACTTTTCAAAGAAGTTAATTTTGTTAACAACAACAACAACAAAAAACACCATTGTTTCAAAGAGCCAATGGAAATGGAGACGGCAAAAAGTCCCGCAAAAAGTTTACATGATGTTGTATTTTCATTGTGAGGTTTTGTCTGTATACTATATACATTATTTTGAAACGCACATAATCTTTGTTACTAATACACCACTAGATAACAATGCTGCTAGTAAGGTGTGGTGCCCTTACAACAATAAATACTATAAATACTCTACCGGGTGATGCACAACTTTTCAAAGAAGTTAATTTTGTTAACAACAACAACAACAAAAAACACCATTGTTTCAAAGAGCCAATGGAAATGGAGACGGCAAAAAGTCCCGCAAAAAGTTTACATGATGTTGTATTTTCATTGTGAGGTTTTGTCTGTATACTATATACATTATTTGGAAACGCACATATCTTTGTTACTAATACACCACTAGATAGCAATGCTGCTAGTAAGGTGTGGTGCCCTTACAACAATAAATACTATAAATACTCTACCGGGGGATGCACAACTTTTCAAAGAAGTTAATTTTGTTAACAAAAAAAAAAAAAACACCATTGTTTCAAAGAGCCAATGGAAATGGAGACGGCAAAAAGTCCCGCAAAAAGTTTACATGACGTTGTATTTTCATTGTGAGGTTTTGTCTATATACTATATACATTATTTTGAAACACACATGTCTTTGGTATTAAGACACCACTAGATAGCAATGCTAGTAAGGATACTGAATAAAAATAAATGGATTTTATTGCTGTAGAGAATGAGCGGAGAGTGTTTTAGCTGCCTAATATTTTTTGGTAAACTATTCCATACTATACAGAGCCTGCAAATGATATAGATGACTTGCCATATTCCATTCTCACCTTAGACAATAGTAACGATTTAGTATTTTTCTGCCTTGTATCATACTGGTTATCTTAAAATTTACAATAATCATGAGGCGGTTGCTGGTTGATCAGTTTATACATCAATGTTGATTTTAAAAAAAAAAAGCACAATTTGAATAATAATGAATGGAACCAGTGTATACCTTTGATAGTCATGATAATATCCTATCAATTTTTATAGCTCATTTGAAAAGCAACGCAGATCTCAAACGCCATAGAGGCAACACCTCGCGACGTTTTACTCATTTTATGCCCTTACACAATGGGGACGGTGGTAGAATCGGAATAGGTCAGTTTTATCCTGAGCCTTTCAAAATGGCACCGCTCTGGAAGTATACATCAACGTACGAGCATTTTTATGATGTCATGATTGTAGTGGCTCTCAATATTTGGCCTTGCTTACTGAAAGATATATTGTAAAAGCATTCTGACTTAAAGCAAGAAAAAACGTACAAATTCTTCACATCATGCATCACAGTCATAATGCAGAATAGTTCATATTTACATGCTATCAGTTGATAATGAGAACACGCAGATGAATGGCACAAAGTTAACAGATAAGATTTGCTGCCTGCACATCTGCACTTGGTGCGTAATTGGTTTGTTTCATCTGTATAGGACGACGCACACTGAATTGAAAAGAATATTATGATGAAAATTAAGGCAAGATCGCTGTATACAACATGAAGTCTATTTCTCTTTCTTGATACAGCAGCCGCTTAACACAAATACAACAATAAAAAGGCCTTAAGCTTTAGGACTTACTTCGGAAAGGATCTCGCAACAGCCCTTATCTTATAATCTTTCATATTAACATATAGTTCATATTTGATATGCTATCAATTATATACAGACGAGGAACAAAGTAAACACAAAGTTTTACTGCTTGCACTTGTTGTGTACTTGGTTTGTTACACCTTTAGAAGCACGCTAAACGTCAATGTCAGTTTATTGATAGTAACAGTATTATACGGATGAATGGAACAAAGCTGACAGAAAGTTGTAACACGAGTTTGCTGCCTACACACCTGCATTTGGTATGTACTTGGTTTGTTTAATCTTTACAACCACGCACACTGCATAAGATATAATATCATGATGAAAATTATGTCAACATAGCTGCATGTATACAACTACAAAGTCTATTTCGCCTCTTTGATACAATACCGACCCAACATGAAATACGAAACTTAAAGGGATGTTTTTTTCAGTACTTGCTTTGAAAAGGAACTATAACAACAGCCTTTTATTACTTAGCTTTAATTTTTTTTCATTCTTATGACTAAAAAAATCATGATTATTCCTAATTTTGTCTTTCATTTAAATGCATTATTGTTTTCCATTTCCTTAGTCATGTGAGGGGTAAATGTCTGAACTTGAGAAGGGCAGTGTTCGTAGGCAATTTGTAATGACAAAAGTTAGTGAAATATTTCTACTTGTGTTATATTTCAATTTGGATAACGAATTCAATGACAGCTTTAAACTTACTCCAGCACATCATGAAAGGAGCACGAAGATTGATATTGTTAAGGGAGAATGAAACTCTAGGGGAAAATCACATGTAAGAGAGGATGGAGAGAAATAGTTGTAAAAGTTACATGAAAAAAAGGGGTTACCAAATGACAAAGTTATGTGTTTTTTTTTTAAGTCTCAAGCCACTTTCAATGCCTATATCCCTTCGCAGTGTTGTTTCAAAAAGGTATGTTTAGAAGGACAGCTCTCAATGATTATGTTTTTTACATCATCAAATTCATATTTTCTCCATTATCTCTGAAGATGCAGCTTGTCTCCTTAGTTCAAGATATATCCTGGGAAAATGTATTTGACACAAATATGTTGACTTCACAAAGACACCAGCAGCATATATTTCAAGCAAATTATATTTCAAGGGAGGTGAAGGCCTATATGTGGGTACAACGCCTATGGCCAAAAAGTATTAACGAAGATTCCCTAGTTCCGAAATAAAGGGCGTGTGTCATGGCACACGTGCGCCATATCTATATCGATAACAAACGGTTTCACGTATATACATGTCATGTAGTATAACAAAATCAGACAATTTAGCATGCATATTCCCGGGGATTCATGGGGGTTTATTGAGTCATCGAGCCTCATTTTTCGGAACTTTACATTTCAGGTTAATCACTTTTTATGTTGTGTTGTTATGTATGACTGCCTAATATTGTGTTTTCATTAAAATTATAAAAGAATATCTAAACTGTTGATGAAGCAAAGAATGCTCTGATGAACTTAGTTTTGTCTATTTACCCTATCATTGATCCCTGTTTAAAAATGGACGAGACCAAACTCTTTTGGTACGATTTTGAATCATTCATGATGCATGCGAGCACTTTCGGCTATTTTAAAGGAGAATGCAACCCCGGCATCAGTGCGCTCTTGAATAAAGATGACCAAGCAGAGTAACAGTGAAAGCTTGAGCAAAATCGGACAATCTATTCAAGAGATATAAATTGAAAGTTTCAGTAAATCCCTTTTATGGGGATCCTTGAGGGCAACTTTGCCAGCATCTGTGATGTTATCGTGGACAACTCTCAATTAATTTTATACATATAATTTCATGAAAATTCATTTATATGAACTTTCAACTTAGTATCAACATAATTCTTACCATGCAAAATGCTTGCAGAATTGACGTAGCCATGTCATACTCAAGCGATGACGTACCAGATACTGGCAAAATTGTCAGTTCAATGATCCAAATAATAAGGATTTACTTCATTTTCCAAAGTTCATAACTCTCGAACAGATTGTCATATTTTCCGCAAACTTTCACTGTTTACTCGTTCTTCTTCATTCACTGGAAGCACAATAATGTCTGGGTTGTTATCCTTAACTAAACATTTTAGGAGGAAGGTGTGGTATCATGAGAACTTTCTCAGGACATATTAGACTATGCATGACTGAAAAAGTGACCAAAATCTTGAACCACAAACAAGGTCTCTGTCATTTTGGGGATTCGGGGCCATTCTCGGTCACGTGTGTGACCCAAATCATGAAAAATAGCCGATTTCAAAACTAATTTGCCATTGTTAATCTTGTATCAGAAGTCTCTCCTTTTGAATTTTAAACAGCAGTGTTACCCCAATCACTGCCAATAGAATGCAGGCAATTACTTTACAAGTGCGTACCAGTGACGTAATAGCCGGGGGCGGGGCGGGGCAGAGTGCCCCCTGAAGGGATTTCAGTGGGAAAATCCACCAAACCATCGGGAAAAATGAAAGGAAGGGAAAGGAAGAAAAAGGAAGGGAGAAGGGAAACAAAGAAGAAGAAAGGGGAGAAAGAAGAAGAGAGAGGGAAAGAAAAGAGGGAAAGGGAAAAAAGAAGAACGAAAAGGGAAACAAAAGGAATGAGGGAGAATTTAGTACCAAAACCCCGGAGCTTCCAGGGGCTTCACTCCCTGGACCCCCGCAGGGGCTTTGCCTCTGGACCCCATCAGAGACCCTAAGGCTGGCACCTGGACCCCATCCGCTACGGGCATCGCGACAAGCTACTCGCTGTGCGGGCTCCCCCCCCCGCAAATACTAGACTTAGTTACATGGATTTTTTTGGCTCTGCCCCCCCCCCCTACAACAGGCAGAGAACGTAAGAAGAGCGGGAGCAGACAAGGAACAATTCAAAGAAACGTCGGAGCTTAGCGCGATCAGTATAAGTGATTCGCACGCTTCGCTTGCTCACTATAACGCATCCTAAAATGAAATCCTAGCTACGCCACTGATTCTAAACTTGAGTTAGCGGGAAATTTTTGCCCCCCCCCCCCCCCGATAACGGGCACCAGTTAACCCGCTGGTGCGTACATCATTTTTTTTTCAAAAATCAAATTAGGTCGGTCATGTGTGTGACTTTGGACGAAAATGGGTCTTAGTTGTTGTTATTCAAACCTATTTTTCGCTTTTCTCTTGGAATGTAAGTTTTCACTTTTCATTACTGCATGATGGGGATTTCTCTAAGCAGTTTTAAAGCAATTTTCCATGCATGAATGAATATTCTGTTCTTTTAGAGGTGAAAATTGGGTCGGCCACGTGTGTGACCAGTCAAAAAAGGGGCGATTAAATGACTCTTTAAGCACATTATAGTTGAGATATTGTTTATTCTTATCAAAGAAACAGAGATAGGGGAGCCTTTTTCATGATTAAAAAAAATGGTTACAATGAACAGATAAACATGGTAAATGAATTACAACATATTATCTGATTTCCGAGCAATGAGAGAAAAATTAGCTGGTCACGCACGTATGTGACCGAAAGTTTCACTTTCCAGAGAATGGACTTTTAATTTTGCTCTTTTATAAGATGGATCGATTCGTGAAATTCGAGTATATGCATGAAGTCTATAGGCTAATAATCAAATTCCTCCCATTTCAGCACTTGTAAGTCTAGTTATGTTTAGACTAGGGTAATAATCATATTCCTTCCATTTCAGCCAATGCAATACTGATCATGCTGATCGTGTGTATGAATAATGAGCGAGGGATAAGCTGAAGAGTTGTAAAGTAACTTTTGCCTGCAGTAGACAGAATCTTTGTGGCTGTTTTTATTTGCTCTTTTTTCCCCAGGTAAATTGAAATATGTAGTTGTTGGAAAGGACTTTTTAAGCATAACTTTATAATGGAAATGTGGGTAAGGATTTGGAGAATACTATCAAAATGACTAACGTGTGAAATATACATGTAAATCTAACATGAACTTGTGAACACAGGTCGGGTCCCGCCTGTTACGAGGACTGAGCTATATGAACTTTCTATTTCAATTGGCATGGGAGTCGATTTGTGGTGGTTTTTTTTTTTTTTTTTTTTTTTTTTTGGGGGGGGGGGGGGTGATTGATGCCGAAATAATGTCCTTGGTGAGGGAGCAAAGCTACCGAGCGGAGAAATTTCTTCAGGTTAAAAAGTTAATCAATTGTCTCACGGGAAGGACCATATATAGATGTAGATAGGGGCTTTGCTTCAAATAAATACACTCTATGCCCACGAGATATTTGAATGGTATATTATGTAACCTCGCTACTAAACAGCTAAACTGCTAAATATGACTATTGTTTGGCACCTCGCTTGTCCAATCGTTTATCTCCAAACCACCGTTTTTCTGTAAATTGCGAGCGAGTATAACGAGCAAGGAAACACACTCTTTTGAAGATTATCATGTTTCATTTCGTCTTCAAAATAAGAAGGCCTATAAAATATTTGAATTTTAGTAACCTAGTATAGCTGCCACATAATTTTATAGCCTATCATGACTCTACTGTAGCATATCACCATGATTGTTTACTGTTCAAAAGCACCCTGTTTGTTTTAAAGTAGTTACGAGCGAGGAAAAAAAAAACTCTTTTGACCACGAAGTATGTTTTTTCTTTTTTCAAAATAGTCTGCATGCTTGTATATGAAATAACTCAATTTCACATTCGGTCAACGCTCTTCAATGTCCAATTGGTTTGCCTTCCCAAACTATCCTCTTCATGATATAAGAGTGAGCGCTGCGAGCGAGGAAATATGTACACTGTTTGAGAAATATAGATAGTATATTCGATCATAATTTCAAAATATGGTGCTATTCGGCTTGTCGCTTGCCATCCATAACCCTTTTTGTTTCTATGAGCGAGTGATGCGAGTTATACCGACCGAAACTATTAATTAAACATTAAAAAACGTTTAAAATTGGTACAATAACAAACAATACTAAGATGATCTTTATCGATCTTCACACAGACATCGGAATTCGAAGATATTTGGACGAAAGAGTAAGAGCGCCTGCTGCTCGATTTTATGTTCCTAGATTTTCTGAGGGAGCGTAGCGGGTGAGAAAATATGGAAACATAAATACTGGGAATAGGTTTTAGTGTGTCACTACTCCATTCTCATGATTTGATTGTATCGATATCTTCCTTTCTCATATTTGGTATGAAAGGAATAGACTATTAATTATATTAATCACAGGCAATATCTTCTTGCAGTTCGACTCCTTGCAGTTATTCCTGAAATGTTATAAATAAAAGTAGGAGATTATCAGGGGGTTATCATTCTTTGATAGTGAATTATTGGGGATAACACAGGCCATCTCCACTCTACCCAAATATGGTGGTGGGGGGGGGGGATATTCCTCAAGGATCGACACCCATGCCAATTGGTTTTACGTTGATGCTAAAGGCCCTGTCACATATTAGCGTATCTAGCCAACGTATGCCCAACGTACTCGCAAATTATATACGTTCTCGTAAGTTGCCATTCGTTCGTGACACGTTTGACATGTTTGACGTACGTGGTATTGGTAGGTGTTCGCAGAGATACGCCGGAGCCGATTTCTTATTTTGGACATATTCAAAAATTTTGAACCAGATTTTGGCCAAGAATTTAAGCGTATATGAGCTTATCTGGACTTTTCCCAAAATAGATGTTCGCTAGGTATACGCTATAGCTCTATTCGCTAACATGTGACAAGGCCTTAACATTTAGAAGAGAGATGATAAAAATAAAAAGCATGAAAACAATAACCTTCATCTGGGAGTTTTAGATTTGATTTGAAAACAAGGAGTTTCAAATCAAATCTAAATCTCCCAGATGTAGATCTGTTAAAAACTCAGCTAGAGTCATGTAATATATTTCTTTGTTTGTCTCTGTGTATTGTAATGCTATTTCGTTATCTTCTATACTTACAACCTTGCCTACGTACCACTTGACACCCTTCTCAAGCTCCCACTTATGGTTAAAATCTTTACCAACGATGTCAACCGGCTTTCTAATTATTCTTACTACTTCGTTCATGTCTAATTCATGGGCACTAGTACCAGGAGGGAACATGATTGATTTAAGTTCTTCAACTGTGCATTTACTAAGTGATTTTTTTCTCAATACTTGATTTTGTGATTTTTTTCCTGAAATTAATTTGATGTTTTATTGCTGTCATTGATTTGGTTTTGTTTAGTCCTTGCAAGTGCCTATGTGCTTCGTTAGCGTTTTCCCATAGTCCATCAGTGATGATGTTTTGTATCAAGTCTTCTATCTTTTTTCTTTCTTTCTCTTCACCTAGGACTCTATGTTGTTGTTTCTGCCGCACTCTGCATTTCACTTCTTCCCTGTGTTTTTTCTTTCTCTCTGCATCGGCCAGTTGAGTTCTTGCTCCTCTCTTAAGAGCACTCTTTATTATACTGGCTCGCAGAGAGGGTGGCTTAGACTTAAGCCATGCACCGGTCTCGTTCGTTTTAAACATAACCTTGCTTTCTACCTTCCCGACTGATATGTTTGGGCTTTGATGCAGGTAAGAGTCCATAAGTGCGAAATTTCTCTCGCCGGAGATATTGTTTGTATCACAGGATGCGGCTTGTTTGATGACATCATCAGTAGGTTCCCAAAATTCACCGCCTGGTAGCTGTGATGAAAGTTGTCTTTCAACTATTGTCAACACAGAAGTAATTGCCACTTCCAGAGCTCTGACCATCTCCTCTTCAAGTCGCCCATCGGAGCCCACGCATGAGACACTCTTCCATATTGGGTCGTGGACAAGAGGGTCTCCAAAGACGTTAGATACGTACGGTCTTTTGTGGCCACTTCCACTTCGGTCAAGTGACCGAGCCTGCCCTTGGTTGTACCGTCGTATTTTAAAGTTAAACCGTCTTCACTACTGCAAACAGCTTCTTTCACTTGATCTTTGCTCAACGATTTCATTTCATAACCTAAGCGTGCTTGGGTGGCCCTCGAGGGAAGGGGCCCGATGGGTTTCCCATGCAGGGTGCTCGTTACAATACGTATAGCTTCCGATGTCTTGTTCTCGGGCACTCCAATATCCTGTTATCGGAAATTAAAATGTCATCATTCATCAACTATTACTAGATAGTGGCAAGCATTGTTCCAAGTATTAATGATTTAATTACCCCTAAAACTTTCAAAACTAACTATACTTTGTATAATAGTGATGAATTACCAATCTCTGATGAACTATGAGAATGAGAGCAGTTCATGATTATGATGAATTTTTAAGTCTCTTGTGCATGCATCTTTTCTAATGACAAAAGAAAAGACACAAATACACAAGAAAAGAAAAAAAAAACTTGATATTTCTCACTGTCAAGTGGATGCTTTTTTCGTTGCAAGGGGAGAAAGGAGGGGCTGAGGGGTAGTGATTATGTCTCCTCTCTTTGACCCATCCGGGATAAATCGAATCATGTAAAAACACAAAGCAGATTAACTCCTAATCTAATTTATGAAACGATCACTCTTCACAAAATAATATCGATGCAGTGAAGCTGGATATTTAGGCCAAAACTTAACATATCCACTGTCCAAGGCGAAAAGTAGCAGATTTCGTTGGTTCGTCCCATATCCCCCTCCCAAAACAGAATTTCTCTTGCAATTACAGAGCGGCATAGCTGAAAAGTTGTGCACTTTTGTTTAAAGCGCCATATTTGTTCACATCCATAAATAATCTATGCTTGCCCAGTCGCAATATCCGATATGGAAGCACTTTTAGAAATTGTTTTATTATGCAATTTTCCACGAAAATGTGATTTATTCTTGGAACATCTGGACAATTTACTACTTTGTCCATTACAAAGTTCCACCTATACTGCTACGTCCTACCCGTCCACAGAGGTCGATTTTTCACTAATTTTCTGAACATGAAATGTGGGGCAGTAAGCTGCAGTAGAGTTTAAATAGAGTTTAAATAATTTTACTGGATAATGCAGGAACTGATTATGTAGGTCAATTCTTTAGATTTTTTTTATTACATCGTCTTTAAATACAAAGAATAATCACATTTTCTCTCTGAACACTTTTATATACCATTCATTTATATCATATTCATTTATGAATGATGTATCATAATATTGCAGGAGCGTCGGAGCGTCTTCCCAGGGTACTAGAAAAATGGGCACGTTGGGATAAAGGGCGCTTACAAGGGCGTAACACAAGAAGGAAAATATACTGTAAATACTGTATACTGTATACTGTAAATATACTTGCATCTAACACACTTAAGGAGCATTTTGACGTAATGTTTCAATCTTTACAGGAAAATATTTCGACTTTGTAATTGTATTACTTATTCGCGAGAGAGTGGAGCGAGCGAGCAAAAGAAGTATTTTTTTTTTTTTTTTTTGCTGAAGGCTACAGCATTTGCGGTATTTACCATGTTTACCGTGCCCTATCAATAGAAGCAACAGTAAATTCATTTTGTAGGTCTTAGATAGCCATTATTTCGATCCATTTTTCCTTGTAATTGACAAAGTTCACATTTTTCAATACATTTGCGAAGTCTCATTGCGTACGCTCATGATATTCAAATTTTATAAGCTAGAGTGATATCTTCCTTTCTTTTAGAATTCGTTTTCTTTCTATCTCTGTCCGTTTTCTTAATTTTCTTAGCCCCCTCCCCATTTCCTGTTTTTATAGGTCCTCAATTTTCCTTAAGGATCGGGAACAAATTAAAGAGATGCGTAGTCGCCTCCTCATACCAACTACCCTTTACATGGAAATATAACTTGCTTTATAAAGTGATGAGAGATTTTGAAAGAGTCATACTCAACGCCACTTAGCCTTGAATTTCACTGACACCCACTGAACTAAACAAAAGCATTCAACAATATATTTTATTGACCAAGAAATGCGCCTCTCCAGCCTCTACATTATGGGGCCCTACCTCCAGGTCCCATGCGGAGATGAGTGGGTTAGCTACCTGAGGAATGTATAACGACTATCACAACTCCCGACTATTACTGTATTTATCCCTATTAAGTTATTTTTGAAAGTGCTTCCATATCTAATATTGTTCAATGATTAAGCTGCGTTAATTATGGTGCATTTATACGGAAATGCGCAATACTTAGTGAATAGGATCGATACCGCTCTATTATCACTGATTGCATAGGAAGGGAGCAACAGCAAAATAGTTGTTTCATAGAAGATGAGATTTGTTTTCTTTTTTTTCATCCGGGGCACAGAAAAATGCAAGAAATTCCTCACAACAGTATTTGTAGTAATACGAGAGTAGGCCTATGTTCTAAATAGCAAGAAAGCTCCAAAGTTGGGATAAGTCATCGACAGTCTATAATCTGTTGATTTCTAGCTTCTTGCACTGCAGGCACCATTTTTATGCATTATAACTCTATATTTTGAGCGCGAAATAAGATCGTGAAGAAATGTATGCAATAGAAGAGCCGGAGCTTTCGAAATTCCACCCCCCCCCCAAAAAAAAAAAAAACAAAAAAAAAAAAAAATCTCTCCCCTTGCATTATCTGGTGCACTTCATTTGTCATGGGGGTACATTGTAAGCTGCAAAGATGAACTCATCCTTTTTACTTTACTGTCTGTTTTTTCGTCTTTCTTTCGAAAATTCCCCCTACCCATTACACCCCCAATATATTTCTTTCCGTATCTCCTTTCGTATTTCCTTCCGTATACCATGTATAATTATACCGTTTAGAATCAAAATAAAATGAATATAGGAATACATATAGAATCTGATTTTTTTCTAAGCTTTGTTTGATTATTTTAATACAATGTAATTATTTCTATAAAACATCATTTCAATCTTATTATGTTATGTTCCAAGCAATTCAGTCGTTTGACTGCTACTGTGAATGATTTGCATGATGATGTTGTTTATGCAAATAAAGCATTCCATTCAGTTCCATGCAATAGATACGCCACTTGGTAAGACGCACTATAGGAAAAAGGTGAATGGTTTGTTAGGTTACTATTAAGTTATCATGTTTGTTTGTTTTTTAGTCCATATGCACTCAAGGTACTATTACAACTTTTTGGAGAAGGATGGAGGAGGGGGTGGGGGTAAACCTCTATCAGGTTGACTTCACCTAGTGCCTCATAATTTTGCATAAATGTTGAGACTGGTGCATAAGCTGACGAGAATGGAGATATGAAACAAAACCAAAAAAAAAAAATCAGTAATTCAGTCAAAGTTGGGTCTCTGAAAAATGTAATGTCAAATTTGAGACTGAACGAGAAGGGCATAAGGGAAATTCACTGCAAGCATGTCATAATAAATACGGTTATTGGTAATGAGTGGCCGCGCTAGAGATGGAGACAGAGGTTGGTGGAACAATTGGGGGGGGGGGGAGGGATAGGCGTAATGTTAGGTTGTGCCAGGCCCGTTGCATAAAGCTTACATGTTGCTCAGCCATACTCAACAGCCAATCAAAATCCAATATTCCGTGAAGAATTACTATAATAACAAAGTTACTATTTTAGTAAGTTTTATGCAACGGGCCCTCAGCTGGGTCTTCTCACCACCGAAACGTGTCTGGGCTGTTTTTACTTCAAAATGGGTGGATTGCCCGAATATCAATTAACTTCTATAAGTCAAGATTTTGTGTGTGTGCATGTGTGTCCAAATTACTGGAAAACTTTAATGTATAACCAACAAGCAAGAGCCCGGAGCCCACTGTCTACGGGGGGGGGGGGGGGGGGGGGGGGGTTAATGGGAGAGAGATAAAGGGGAGAGGAGGGGGCTTGAGACCACTGAGTGGTTTGAACTCAACTACATACATGACATAGATTCCATTCATTTTTGTTGTTCACATTTATCATGACCATGCGGTTGTATGAAAAGCTTAATAAAAACTTCGTAATAATGGACTCTTCAAATTTCATCATTATGCTGATTGTTATTGTTTTGATGGTATATGGAATCAATAAAATATAACTCAAAAACAACCAGTGAAGGGTATAGCCCTGGCATGTTTCTGCTACTCCATCTCCCCCTCCCCAAGCCCCTCCCCTTGATTACTCGCTCACATAGTGTATCATTTCTGCCTTATATACTTCTGTTTTAGGCACAATTTTCTCCAATTTTGTCTTCTTATTTTACTCATGCATTCATTCTTAAAGCAATGCGGAGTAAAACGGGATAAAATTTCCAAAAAAGTGCGTAACTAAAATGTGATTTCCCACCAAAGTTACAAAAACACTAATGTCTCTGCCGCAGTCTCCTATATAAACCACAGTAAGGATTGAGACATGTTGGAAAAGCCTGCCATTGGAAATTTTTAGTCAGTGTGGTTTAAAGGGTACTCCCAAAAGAATATTTATCATTATTATCAAAGTCTATTATTTAAACAGAATGGTTTGTTGTGTTAGACGTTGTGCCAAACTCTTGGAACATGGACCCACTGGGCCCACGCTTGAAACAGATCTTGTCTCATGCCCACCCCCCCCCCCCCCAAGTCGAATAGTACCTTTAATGCATGGACTTGTTTGTTATTGGGCTCTATATAAAATAGACGTAATGTACCTGGAGATAGTATGACACTTCCCGAATTAGGGGATTGTAAGCTTGCCCATCCTTGGTGGACGTGCACGCAGTAAGATCATCTATTTGTTGCTTCAGCCGTTCAACTTCATCACGCAGAAGGACGTTCTCGTATATTACCGCAGGTTGTGGACGAGGAGGGGGAGGAGAAGGATTTTGACTTTTTTTCTTTAGAAAGTCATATTTGTTCTGGTATGAAAGAGCATTTCTAGTGGCCCTTTCATTTTTTTTTTTCAGTTTTGCATTTTCTGCCTTCAGCTCCTTACATACTTTTGCCCATTGACGACACTCCGCTTTAGCATGTCTTTTCAACTTCATTAACATGGACTTAGCATCTTGGTCTGTGGCAAGGATATTTTCAAGTTCTCGTATGGTTTTCCTTGAACGCTTCATATGGGCAATTCTCTTTTTCTCAGTGTGCAAATATTTCTCTCGATAAGCTCTCACTTTCTTCATTTGTAGTTCTTTGTCATCCTCGTTAAGTTTGAGGAGAGAGACGCAGTTAGAACACTTTTCTCCTCCCGGTTCTCCTGCATTTGTTAAGTGAGCGGGTCTTGGTAAGACAAATTCCTCATCCAGAAGAGTAGAAATCTTCTCTTTTGTTCCTGGTCGGTTGATGATTTTCTTAAGGGTCATCAGCCTCTGGTTTATTCTAGAGACTGCTGCTGACAGGGCAGGGACGGAAGCCTTGCACTCCCGTGCTACATCTCCTCTGGCAATTCTATCCCATATTTCCAGGAACATTCCCTTCGTAATTTTATTATTTCTCATATGTGAGAAGACATTTGACAAGCAGACGCTTGCTTGCTGGCAGCGTTCTCCGATGAATACGTCCATTGCTGTTGAGTAATAAGAATTTTCACTTTCTCTTTATACTCATTAACTCACTGATACAGACACACACCCAGGCACCCCACATACATACACGCTTGATATTTAGGCTACGCCCTTGTCATGTACATGTATTTACAAAAGCACGTAACGAACAACAGGTTATGTTAGACGGCAAATTTTAGAGACACTCATCATTATTTCACGAATATCGAACAAGGTATTACTATTAGAATTCGTTAATCCACTTATTTCAAACAAAACTGTGAACAATACTATCCCCGTATTCAAACTATAGCATTGAAAATATCACATAAGGAATTTGCAATATATGGGGCAGCTAACTTCAATAATTCAGTGTCAAAGTCTAAGACATCTAGGCTGCTGTTTGAGTCCAAATTATTTAAATGTTTCAGAATCTTCGAACTTCCAATTGGTTGAAAAATAAATTCATAAATGCAGTGCGAATGTTTCCACTGTATTTTTTCTTTAACAAAAGATCTCGAGATATTGTTACCTACATTAGTAAAGAATTCGTTCATTTCATTACATTCAATATTACAGCTCAACTCTTTAGACTTTGTCACGCCAGAAATCTTAGTTAATTCTTCCCCTAATTTCTTACAATCTTTATGTTTGTTATGTACTGCCTGGAAATACTCCTGCTTCCGTTTTCGGATGAGATAAGTAATATGTTTTTTTTTTAGTTTCTTATACTTTTTATTATAGTCTGTACGGATATTTTGATCAGAAGAAGACACGGATTTCTTTTAAGAAAGTCTCTAGTGTATATTAGTTTTACAGTATCTGGAGTCATCCGGGGACAAAGTCTGTTGTCTTTCACCCTTGCTGATTTGATTGGAGCATGTTCGTTACATATTTCTGTAAATGTTTTTTTTTTTTTTTTTTTTTTTTTTTTTAAACCAAATAGTCCATGTTTCTTCAACTGGACCATCGTTTGCCAATTGAAATAATGCGATGTTGTTGTTGTGGTGGTGGTGGTGGTGGTGGTGGTGGTGATAAGTGGTGGTGCGTCGACAAACTTGTGTCCTGTGCACCCGGCGCTATACAGAGAGATTCTTCTGGTCTACTCCGGTAAAAATTTCCTCCAATTTCTATAAAATAAAAACTATATATAATACTGGTTCTTGCTTAATAAAGAAAATGAATTAAGTCCCTAAACTCATGGGAATCGTATACTTAGAGAAGTGTGTATTATCAGTAATTAATATGTACATGTAGTCTAGACTTCCATTCTCGTGTCTCTAAGGTATGTCAGGATAATGATCATAGTTGTGGGAGTTGTGTAGTATATTCTTTGTTGTCATCTGATCATTAGTGTACTTTAATTTTTGTTGTAGGGAAGACCGTTGTAGGGCATATTTTGCAAAGGTTAAGAAAAAAATGGGTCATGTCATCACGATTCTGACAAACGTCACAAAGGCCAGTGGAGTGCCTCCCCACCTTGTGTTGATAGTCATCGAGTCCTTGTACGACTCCAAGTCGCAATCTGTGGAGTTGAACATCTTTGTAACGAGTAGTTTTCCACATTCGGGACTTAGGAGAGACATGTGGAATTACTACTTGACAAGTAGATGGAGCCTCCTTCACCCACAGCTGTTACCAAGTCCGGATCAGTTCTCGCCTGAGCTCAAACTTGACCTCTGAGACTGTTCTGGGAAAGCAAATATCTAGTTTGGGTTTCTTAGTTGCCTGTTTGGCCAAGAAATTAGCCGTGTCATTCCCTTTGATACCACAGTGGCCTGGTATCCATTCAAAAGAGACGTTGCATCCCATCATATAGAGAGAATTTAGCCAGAGTCTGATATCAAACAATTTGGTTTGAGAGATTTAACTGGGAGAGAAGAGCAATGACGCTTTGGCAATCTGTGAAAATACACGAGTATATTGGCTGGACTATTTCTATCCACTCCAACGCAAAGAGGATTGCCATAAGCTCTGCTGTGATTTATATGTGCACGCCAGGTCAACTTACTGTCAAAGATGATACCCCAAAATCTAGCTGATGGGTGAAAAGCAATATCTTGTTTATTAAGCTTCAAGCTTGTTTTCATATTATGCTTTCGTGTGAACAAGACAGCAACTGTCTTAGGTGTGGACAAAGTAAAGCCCCACTTATCACACCAAGTTGTGATATTATTCACATTTGTCTGTATTTTGTGCGTAATAAATTCAATGTTTCTGTTTGATTTCCATATCGCAATATCATCGGCATATTGAGAAACACTAACTCCAGTGAGCACTTTAGCAACATCGTTGACTGCCATATTAAATAATGTAGGGCTAATGACACTGCCCTGAGGAATGTCACACTGTAATTCCAGGGACCGTGAACATGGTGAAACAGCGTTTTTAACCCGTACTCGTATTTTCCTATGACAAAGGAAGTCCTTTATCCACATGACAATACGCCCTTGAAGCTCGTAAGCTTTGCAATGACACTTGATGGTCAGAGTCTGTCGTAGTCGTAGGCTTTCTCTAGATCCAAAAACACAGCCAATGTACTTTCCTTATTAGCGAAACCCTTGTTTATACTGGACTCAAGACCTAGAATGTGATCTTTGGTGCTACGACCCTTTCTAAAACCACACTGGGCATTACTCAAAATATTGTGAGTCTCCAATTACCATACTAATCTACTACTAACCATACGTTCCATCAACTTACAGATAGTAGAGGTGAGAGCGATCGGTCTGTACGATTTGGGGTCACAAGGATCTTCCCAGGCTTAAGTACAGGGATCAGGATGGCATCCTTCCAATTACTACGACATTGGGAGTGCTCCCACATCATATTGTATATCTTTAACAGAAAACCACATGTCCTACCGGGAAGGTGCTGCAAAGGGGAATTACTGATCCCATCCCCACCAGGGGTGGTGCATTTCGTGGAGGCCAGAGCAGACTCAAGTTCAGCCATGGAAAAGGGCTGATTTCAAATAGACTGAGAATCAGACTCAGTGGTAATGGAATCTTCTAAAGATTGGTGATGAGATTTAAAAGTATCTGAATAACCTCCGTCGCTGTTGACATTTGCAAAATGGGATGCAAGAATATCTGCCTTCTCTTGATCAGAAATGTGATCTATGCCCTCTTTGCAAAGTACCGGGATGCTTGGCTTCCTGCGATTCCCAGAGATGCATTTGACTTTGTCATAATATATACTTTGTGCCTGGGGGGTCCCTTCCATTGAAGAGTGGACAGCATCCGCGAGAAAAAAACGCGGAAAAGGGTATCTTTTCAGGGGTAGGCGCGAACGCGAATAGAGTGTCAAAAAACGCCAAAAAAAAAAAAGAAAAAAAAAGCAACCTAAATCACGATAATCTAAAACGCAAAAAGGGTATGAAATTTGCACCGACTGCGGGACCGGCTGTAACAAGACCCGTGCCATAACGCCTGTTTAAAACATGAGACAGTGAATTATCTCGAGATAAAAACGGCTCCAAACTTTCAACGGACCCCACTATCACTCTCAAGATAAGAAAATAGGAATATCCTCGTTTAGGGTATAGGGTGTGCAAATCTGGGACATCAGCACAAAATCCGTGTTTAGGGTGTCCTAGCGGCCTGCCCTTGAATCCTCGTTTAGGGTGCTTTTTGAAGGACGATTCTCGCGGATGCTGTCCACTCTTCAATCGATATTTAAGTCTCCTTGTATCAGGAGATGACATTGTTTATCAGATGCCTTTCCAAATATATCTAGCATGCGATTAAAGTACTCAGTATTGTCTGGCAGTCTAAATTAACAGCAGATTAATAGTTTCTCAGTTGAAGGTAACCGTAAATCAATCCAAATTGCTGTCATAAAGACCACGACGTTCAACACATGATAATGTATTATTTTTTTTTTTGTAAATACAAACTCCGCCTCCGCGGCGACCGTCTGTTCTGTCCCGTCGGAATAGGGTAAATCCATCAATAGATACAAGATTATCACTTTAATTTTGATTAAGCCATGTTTCAGAAATACAAAATATGTCAAAGTTAATTTGCAACAAAAGAGATCTCAATTTATAACAAATTTACAATTATTATAAAATTAAGGAACATGCAAAACACAAATAAATAAAGGCACATGGAATGAAAATGTGAAAGTATATTTATCAGTTTTATTGCAGTTTCCTATTCCTACCATTACAGGTAGGCGGAATTTGATTAGCATCAGAAGGATATCATTTTCTCTAATGATCGAAAGAATACAGGAAAGTTGACTGCATTCTCATTAACACAATATAAATTTCTTTCAGTAACCTGTATGATGAAGGTCAGTTTTAAAATGATATTCGGATTTTAAAATACAATATCTCCTTATGATCCCCTGTGGTGTTTCATAAAGTTGTTCCTAAAATTACGCATGACTTTACGAACGACTGAAATATGAAGTGCAAAATGAGATGGCTAAAGCTTTCCCAACAAAGTGTGACTGCATTTCGCATAATCTCAACGATATTGTGCTAAAGAATATTCTTGTAATTATTATTTTAAACAATAGTAATGTTACTTTAGGTCTGCCTAATTTACCTAAAGCTAATTCAATTTATAATGACCGAGAATCCTATTTGCCTTGTTATATTGAAGTCGTTCGTAAAGTCATTCATAACTTTGCGAACAGCTTTATCCTCCCCCCCCCCCCCCCCCGAGAGCCTACATAAACAATTTCTCGAAGTTTGCCCCTGTGTAATCCGACTGTTTGTCAACCGGCATTGTTTTAAGACAAACCAAAATTATATAACAGATAATGATATATGAATTAAAAAAAATGAAATTGAAGCAAAGTGTCATTGCAAAGTCCACTCGATGATGATGCTAATGATGACACATTAATGATTCCTTTTGTAATCGTTCATACACTCTACGGAACTCCCGGGTGTGATTAACCCGAATAAGAGTGCATCACAGCCACACTTAGTTCCGGGTCAAATATCTTTGAGGATTATAAACAGTGTGTCCCACAAAAAAACAAAACAAACAAAACAAAAAACGAAACCGAGATTGATCAATGTTTAATCATATCTTAATCACAGTTATTAGTAAAGTTAGCCTCTTCTTATTAAGATGCCACCCATAATTATGATACACGCATGAGTGAATATAAGTAAGCCTGTCAAGAATCGTTTGGCTAACGATCACATTTCTAGAAAGTTCATGTTCTGCCCTTTCGTTTGAAACCTCAATGGGGAAAATAACCAGGGATGACAAAGAAAACTTCAATATGTTCAATTACAATACTGATTGCATTTCCGTGATTTAAAGAATCCTGTTTCGTAACTCCTTACCTATTTTTCGCATAATCGATGCGGAGATAGTCACGGGTGGTCTAAAGGCTTTCGTGTATGTACCCCTCTTATCCCACCATCCTCATTGTCCATCACTACCCCACACCCCCCCCCCCCCCCCCGAATCTCAAATTCTACACTCCCTGAAGATCTCATGTTGAAACCCATCCCCCACCCCCCTCATCCCCACCCCATTCCCCACCCCACTCGGAAACCCAAACGAACTCTTCATCCCTCACACACTTCCTCTCTTTCCCTCTGCATGCGTGTATGTACATAGTGATGGTCTTTAAAAGACATAAATATTCGTCTAATCCATTTATTTAGTCAAAAACCTCTGCATAGCTGTTAACACTTTCAAAACAAAATATTTTCTTTCCATACATGTATTAGTTAGTATTATGAATAAACATCCATACATCTCGATTTCGGTTTTTTTTTTCTGGGACACACTGTAAAACGCTCGGGGGGTTTTACCAAACAATTGGATCATCACCTCTGAATTCAATACAATAATTTTTTTCTGGAAATTTTGTTGTATAGATATCCCTAACGCGTAACGTGCGTTACATGTCTATAAACGGACGATTTCCCGGGTCAATCTGACTCGGAAGTTTGTAGAGAATACATAGTACCAATTTTGGAGTTGAATACATTACACGGTCTTCAGAGGCCAACATCTCAAATATCAGATAGTGACATCTGTGACCTTTTTATCTTCAAGCATCCATACCAAAAAAAAAAAAAATCGTTTTTCTTGCTATGGCGAGTGACTTGCACTAAGTTTAGAGTTTATTACAATTATGTTAATAACCTTGCCCTTCCTCTTGAGATAATCGCGTTAGCGACAGAGGTAGGACGGAAACCAGAAAACATAGCAGGGCAATGATGCTAAGAACATTATAATGTTATCAAACTCAGAATTGAAGATTTAAAAAACAAATATAAAAGCAATTTCAATTATCTTCTGCAATAATACAGATTAAAAGTATACTGTTGGTTAAGCCAAGGCTTATGGGCAAAGTTCTAGTTTGAGATCGCATTACAGTTATGACAGGATTCTCAG
>CM057161.1:6588352-6939107 GCA_029962745.1 Echinometra lucunter | reverse complement strand
AAATTGATGTTCGTACATGTATATACTGCGTCATGCATTATGCGTCATAACTCAGACGCTAATGCTCGAGCAAACCAATATCCATGTATACTGTTACAGTACACGTTGGACACAGTAATTGTTTGGTTGCTTGGCTATGCAAGCACGTTGGTAATGATAAGAATAATACGTGTAGGAACATGATCACTTAGGCGCCGGAAGCGGAGGGCAGGGGGGGGGGGGCAAGAGGGGCCGTCGCTACCTAAACGAAAAAGTGGAAGGGCAAAACGCATTTCCCTCCCTCCTCCCCCATTCCCCCAAGCCCTCCCCCCGTGAAAGACAAGAAGAGAAAAAGGTGAGAGAACGTCGGAAGAGAAGAAGAAGACAAGAAACGATGACAAAGAAACGTGCAAGGCTAGGCCCGCTTCTAGCTGGAGGGGGGGGGGGGTGAAATCGCCCCTCTCCGCCCCCCCCCCCCCCCAGGGAGCGCGCTCAAAATTTAATTTGCACGCTTCGCTTGCTCACTACATGGCTCACTACCGCCCCCTAAAATGAAATCCTGGCAACGCCCGTGCTTTGCATTGCAGTTGTCTCTTTTTTTAAATACATGTTAGAGAAATATTCCGAAGTGATATGCGTGTTCTGTCGAGAGTAAAGGTGCGTCTGTGGAGGCTATACTTTTTTTTAATGAGTGTGTGGTGAGCATGTGTGTTTGATATAGGTATGAGAAGACATGAGCCCCTAAATGGGTGAGGCTCCTAGGATATTTATATGCATACGTATGACAGTTTATTCTTCTACTTCTTCTTTTTTCTCTTTCTATTCTTCTTTGTGTTTCCGTGATTTTTGTTGATATTTTTTGATGTAGTAATGGCCGCCTTATTTCATAATTCACCCCTAGAATTGCAGCAATCAACCATTGTTCTATTGTAAGAACAGATACATGATCTTATATACGAGGACAGGACGTATTCATTATGCGCACATTTGACATTTAAACCTTCAACCCACTTATGATAATCTCGAGTTTGGGAATCCCCACTATCACGACTATAAAAATGATCTCGTACGACTCCACGGATGAGGTGGTCAAAATGTTGTCCAGTTCGCATATAAAAGCAGACGTGTTTGTAGTTGTGGCAGTCTTGTTAAGACTTTACATGTGAATCGATTTTTAAAACGTTCAGAACTCGACTGCAAAAGGAATTCAACATTGATATTCGTGATTTGCCGAGCGCGGATTACCGTTTCCTATAGTGTATTCGCTTATTATGATGTAATGATATGCGGGATGGAACTCGCTCCGAAATAACATATCAAATACTTTCCAAGGAGGATCTCAAAATGTCGCTACTTTGAAGGTATGTATACACTGGGGCTCCTTCGTTTTTCTTCAAGATGTCATGTTGATAACTATTATCAATTTCCCTTTTAAATCCTAAAATTATTTTTGTATTCTGACTGATTATCTATTCATACTTGTTATTCGCAACGTAGATTTGGATATCTATGTGTTCATTTCGCAATTTCTCATTTCGTCAATATTTATTTATTTATTTTTTTTTTACAAAGGTTTTATTGGCATTTTCTCTCAAAGAGGCAACCTTGTGTGAATAATTTGAAATAATTATCATAATTAAGTAGATTAAAAGATAAATGGGTTATTGGAGACTACAAAAGTGCAAGCTTGTGATTTTGCTATTTCGGCAATTCCGCGTCGGAAAAACTGTCACCTTACTTTACATTTAGAGTAAAAACAATCACTTTGATAGCACTGAATAACCAAATCTTTTAATTAAAAAAGTCTGAAACAATAAAGAATTCCACGATCTTAGTCTGTGTTGGTATAATGCATGTTTGATTTTAAAAGACATGTTTGAAGTTTAAAATTTACGCTTTTTTCTGGTAATTTTTCTGGTAATTCCGGTGTTATACCACCATATCATGAATGTAAGAATAAAATTGTTGGAATGAAAGAGCTCACATGCAAGAATGGGCATATTTACAGAGTATTAATGGTGAGAAGGGAGGCAGAGTACAAAAGAGGCACAGAAAGTCTAAAAATGTTGGTAACGGAATTACACCCTTGCCGTGGAATTGCATTTTTGTCAATGTCCTGGAATATTCACGAGACGGTCTGATTCGTGATTCGTAAACATCGATAAATATTAAAAGGGTCTTCCCGCCGGCCCATTATAAACAGTGATATTTCATGAATCTTGTACACTGGTCCACGGGCACATTTAGCGGGGGGGGGGGGGGGGGGATCATTGCTGTCCCCTTTCACCGGAACATCAATGTTTTAATTTCAATTAAAGTTGTTTCCCTTGAGCGAAGAGAGCGGGTAAATATGTTTACCTTTTTTTTGTGAAAATGTATTTGAGTATGCACCTAGCACCTCGCTGCCAAATATGGAGACATTCAGGCCACTCGCCATGCTCGCTGTCCAAGTATAGGAGATAGTGATTGTCCGAGTACTAACTTTAACCCCCTCTCTTTCGCGAATGAAACAGTAAATATTTGATGATTATTTTGAAAAATATATCAACGGGAGTCAAAAAGACCGTGTTAATAAATTAGGATCTTGTGTGCAGTGATCCTGGCCCAGGAGCGGCACTACATGGGGGGGGGGGCAGGGGCGAGCATCCCCAGTGAATTTTTACGTGATTAGAAAGAGGAGAAAAAGAAGAAAAGAGAAGAAGAAGAAGAAGAAGAAGAAGGAAAAAATGATGGGGAAACAGAGAGTTCAGTCACGCAACTATAAAATACCTCTATCTGTTCATTTAAAACGTAAATAAACTCACCTAGGGTCATCTTGCCCCCTATCAAAATACCCCGTCGCCGCCCCCGTCCTGGACAGCGATGATATGCAAAGCAGAGGATTTCTGTGTTATAGTTTTAAATTCATAGTCGTGCGCATAGATCTCCTTCATTATCTTTCGGTCCATGTTACAATAATAATATTTTACATTTACATAGCGCATATAAAATTCAATGTTTCTATGATGCCATATGGTAAAAATCCGCATAAAACTCTCCTGATAATGCAGTACTCTTTGTATAACTCGCCTTTTTTCCCGATTCATGTCGCTCTTTATTTAATGTAGGTTTTTTCCTGGTTCAGAGCAAGTGCAGGCTTGTCTCCAAATATTTTTGCAGATAATATTGTTTGACTCTGTAATTTTATCTGCATAAGGAAATGGGCATGTTGCTTAATTGCTACTAGAGATTAAAACATGAGCAAGAAAGAGAGAAAGAGAGGGAAAGAGAGAGAGAGAGAGAAAGAGAGAGAGAATGAGAATGGAGGTGTTGGAGGGGGTAGGAAGAACACCGTTCGGCAGAGTCGCGGGAAGATCTTTTAAAATCAAATAATAATTGGTGCTCAAGTTTGTTCAGGGGGAAAATCAAAACTTTGGCTCACTAACTGAATCTAAAGTAGCCCAGCATCGCCAAAATAAGTGACAAATTTGTAACCAATCTTATGGGCGTAACTTAGTGCAGCAACCAGCTCTGGCTCTGCGTAACTTTTTAAAACGCACTAATTACCGGTAGGTTGAGGATCATTCGGGGATCATTAAAATACAGGCCTGTCACTTGAATAGAAACAATATAGGCCTATTTCATCTAGATTATGGACGCAACAGTGTACAGGCCGCCTATCCGTTTAAACGGTCCTAAACTGGGGACTCAGATAAACAAGCAATTGTAAACCCAACGTCTATAAAATTCTGTGAAATTCGTTCAGAGACACCTGCTGACGTCATGAAAATTGCGAGATCGATCATTGATATTGCGCAATGTGGGGAATCCCCCTTGAAGAGCGTACTTTGCATGCTCTGCCCAAACAATGTAGTATAGTATCACTGATCTCTCCACTAACTCCACATAGTGGAGAGATCAGTGTATAGTATACACACAAGAAAACATCATGATGAGTTTAGTCTTTTCTATTATACTTTTTCATACATAATCAAAACGAAGGAAGAAAGTCTTCATTTTGTTGGCGAAAAGAGACAAAAAACGAATATGAAAAGGGAGATTCTGAATTAAACTTTCAAGTTTATAGCACTAAGAAATCTTAAGTTATGTAGCATACATTAAAAGAAAACTGGGAAATTAAATGCTCATTTTCTGTGGAATGTAATGTAAAGACTATATCTGTGCGTATTTAGACTACTTGCCGAGCTGCGAGGCTAAAATTGTTCGAAATTGTTCAAAGAATCAAGGCAAGCAAAAATGCCATCACTTTCACCATTAATAATTGTTGGAGAGGATATTCATATCGAGTCGATAATGAAGCTCGAAAGACGAGGTAAGCAGAGATAAGGAATGTAGCAATGGTATTTCTCATTGAATTAGTGCATGCATATGCAGACTTATGACAAAAATAAGGTTCAGTCCCAATCGTATGACTAGTAGTAGTACGAGAGTAATGGCATTCCGAAGTTACACAAAATGGAATATGCGTACCTCGCTACCTCGTGTATCGCGCTAGCAATGCTGCAATAACTCCACCTCCCAAAGTTTATTTTTTGCAGATGGTTGTGTCATTTTGGTGATCTATGAATTATGAAATAAAATTGTTTACAGACCTAATTGTGACAGGGGCAGGGGTTGGGCACTTTGAGTAACACTGTTAGACAGGAACAGGGGTAATTATATTAATGATGTAGATGATGAGTAACATTAAAACAAGTAATATCATTGTTATTATTGTTATTACCCTATTTATTTTGATAGCTATTATACTACCTCTATAACTATATTTGTATTATCATCAGTGTTATTGTTGCTATATTTATCCTCCTTTTCGTTCTTTTTTTTGATAATGTTTTAAATTTCTGTATGATTTAGTATCATCATCATCATCATCATCATCATCATCATCATCAAAAATATTTTTATTCAATAATTATGAAATTATGATCATTATTAGGCCTATTATTATTGTTATCATTATTTTATTTTATTATTATTATCATTATTACTACTACTGCTACTAATACTACTATTATTATTATTATTATCAATGAAGATAGCATTATTAGCATTATTTATTATCATTGTTATTATTTTGACATATATTGAACATTATAATCATTATTGATATTTTTTTCTTCTACTACTACTACTACTACTACCAATAATATTAGTATTATAGTCAAACTAGTCTGAAAAAGGCCATCCGAGGGAAACAGACAAAGTGGTCACTGCAAACAGGTGGCTGCTATAGGCAGGTGGCCTTTACATAGAGATGGCCACTAAGACAGGTTTAACTGGATGTGTGTTGGGGGAACCAAAATCAAATGTATTTGTTGAGTTGGGTGTCATCATTTCAACTATGGAAAAGATACTCAAATGGAAAGGCTTTGATTTCCTGCAAAAAATCTCCTGAAAAATGTATTTGTTTACAGCTTTAATTTGTGAAATACCCCCTCCCCCCAAAAAACCCAATTACCTTTAGCCTTTTGTGGATTACAGTTTAGAAGTATGATGAAAATTAATGAAGGATGACATTCAAGCCAATGTACTTAGCTGGAGTCGTCCTTTGGTTCTGTGAATACCAAATTTCATCGCCTGGCTGGCAAAAGGGCGTTAACGTGCATGCATGACGCAATGTTATACATCCCTTGGCTAGCAAAAGGGCTGAACGCCTGCACACACTGTACCTTTCGCGTAGTGCGCACTCGAGCTAACACCCTTCTGCCAGCCGGGGGGATGTATAAAATTGTGCATGCGCACGTGCTAATGCCAGCTCGGCGACGGTTTACATAAACCATAAACCGTATTATTAGCATATTATGCTAATTAATCTACCCACTAGTCCCATTAAAGTGAGAGTATATACAAAATAGTAATATCTTTTCGTAAGAGTAATATTTGAAGCTGAATTTTTGTAAATGGAATCCCTGTTACATACAGAACAAAAATATCTAATACTGTGACTGGTACACTAGAAATTTGTTGCTCGATATATTTAATCTAATAATGCCTGTAATCCCCCTAAAATCATCTGCCTAAAGTTTTTTAAAAAGTCGCGTTGGCAAGGAAACCCCAAAATGTAAGATTTCAGGATATTTTTGACCCCTCAGCTTTGACCCAGTTTCAACTGGGTACCCACTTTAATGTTAAAATGACGTTCAAAGTGGGTACCTTGTAGCGCAATTCTAGCAAAATGCGCGCAGGGTATAATACATATTGTACAGTCTAGCACGCAACACAACTGCAATGGACGAAGCTGGGTACCCAATTTTACGTCATATCTCATACTCAAATTTTTGGGTCAACTCTTGACTTTTTATGAGAAAACTGGCCAAAATGCATTGATTTCGATTTTCGATTGAAAATCATCATGTTTTTAATGTAAATCTTCTTAGAATACTATTCTCGATCATATATCTTTTTTTTTTTTTACCATTGTGTAATCACTTTAAGTCTGGTCTTGCTTTCATGATAAATGATTCATTGGACATGACATCGATATTTATTTTTCTTCTCGTTGATAGGTATTGGTTGACTGGACAAAACAGTCATGGATTGGGAAGGGATGTGAGTATATATAATCTCAATTATGTAAACCAAGATTTATCTTGATGGAGACCGGATGTAGTGATGTACTAGGCATGAATGTGTACATATCTTATGGTATAACATAACTAACATGAGCATGAGCACATATCCATCTAAACACAGTGACAAATTGTGTTCTTTAAATTCATATGTATATTTTTTTGTTCAAAACAAACTTCTTATTTACTCTTTTCTTTGTTTGAAATGTTTTAATTAAACTTGAAATGGTGGCTTTATGCACATTTTTGTAAGTTTAAACATGATACAAACAGTGATGTAATGAGCCCTAAATTTCGTCCCTGTTTCATGAAGTGACGGATGAGCGCGCAACTTTAAAAGAGTTAGTTTTGAGTAATCGCTTTTAAAGTTTCAAGCCTCAGTCTCAGCCTCTTTAATGTATGAAGGGTGAATAAATTTTATATCCTTGTATAGGGCATATTCTGGACAATGTTCATTATTAATCATTTGCATATTCCTTTTATATTTTAGAAGAAAACAAGGTGTAAACATTGCCGTCATTTCGTGAAAGCACAAAATTCAAGGTCCCACTGTGATTTTGTTTTCAAGAAGTGACGGCTCTTATCTGCATGCGTGTTAAACAAATGGGACTTGATGAGTGCACATATGACCTAATTGTGCGCGATCACGTATTCAAATCGAATGTGTACTCTTTTATTTTTTTCACGAAGTGATGGAACTCAGCCGCACACTTAAAACATACGGGACGGCTGAAAGCGGTCACTTCATGAAAACAGAAAATCCTTTGACTAGTATTTTCTTGTTGATGTCATTGCCATAGTTACGTAATTAGACATTATTACGGTCTGAAACTCTGTGAGGTTCAAGATGTTATTGAAAGATGTCCAAAAATGTAAAAAACTAAAAAATGAAAAATTTTCTATTTTCCTCATATCTGTTACTTCGTGAAAACAGATGATTTGAAGGGCTGTTGTGTCTTGCCCAAATGTCAACTGTCCAGTATCTAATACTCGGGAGTGAGGAAGAATTTTATGGTGAAAATATGTAAATTTTTGAATTGGTACTTACATTTTTCCTACTTTTTTTTTTTGCCTTGGTGTGGAGGGGGGGAGCGGCTGCAGCCCCAAGACTCCCCCACCCATCAGTAAGCCAGTATATAAAAATAATTCACATTTGCATTAATGCATATGCACGTACTGCATGAGAGTTAACTGGCAGTAGTATGGTGAACAGGACTTTTCAATTTTATTCACTGTCTATTTGTGACTTAAAATGGGTCTGAAATATGTATTCATAGTAAACTTGAGAGAAACTTTATCATAATGCCAAGGCTACCGTTTCCTGACATTGACATTGACAAAGTTAAGCGCTGATGAACAATATCAATACAAAACCTTGTGCCCATGTTGGGTTTACCATAAAAATTCATGCATGTCTAAACTGAGTGTGGGCCAGAGGCATTCATTCGCACACACTGGCCGTGCATTATCACTTTTTTTTGTCGTGGGTAATCCTTTTTTTTTTCTCTTCACAGTCATGACAATAGAAGGGAAAAATGCATGGTCACGTGATGGCAATTGACCAATCAGAATCTTAGATTCGTTATCCTGTTTTATAATAATAAACTAACACCAGGCAAGAAGAATGTGCATGTAGGGTGTATCAGTCTTTGAAATGCAATGTTTTTTTAAATTTTGTTTTATATGTGTTTGTTTGTAGGAATGACATAGTTCTGCAGTGGAGGCATCACCATTCTCCTTTTTTAAAGGCAAGATGAAAAAGTAAAAGTGTTTTAAAAAATAGAGAGAGAAAGAGAAGAGAGAGAGAGAGAGAGAATAAGAGAGGACAAGGAGGAAAGGAAGAGATGCAGAACAAGGTGATATTGAATTTTATCGAAGTAAAACTATCAAAAACAAGAACAAACAGTCCAAAGACCGATACTTGTATGCAAATTAAAATCACAGAGTAAATTCATGTAGATAGTTAAAAATCACATAATATGGGTGAATATGAGTAAAAAATCAACAAAATGTGTTATTTTACAAACTGAAAGTCAAAAGGAACAATAAAAGAGCTGAAGAAAGCAAAAAATGAGTAAAAACAAACAAAATAAGAATAGCTGACATAGAGAGAGAGTGGTGAATCAGTTGAGAGAGAGAGGGGAGAAGAGAAGGGGAAGGGAGAAAGAGAGGGGAGAGAAGGAGACAGGAGAGGATAAAAGATGATTAAGATTTTCAAATTAACATGCTCACTCTATTACAGCATTATTGGTTGTCAAATAAGCTTCATAGGTTGGCTCATGGTTTTATGTTTGATTAAGTGCAGTATTTACAGATGAGGAGATGGTAAAGGTCTAGTAAGAAAAGTTGCAACTTCAATCTTACTGCAAATTTCAGCCTAGTTCTCTGCAGTAACAATGAACACTTTCTCATTTCTTCATTTCTATTACCACTGAAGGATTGCATCCTGAATTTCAGTAGGAACCTGCACAAAGTTGGAGAAAGCCTGCTTGGTGAGGCAGACTTCCTCACCGCTGCCGAATATTTGTGCAAAGCTTTCCAGCTCTACAACGTTTTGGATAAAGACGGTCACCTGAACGATGGGCGTGATCAGAACCAGCGAAATCGCAGCTTCTTCTTGCATGCAATAGCTTGCATACGTGCGGTAAGGGCAACCCAACCCAAGCATCAGTATGATCTTAGTGAATAAAGATGACCAAGGAGAGTAAACAGTGAAAGTTTGAGCAAAATCGGACAATCTGTTCAAGAGTTATGCATTTTTAAAGTTTCAGTAAATCCTTATTGTGAGGATCCTTAAATTGGCAACTTTGCCAGCATCTCTGATGTCATCGTGGACAACTCTCAATTCTTTTTTTACATAATTTTTCAAGAAAATTGATTAATATGAAATTTCAAGTTGGGAATCAACATAATTCTTCCCAATATGCTTGTAGAATTGATATAGCCATGTCATTCTCAAACAATAAATCAAACAGTTTTATATTTCTCTTGAAAATAAAGAAAATGTTGAATTTTGTGTACAAAATGAATGGAGAGTTGTCCACGATGACATCACAGATGGTGGCAAAGTTACCAATTTAAGGATCCCCCATAATAAGGATTTACTTAAACTTTCAAAGTTCATAACACTTCAACAGATTCTCTGATTTTCCTCAAACTTTCACTGTTAATTCTTCTTGTTTTTCTTCATTCACTTGAAGCACACTGATGTCTGGGTTGTGCTCTCCTTTAACAGCATGTATAGGTATCAGTCAGTAGAGAGGATGGTCTGAAAGCGGGGGGGGGGGGGGGGGGGGGGGGGGACACATTCCCATTAATCTGGGTGAGACTGTCCCCACCCCCAAGGACTTTGTAACCTTTGTAGATAAAGGATGAGTAAAAAAAAAAAGCCTTTGAGGAAGCCTTTTTTCCTTGTCACCAAATTTTGGGGTATGGAGAGAAAATTACAGATGTTTCCCACACACAATTCATGACAGATTTCCACCTATAGATGAGAGATTTGTGTGGCTGCCATTACTTTCAAAGTCCTAATTTCCAGACACTAATACCTAGTGCCTCATCGCATACAAAACAGACCAAAGCATTTCAAATGCAAAAAAAAAAAAAAAAAAGTAGAAAATAAAAAAGATATATTGTACAATCTTAACTCAGTGGTCATTTTGTTAAAAAATAATCATGCAGTAGTTTTCAACTCAACATACATGTATGTTGTGTCAAATACATTTTTACATGATATATCTTGAACTAAGAAGGAGACAGGATGCACCTTGAGAGATGATGGAGAAAATATGAAATTTTTTGTACAAAACATGTCCCCCAAAACCTGCCATTTTGACACAACCTTACCAATTTGAGGATCGCAATAGAAAGTAAATCAACTTGAGACTTCAAACTTACGTCACTTTCTCATTTTGTAACCGATTTTGATGGAACTTTTTAAAAATTACTTCTCTCTATCCTCTCTTTTCATTAAATTGATTTGTCCCCAGGGTTTTGGTTCCCTTAAGAAGACTACTGCTATGGTTTAACATGATAACAGACAAAAAAAAAGCAAAAGAGAAGAATATAACTGTCTATGAGAAATGGAAAAAATGACTATTAAACAGTGCCATCTCAATGAATATTTTGATAAGTGTGCCTTTGTATTCATTGGATATTGGGCAATTCCACATTGGAAAAAACTTTTAGCTCACCTCAGATTCATAGTAAAAACAATCACATCGATAGTCCTGAATAGTCAAATCCTTGAATTAAACGAAGCTTAAACAAACAGGAATTCCACTATCACATTCAGTATTGGCATAATGCATGTTTGATTTTAGAAGATAATTTTGTTCTTTGAAAATGGCACCATTTTCTGGTAATTCCATTACCAAGGTTGTATACCACAATATCATGAATGTACATTGTAAGTAGAAAATTGTTGGAATGAAAGAGTCCAGGTTAAAGAGTGGGCATATTTTCAAAGTATTAAATGGTAAAAAGGAAGGCAAAGTACAAACAGGCACACAAACTCAGAAAATTTAGTAACGGAATTACATTTTGTAATTCCGTGACTGGAATTGCCCTATTTTGTGCACAGGCATGATTAGTATTGCCCCTGATGAAATGAGCAGGGACAATGAGTCATTTGCTTGATGTTTTTTCATGGCCATAACTCTCCATCTATTTATGTTTTATCTTCTTTGTTTCAATGCAGTCAGATGAGGCTTTTCTGATTAATGTAAGCTCTATGTTACTTGAGGCTGCACTGAAGAGTTTGCAGAGAGGTAAACACCCGTTATTAAATAGACTTTGTTCAAAAGTACACGGTAGCCAAATTATTCATTCTAGAATAATCAAATTATTTGTTTATCAGTTATGTGTTTTATACATTAAAACAGTCTCTGGACATGAATAATTCATCTTACCATTTACATTTATATACCGCATGTCTAGATTCTTGGCCTCTGATTGGTCAAATTTGTGGGCATGACACTCACTACTGACTGCCAGGCAGTATAGTGGAAAACTATTGACCGATCATGGTTCTACTTGCGCGTAAAAAAAGGAGTTGATGCAGCTGATGCTTATGAGTTAACAATAGATACGCATGGTTAGCATTAGACATGCGCACGAATCTTAGAGTGGTTTTCATTCAAAATGAATACATTTCGAGAAGCATTTTTTTTAGAAGTATCTACTTCTTTTGAATAAAAACTTAGGATGCGGTATATAAAACAAATATTGACTACTTACTTTTCGGGCCACTGACAAAACTAACTCCTCCGTGATCTCAAGAGTGTACTCTGCCCCTTGACTTCGTCTTGGGGCACAGTACATTATCAGCTCACCTTGGACTATAGTTTCAACCATGCCGTTCAAAACAGTCAATATTTGTATATTATTGCATTTTTGGATACTGTGCGCTCTGTGAGTCTTCCAAAAGAAACAAGGAATTATTCTGATAATGATTACCTGCAGTTATTGAAATGATATAAACTTCATCAAATTGCAACAATTGAAACGGGCAACATTAATGCTCTGTAACATTTATTTCATCTGTAAATTGTAAAATAGAATATAACTATCTTTATCACTGGCGTAAATCCACTTTGAGGAGTGGGGGGGGGGATGATCGACTTTTTAATCAATTTTTTTTTTCTGTTGAACTCACTCAAGTATAAACACACACCCTCACCCACCCGCACAGGCCCCCTTACACACATTTCAATTTTAATTTTGCGAGCAAGCGAAGAGAGCGAGCCAAAAATAATCACTTTTCTGTTCTTTAATCGCATTTTCAAATAGAAATTCTAAAATATGATGGTCATTTACGACAGATTATCACAAATTTTACTGAATGATGAATTAAAATATCATTTCTTCCCTAAAAAGTGTGGGGGGATATTTGTACACGCCATCCCCCTTCTCCAAAAAATGTGGGGGGGGGGATATATCCCCCATCCCCCCTGGGATTTACGCCAATGATCTTTATATGTATCATATCTACAATAAGACAATTTATGTTCCTAGTACATTTTAAGCAGAAGAGATAGGTCATGGTACTCTTCTTCATTCGGTAAGCAAGAAAAAAGCCCCTATGCCAGCTTAATTAGTGGACCTTAGTTATTTGACTTCAGTCTAAAGGTGCGTTCAGATATGATGCGACTTTGTGCTGCCAGATTATTTTGTACATGCCTATGGGGCGACATAAAAATGTCGCTGAGGCAGGACACATTTTGTTTGCTGCCTGGCTGCAAAAATATGTGCACCAATTCCTAAAGAGTTAGCGCAAAAAATGTTGTCATGGCATTGTTTGCACAATTTTTGACCAAGTTCTCTCTTATTTTAGAGTGGACACATTATGCATGTTCATGTGGCGCCACAATGTTGCGCCATATCTGAACACAAATAATATGGCGGCACATAGTTGCATTATATCTGAACGCACCTTTATAGGTGCATCTTCATCAGCTCGAGGGTGAAGAATAGCCTCCTATTTCTGGTCCCATGAATTAGCCTGATCAAAGAACAGCAGGCTAATTCTCAGACAGACAGACAGAATTAGACTGCTATTTTACTGGAAAAGTAAGCCAGCTAAATCTTGGACTTATTTGTAGAATAGCCCGCTGATTCGCAAAATAGTTTGGTGTTTCTGATGTTTCAAGACATATCGATCTCATCATGCACTTGTGCCAACATCGGGCTATAGCTGGAGCTAGATTGCAATGTAAGGAGCTTGAACTGATGTGGATCTTAATGCTCCAGATTAAAAAATAGCGGGCTATTCTCCGTCAGCTTGAGCTGATGAAAACCTACCTATTAGGAGCATTCACACACAAAGTAAAAAGTGAGATTAAAAAATCAATCCTGATTAGAATTTCAATTTTATTTTGTGTGTTGACAGAATAATCTCACTGATAATCGAAATACTAATCGCAATTCAACTCGCAGTAAGAAGTGCGATTTTTCAGAATAATCACAATTATTTGCGTCGTGCATGTGAACGGAATCGTGATTGAAAATCGGTTTTATCCATCCCATCTTTCTTTGCACTTGTGCGATCGATGCGCTACATGTATGTATGCAGAGTGTGCGTAGGCTATGCAGTGTATGCAGCATAGGTGTGCAGTGTATGTTACGTAAAGGATGCATGCACTGTGTAAGCATGGATGCATTGTCCACTATCTTGGCACCATTGATCTCGTATAGCAAACAAAAGTTTTGTAATTATTTAGTATTTGATTAATGAGTTTGTTGCAATAGTTTCTGTAACCATTCTATACTGTGTATTTCCCCCCCCCCCTTCGAGATCGTGTTTAACAGAAGTTTAAGCGGAGAAATTTGTGGGCTCTCCTGCCTTTTTTCGTTGCTTCCTTGTGTGTGTGAATAGTCAAAAATAAAATCGAAATTTGAATCAAGATTAGAATAGCGATTCAAATTTCGATCTTTCCTTGTGTGTGAACGGTCGCAGTAAAACTGAAATATGGATCCCGATTTGAATCGCGATTCAAATTTCAATTCCTCTTGTGTGTGAATGCGCCTATTGACTGCCTAGAGTGCTTGGCAACAAATCCCATTCAACTGACATGCTTACTACATTCTTTGTCCACTCAACTTAACCCACTCATGAAAGAGGGTCCACATTGTGTGGTTTGGTCTAATAACTTTTGATGCAGAGCTCTAAAAATCATATCAAATATATGAGCAGAAAGAGCAAAAAATTATACACTTACTGTGCCCATTTTTGTTGCATCAATATTTGTTGTTTGATGTTGAAATTTTTTTAAAGGAAAATAAGCATTAAAATCCTAAAATGGGCAATGCGATGAAAATGTTAAAATTACTGTTTTTCCCTGCAAATTGGCAACTTTATGACTTCTCATCACACATTCTGTCAATTTATATTTATTTCAGATACATGATGTTTTATAAGAAAAATGTAGCAATATAAGAAAAATGTAGCAATAAAAGAAAAATGTTGGTGTTGCCGATTTGAAGAATAAAAGCTGATCAAATTAGGCTTTAAATAATTCCTGTCACGAATGGGTTAAGAGGGTCATCAGGGCTCAGGGTGATAAGTATGCAGTTACATTGTGACATATGACATATATTGCAGTTTCCTTTCCATTTGCACATTCACACATGTTTCATAGCATGTTGAACCTGTTGAACACTATTAAAGCACATGATAACTTGGGGTAGGGTCTGTGGAAATAGTATGTTTAATTGTTATACTAAAATCAAATTGTGCTCAATTGGTTAAGGCACCTCATCAAAAGTCGAAGCCGCTTTGGGACGCGGCCTTTAACGTATTTCCCGCTCAGCATCTTTTTCACTCCAATCCTCCTGTTGCTCCATAGAGAAAACAACGGCAGATCGTGAAAGCCGATGTAAAAGAACGGTCACGGAAAAGACGATCAAAGATGCGGGACAAGACTTTTGATAAGCGGCCTAGACAAGAATGCAACATTGCTCTCATAAAGTAAATGGTAACTCACTTCAGGATGATGCTTCACTATTGTTTCTTTATATCTCTTTTCTAGTTTCAGGTGATCTTATTGATGACAAAAGGATCTTGAGACTCATTGCATATCTAAAAATAGAATTGTTAGAAAACTCAGAGCCAGCTACTGTGACTAACATTGGAATAGAGAAAATCGTCAGATATTGTTCAGAACTGCTCAAACTTGGCCAGGATAAAATGGTAATATTTTAATTTGTTATCTTCATTTCATGTTATAGACACATTACAAATTTTCTCAGTTTCTTTGTTTAGTTATTCATTTAAATATTTTCATGCCTCCAGCCACTGAATGCAGTGCTGAAGGCATGACATGTATGTTTTGGAGTTGTCTGTTTTGGGGTTGGTGCCACTACATTTCACCATGGGAAGAAGCTCTGATTAGATTTTGGAGTACATAGTTTGAAAGTCAAAGGTCATAGAGGGTCAGTTCTGAATTTTTAGGTTTTAGCCTTGTTAATATGGTTTAAAAGAACTCTGTGAGGTTTGAACTTCAAACTTGGTCCTCATATGTGTCCCCATTAGAAGATGATCTGATTAGCTTTTGGAGTACAAATACGGTATTCATGAAATTGGGATCATGAAGCTGAATATTTGATGCATTACTTCATAGGTTGGTTATTTTTTGGATGGTTTGTATTTCTTTAAATGAAGTTTAATAATTGTTTGTATTTCTGAAAATGAAGGCAGGTTCATAATTGTGAAAAATAAACTAAGGTTCATTAATCCCAAAATGAAAGATACTTGGTAACTCCAGAAATGCAAGAGGGTCCCTTATTCTGAAGGCTTGTAATTTTGAAAATGTGATAGAACCCTAAATATTTTTTTTAGAATTATGAACCCTTTTGTGAACTTTCTGAATTACGAATGTTCAGGAAAGAGACATGTAACCGTGCAAAAGTATAAGCATTAATACCGCATATTGTACAAAAAAATTGAGGCATATATTGCAATTGTAAACGAATATTGGGTATAGGAACAGAGAAGCAGAGAGAGTGTGTATAAGTGTGTGTGTGTGAGAGAGAGAGAGAGAGAGAGAGAGAGAGAGAGAGGGGGGATGGTTGGAGATGGGGAGGGGGAGGAATATGAGATGGACATTTAGAGATGGAGGGGAATTAATGCAGAGGACAATAGATTATACACAGGCAAATAAGTTAATGAGTGGATTGACTAAATAATCATCTGTGATTCCTCATGATGTAATCCAAATTATGAGGTAACTGAGAAATACTGGTACATGTAGCTTTATACGGGGATATGGGGGATACAGAAAATATTTGATTCAAGTTCCCACACAGCATTGACAGAGATTTCGCAATTAATTCCTTTCAATGACAGTGATTGCGCAATACCTGAAAAATGATGTAGACCGAGAGGAAGTGCTCATAACATGACATTTCCCATTGCTCACACAAAGCACAAACTGTGGGAGGAATGTTTTGGTCGTTTCAGTCTATGCTTTTTTAGTTGCTGCTTCGAAGAGAATGGGATAAATTGTAAAGGGATGCGATTCTTTTTATGAGTTCCAGCTGTTTTGTGGAAGAAATAATGAATGTAGTTCCATTTGTAAGTATAGAATGATATTATTCCATTTTGAAAATGCATTGATGATACATGTTGTTTGCACTTGATAGAAGCAGTATTTGTAAATTCATTTACATGTATGCAAGCACACACACATACTGCATATTGCATAGTAGTAGTGCATACAGACATCGGTAAATTCCAGATAGAAAAGCTGAAGGGACAGTCGAATCAGTTGAAGTAATATTTTTGTGGATTTTTATTATGACTTTAAGTTTAACCCATTGAGTACTGAGCCTGAGATAACTCAGGCTCGGGTCTGTGGATAATGTGCGGATATCATTACGCCAATGGCATTAGGCCCTGCCTCTTTCGGATCATTTGAAGGCCGGCCTAAGCACCCATTATCATTGCATTATTCATAACTTTTGCGCATATCAGTTCATTGTGACACTTTGATTTAATGTGCATCGGTTGCACGTTTTTTGCGCATTTGTTGTGGATTTAGTGCGCATGTTTTTAGATGATGGACGTGATGATTTAAAACATGCAGAAGCGCATGCTACTCCTTGGAATCATCTTACAAAATGAATTATTCATTTTTGATCATGAATATTGATGGGTGCTTAGGTCGGCCTTCTAATGGATCTGGACAAAATGGTGGAGCTTTAGGGGCCTGCTTCTAACACTTCATATTTTCCCTTGGCTCTCACTGCTAGTTCTTCTTACTCATCCTTCTTCTTCTCTGTGCTTAGAATCTCTCAGTCAGTTTAATGTTTCTTCAATTGGTCAGCTCTCACTCGCAGCATCTGCTATCTTTAAAACAGTTGTCGACCTGTGAGTTGGAAATTAGGCCTCTCATGGTATGGACGTTGGTGGTGCATGCATTGTGAAACGCGAGAATTGATGAAAAGACTTTGTTATGTGGGTTGCATATTGCACAGTATTGTCAGCACCCACGTGTACATTATATGATCTGAAGTTGTGATCTGATTTTTAAAAAAAATCTGTATTGCATTGGATATATAAATGAAGACAACTATAATCTTCCTGGTTAAGGTAGTGCATATTAGTAGCAGCAGTAAAGTGGCAATGTGGTGGATTGAATCGTCCTCGTTAGAGATGGTAGACGGTCACATGACTGGTCTGATGTCACTTTGAGTTGGAGCCGTTTGGCTCTTCTTGCTAAAATGACACCTGGAATTATGATCGTATCTATCATGCAACTATTCATATCCTTGGTCATTGAGATTTTACATGTTTGAAATGGTCTTGACGATTAAGTGCTAAATTTTTCCCAAATCAGACCATACAGCCCTATCGTACATGTACAGTGTACAGTAGGATGAGGCAGTGGCGATACATGTATGGGTCATGTTGACTATGTATACAAAGGAGTGAGCTTGATTGAATTATTATTTTCCTCCTCTTTCATCCATAAAAAATCCATTCTTCCTCTTTCATCCATAAGATAAAAAAAGATAATTCTTTTGTTCTGTCTCATATTTGTAAACAATGAACTCATTCATCAGTGTTACAAAACAAATAAAAATTAAATCCAATTCAGTGGTAAAATAGAAATCATGTTTGTTGTAGACTCAGCTCAGTATCTGGTTTTCCCCCAAGTTGTTGTAACGTTACAGTGCCAATGAGTGCAGGGGGATGTTTCATAAAGACTATTCATGCCACAATTTGTTTTCACTATCGGTCTCTCAAAGGATGTGAAAATTATGGGCACAAATTTGCAGAATTCACTTTTCTCATTTTCTTCATCAATGAACTATAAAAAATGTCAATTCTGCAGATTTGTGACCAATTTTCAAATCCTTTGAGAGATCCATGGTGAAAGAAAACAGTGGCATGAATGGCCAGCAATAGTTAAGTGCGATTTTAGTCAATCTCAGTCGTTGTGAAACACCCCCCAGGAGTGACACTGATAAGCAGTTTTGGGAAGCCCGCAAAAACTTTGAATCAAATTACTTTCCTTATGATAGAGAAGAAGAGACAAAAGTAATGTGGATACTTGGCCACGGATCCGGGGGGCATTGCCATTACAAGGTGGACACCATGCTCGTACACAAAAAACACGTATAAAAGGGTTGTTTTTCACGGACGGGTGATGTACGCGCGTACAGTAAAAAGGGTATCAAAATTGCAAAAATCAGGAAAAAAGGGTATACTTTTACAAGAGCTTGATTTGAAAATACTTGTTTAGGGTGGGGAAAACATGACAAAATGCTTGTTTAGGGTATTCTGAGATCGAAGGATAATTACTTGTTTAGGGTCCATTTTGAAAGTTCATGTACGAGCATGGTGCCCACCTTGTAATGATAGTGGCCCCCGGGGCCACGGATGTAAAACTCCAAGTGTCATTCCACATCAGAAAGTGACTATATGCACATGTAAAACCTATGAAGATGAATACATTGTATATGCTATCTTACAGTAGAGATAATTATAACAATGTAATGAAATAGTAATTATGTATAATTTAATTTTTTTGTGTGTCCATTCATGTCATATGGTTGCCACTTTAGCAACAGGCATACGATGTGAAGGGATACACTATTTCCAAAACAAATCAACATTTGATTCATTTATTTGTAACTGGCTAACTGAGGAAGGAACAAGATCCATTCTGAAAATTGGGAAATAAACTTCTATGAAAATTGGCACATTACCATTACCTTCACTTTCTCCATCTTGTTATGTCTATGTGCATGCTCAAATATACTTTACTAACAATTATTTTATTAACAACATAGGTGAGTTTTGAAATGCTTATGAAATAAACTCTATCTGATAGGAATTCGTAGTTGTGGAGAATTACCCTATGGTGTGATGACTTTTTGCCATTAATTAGCATATAACTTTGCTATTAAAAATGAAGAAACCATTCCCTGTAATTTTTTTTCTTTTCCAGGAATTTGTGAGGAGTTTCTTTGGGTTCGATGACCCCAGAGAATTCTTCGGAAGACTTATGAGCATTTCTCCTCAGCCTACCATAGGGGGCGCTGATGCAGTGGACCAGGGACATGGGAATCATGGTGTAGAAATGGCTTGGATCCCTTTAGCAAATCAACAGATTGCACAGAGAAAGCACCAACAGAAACAACATAGTGGTGTAAGTAAGGCTTCTCACAAACCTTTCAAAATAGTGTCCAAACGGGGAGGCACCCATTATTCTGCCGGTATTGTTTTTCTGAATGTTTGTAATTTGAAAACTCCAGTTTTTTTAAATTCAGATTTCTCATACCAGGAGGTTCATCATTCAAAAATTAAATAGAGTTTGCAATTCAGAAAATTTATAGCAGGTTATTGCAGTGAGAGTTTGTGAAAATCAACCTTGTTTCATTTTTGGAATTACAAATTCAAAGTAACAAAAATAACTGGGATGTGGGTCAGTTACTTCATATGCTACTGACATAGTTCAAATGATGTCTTGTGTGAGCTTGTCTTGAGATATGTTCAAGGGCAAACAGTTTGGGCTTGGGTTAGGAATGTTCATGAAAGGGGTTTGTATGCTGGATGCATTTTTTTATGATGAGTGATTATTATTGTATTTCATTCCTTTTTTTAATGTATATACTTTATATCTTTGTTTGTGTGTGCTCTGGAATTTTACTTTTTAGAAGAAGAAGAGATCCCGCCGTGATGGGAAAGATCGACCATCTCATGCCTCTACGTCTGACTTCCAGCACCCTAGTGTAGGAGGAAGAGGAGGAGAAGGGAAGGCCTCTTATCAGGTTCAAGGGTCACCTGGCCGTCCACCCACTTCAGAGATATCTTCTGGTGGCTCCGCTGTTGGACCATCAGGTGCAAGAGAGAATGGTGGCCTACCAAGAACAGGGAGGAATCCGCAGCAGGGTGTTAACAAGGTTCCAGCAAGAAGTGCCTCTAATCAGTCCAGGGATGGCATCCCTTCAAGTCATGCAAATGAGAGGAAGGTCCCCAGCCACAAGACCGCCTCTACAACAAGTGGTGCAACACGGTCACGAAGAGCAGGTGTTGTAGGACAGCCTGCTCCTGGCCCAGGAGTTATAGGAATCTGCCAGGGCCCTAGCAGTGCAGAAGAGTGGCTTGGATACTACAAGTTCAGGCTTGCATGTAGGAAGTGCTTCAAGAAGGACAATCGCAAGCATGGCTATGACAGTTACAGGTGGGGGTTGCAATCAGATCCTGGAGATAGTAATGACAAATTGCCATGTTCCTCCATAACCCTAAAACGGCTGGGGGGGGGGGGTTTGAATCAACCTTCCCGTTATTTTTTCGCGATGATTTTTAAACCGTAAAAGGCTTCGCCACGGCCTTTCATGACTTTTGCACCCCGAGTCTTACGCATCTTTAGATACCAAATTTCCCAAATTTGGACCTACGGTTTGCGCAGCATGGTATTTTACAATCATGTGCGCACTAAAAAGTGAATTTTCCTGTATTATACCACATGAAATGGCATAGTATGGGATGAGTTGTGTATGAATCATGTGTGTATGCCAGATTATTTACCAAACAAATTCACATAATAATATTTTCTATGTTTGAATAAATATTTATGATGTCCAAGGTCATGGCCAAGGTCAAGGTCATGGTCAAGGTCCCGAATTTTTTGAAACATAAGGAAAAACAAAGGAATATATAAGAAAATTTTAAAAACAATAAGAAACAAAAGAAATTAATTTTGATACCAGATTTTCTTTTCAAGTACATTGTAACGAATGCTACAAAGAATATTTACACCAAAAATTGGGGTTCTAGGAGCTTTATTTTCTGATTAGAGCAAAACATCTGATTTTATGCATAAATTAGCGTAATTGATTAATATAAAATTAATAAAAAGGAAAACTTTAATTTTTTTTAAAGTCTTGTAGATTATGCCTCAGGTAATGTGTGTGCCAATTTTTAGGGCATTTGCACGATCGACGGCCGAGATCTTGGGGGGTTTGAATAACCCCTGCCACAGATCAGCCAAAAAAGCCCGGCCTGGTTAGGGTTAAAGGAGATTTCTCATAGTAAAATAATATCCCATTCTTCTATAGCGCAGATTTCATTATTATCTAACGTCACTATGCGTTCCAAAGGACCTTGAATATTATTACGCTGGCATTAGCCTGGCAGCCATTACAGTGCTCAAGCATTTCAAGGAATTAATTCCTGCCAGGTAACCAATTTACCTCACCTGGGTCAAGTGTGGCAGATGTAGTGTAATGTCTTTGGAAAGGACATTAGTGCTGTGGCAGAATAATACTGGTATGTGTATATATTTGCGTCAGTTGATGGGTAAGCATTTCTTTCAGTTTATGTAATGTTTGGAGGTAAAAGAGGGGAAGTTTAACCTCCAGACACTAACATATATTATCATTTGTGATAGCTATAATTTTTATTTATTTATTTATTTTTTTTGGGGGGGAGGGTATAATAACCTTTTTATGCCTCCGCCCACCGTAGGTGGTTGCCGGAGGCATTATGTTTTCGGGTCGTCCGTCCGTCCGTCCGTCCGTCCAGCTGGCCCGTTTTCGTTCTCGTGATAACTTAAGAACCGTTTGACAGATCAACTTCAAACTTGGCTCGTGATGCATATGGGAGGGGCAATGATCTGATTAGATTTTGGAGTCTCAAGGTCAAAGGTCAAGGTCATAGAGGTAATAATACACATAAAAATGGCTCGTTCTCGCGATAACTTAAGAACCATTTGACAGATTGGCTTCAAATTAAACTTGGCTCATGTATGCACATGGAAGGGACAATGATCTGATTAGATTTGGGGGTCACAAGGTCAAAGGTCATAGAGGTCATTATGTACATAGAAATGGTTTGTTTTCACCATAACTCAACAATCATTTGACCGATCAACCTCAAACTTGGCACAGGTATGCATATGGGAGGGACAATGATCTGGTTAGATTTTGGGGTCTCAAGGTCAAAGGTCAAAGGTCATAGAGGTCATTATGTACATAGAAATGGTTCGTTTTCACCATAACTCAACAACCATTTGACCGATCAACCTCACACTTGGCACAGGTATGCATATGGGAGGGACAATGATCTGATTAGATTTTGGGGTCTCAAGGTCAAAGGTCATAGAGGTCATTATGTACGTAGAAATGGTTCGTTCTTGTGATAACTCAGTAACCATTTGATGGTTCAACAAACTTGGCTCATGTATGCATATGGAAAGGGCAATGCTCTCATTAGATTTGGGGGTCACAAGGTCAAAGGTCAAGGTCAAAGATGTCATTGTATAAATGAAAATAAATCAACATGAAGTGCCATTTATTTCTGATTTGGTAATGGCGGAGGCATAAAGTTCGACCACGCGTGGTCGAAGATTCATCTAGTCTTAAATATATTTTTATGCCTCCGCCCACTGAAGTTGGGGGCTGGAGACATTATGTTTTCAGGTTGTCCGTCCTTGCGTCCATCTCGTTTTCATTCTCGAGATAACTCAAGAACCATTTGGCAGATCAACTTCAGACTTTTTAATAGCTCATGTATGCATATGGGAGAGACAATGATCTGAAAAGATTTTTGGGTCACGAGGTCAGTGGTCACAGAGGTCATTATATACATGTAAATGTATGTAAAAAATGTAAAACTGAAAAACCATTTGACGGATCAACTTCAAACTTGGCTCATGTATGCATCTGGGAGGGATTATGATCTGATTAGATTTTGGGGTCAGGAAGTCAAAGGTCATAGAGGTCATTATGTACATGAAAATGTTCGTTCTTGCGGTAACTTAAGAACCATTTGATGGATCAACTTCAGTCTTGGCACTAGTAAGCATATGGGAGGGACAATGATTTGAGTATATTTTGGGGTCACAAGGTCAAAGTTCAAAGGTCATGGGGTTATTTGCATGAAAATGACTCCTTGCGATAACCATTTGATGGATCAACTTCAAATGTGAGTCATGTATGCATATGTGAGAGGCAATGATCTTATCAGATTTGGGAATCACAAGGTCAAAGGTCATAGATGTCTTTGTATATGTGAAAAATTGATTCATCTAGTTATGACTTTCATTGTCTTATATCGTTCACTTACTTATTTGGGTAAATTTGCATTTTGCTATAAGATTCATTATTGTAGTTGAAATTTTTAAGTAGTTTTCTTTTTTGTGAAATACATAGGCCTATATGACATTGAGAAAACATGAACTTAGCCCTTCCTTCCCTTTCATTTCTCTTAGGTTGAATGAGAATCCAACTCATTTTCCAAAGTGTACCAGAGATTACTTACTGTGCCAGCTGGCCAGTACACCCAAGAATAGTGGCCAAATCTTCGGAATCGTACGTTGTCGACCTGATGATGCAAAACACAAGTTGTGTGATGATTTTAGAAATGGAGACCCATGCAAGGTATTGAAAGGCTACATTCTTTATCCCTGATCGTGCTGAAACAGTCACTATGTTTTTGCTGGATTTGAAAATATGGTTGCTTTCTCTGTTATTTTCAGAGCTGAACATATTCTTTCCAGCTATGTGCTTCTGTAGAAACACACAATAATCGGATGGTATCATTTATGGCTAAAGAAAATTGTACCCGCCTCCAGAGGTGGATTTTTCAGGGTACACTTCCTCATCCCAGCTGTGTAGAAGTGTTTCTGTAAATGAGGTCATGTGATGTTGTATATAATGTGTACATTATGCATGCTTTGCCCACTTTCCAAACATCTGGTTACCCGGTACATTTCATTAGCTGTGCAAATAAACGATTTATATCAATGGCTTCCGAAGTCTCCTGTAGACACATGTCATGAAACACTCTTCTTCTTCTTCTTTCTTCTTCTTCTTTCTTCTTTCTTTTTCTTCTTCTTTCTTCTTCTTCTTCTTTCTTCTTCTTTCTTCTCCTTCTTTCTTCTTCTTCTTCTTTCTTCTTCTTTCTTCTTCTTCTTCTTCTTTCTTCTTCATCTTTCTTCTTCTTCCTACTTTTTCTTTTTAAGAATATTATTTTAGTAAATCCTCCATACATTGTACAACACCTACTCAGCTTGCGATATGCATACCATTGCACATGTACCGTCCAAAATGTACCATTGCACGGTTATGACGTCTTTTGTGAGGTCACAATTAACTTGCACGTAGGTCATACATGTATATTCCTATTCAGTTGTTGTTGAGGCCAGCAAGTTGCGCACTACTACAGATTCCAGATACGTGCACAGCCTAGCAAGGCATTTAAATTTGCAGTCGGAACTTGTCATGTAATGAAATGGTGATCATGCTTTTCCTACAATTGCCCCTTCTCTCTGGAATTCTCTACCTGCCCATATACATCGAGCCACTAGCTCCCGCGAATCAGTTTAAGACCCTGCTGAAAACTTACCTTTTTAATAAATAATTCTCTAGAATTTCCCATTTGTAGGTCGGTCAGTGGGGGTGCACACCAACTTTGATTTTCAGTATTCATGAATTTATATGTCTATTGTTTTGAATAATTACACTTCCTAATTTTACCAAATAGTGATGATTAATACATGAAAAGAAAGATATAATCCATCATACTTGAGTTTCCAACTTCTTTGAAGGGCTCATTGGGGAAATTCATGAGATGATAAATATTACCAAACTGATTATTCAAAGTAGTCAGTAGTAGAAGTAGAAGTAATAGATATTAATAGTAGTAGACTTTATTGGATAACTTGTTTTATAGCACAAGGCTAATCAGCGAGAAGGTCCATTGCAAAAATTAAAAAATCTTTCACGCTTTCTCCCCTTTTTCCTGAATCAATTGTAGGAGCTCTCATGCTGCTATTGTCATAGTAGGGAAGAACAAGATATCTGGCAAGCTGAAAAAGAAGGCCAGTTTCCAAGAGATGATGTCATAGCTCTCTTGAAGATCTGGGGCCAACATGATCACGGGAAATCCAACAGCAAGAGTGGCACTCCCAGCAGATCACGAAGTGAGAGTCTTGCCTCCCATGACAGTGCTGACGTCAAGCTTTGGATCAAGAGTGGTGCCAGACCTCGAAGGGAAAGTCAGGTATCTTTTGTAGATAGTGGGATTTCCAGAAGCAGGAGCAGTAGCAGTTCCAGATCACAAACAGGAAGAAGAGTGTCCCTAGATAATGGAGATGCCAGGAATAGGAACAGTAGTGATGCCAGATCACAAAGTGAAACTCAAGTTGACCAACATAATAATGTGAAGAGCCGAAGCAGCAGTGTGGCAAGCTCACAAAGTGGAAGTCTGCAGACATCCAGCTCAGGATGTTCCCATCTACAACATGAGAATAACAAGGCTGAATCCATCAGTGGTTTGGAGGCATCCAAAGAGATGTATGAAGCTACCTCATGTGCAATGCCAGTGAAAAATCCATTTGAAGTTCTATGGGATGATGATAAGAGCACTGCTCAGGGAAGTGGAGTTGAAACATCTTCTCATCCTCCAAATCCAAGTGGTGGACATGTTGGAGGTACCTTTCCAGTGTCTTCCAGACTGCCATTTATAAAAGCTGGTATGAATGTGTCACGTGGAGGTGTTGCCAGTCATCCATCTGACTGGAATTCTCCTAGGCCATTGTCTTCTGCAAACAACAACTCACAGAAGTTTCTCAAGACTCCAGGACACTCTGTTGTAAGGTCAGACCAAGCCCTCCTCACTGAACTCAAACAGATTGGTGGAAATTTTCTTCTTGTTTGCATGCAATGCTTCGAATGTAAGCCGGTGAAAATCAGTCCTCCCAATCCCACAAAACCTAATTTCTGCTCATACAGAAATCATTCTATAAGCATGATGCAAAACACATGCCTGGTACATCGTTTTGGACATGGTAGATTCAACAAGATTCGTAAGCGTCCTTTCAGGGTGTTGCCTAGGCCAAGGCCTGTCTGTCGCTATGTTGACAGGCTCTATGGATGTGAGAGGGGAGACTCTTGTAATTTTGCACACAGTGAGGCAGAGGGTAAGCTTTGGTGGTTGGAAGCAAGGCTTGGAAAAGAGCGGAAAGAGATTCTTCAAGCTTGCAAAGAGCTGAACAGCCCAGCAAGACACCAACTATTGCCTGCAGGATCATTACATTCCAATTCACAGGGACTGGTCAGTCCACATCAAGGTCCTTGGGGCAACAGCAGTACCAACAGAAGCAGTGATGGAATGAACAACAATAATGGGAGGCAGCCATCTGGAAGTGTAAGCAACAGTAGCAGCAGCAGAACTCGAAGATCGAACAACAACATCAGTTTGAATCAGCCACCTTCTGCAACTCGTGCTGTTGCTGTGGAATCATGTCGTTCTAAAGTCCCCTTTGATCATGTCATCAAGGTGAGCCGGGAGACTTTTTTTTCAAAGATCTACTCTTCATCTGTCATAATTTACAGTTAAATATTACAGTCCTTTGTGTTGATATTGATAAGGGACACACGCCCAAGTGCCACTTGCTCTGTGTTCAATTTCCTGTACTTAACCAAACTCTTAACTTTAGCCATAGATCCATCACCCTAGAGTACATGTCTCTGTAACCCTACCCCATACCTTATTCAAAACCTAAAACCAAACCCTACATAGCCCAGAGTATTTGGCACAAAAGCCTGTTTTATAAACTCAGGAGAAAGTCTAGTGGAAGGATTTTAATCTCGAGACCATCGATAATGTGAGACCACTTTTGGTATCTCGAAATTTAAGATCTTGATCTTTATCTTGACCCGGAGGCTTAGTGCTGAATGAATGTGATCAACATTTTTCTTAGGTTCTTTGTCTCCGGAGTTGTAGTCCTGACTACAACCTTGCTACAGTCTTCCCATGCAGCCAAGATAAAACAAAATAAACAGAAAACTTTTTTAAAAGCAATTAGAGGTAATTCAAATGCCCTACACATTCCCTATACCTGTGTGCTGAATCATTCAAAAGAAATCTTTAGACTTATTTGTTTTCTTTGTCATTGGTTTTGAATAACTTTACACAGCTTTACACAACAAATTTAGAGTGTATGCATTTGGAGAGCAAAATAGCTATTCTGTTTCATTTCTTTTGTAAAGCGCTTTTAGCATGTTTTTAGCATTATTTAAAAGCATTATATAAATATCAGTATGTATATGTATGTAGGTATGTGCACGATGAGATACAAAAACGTGAAGCTCGTATGCATAACAACGTTTGCAGTTGTTTCAGAAGTGGTTTACCACTTCGTATGTAAACAAGCCTCTTTATACTCCTTGAATTATTCTCAGTGCTAAAGGAATCTTCTTTTTCTTTCCAGCGTGCCTGTGGGAGGTGTTTAAGCTTGAACCCACATAAGGTCCAGGAACAGAATCCCAAGAGGCCATCCTACTGCACTGGAGGTAGTCGACACTCCTGGGGGGCGAACATTGTGTATGTGGTGTACTCCTCCGAACACAAGCTCTGGATGAAGGTCAACACCCGCCATCCTCGACTGTGGCCCACCACCAAACTTCGGTTGTGTTGGAGAGGGAAGCAATGCAGACAGGAAAGCGTGTTTCGAACACCATGCCTACATCCTCATACACAAGAAGAGCTGGAACTCTGGGAGTACCAGAAACAACATAATTGTGAGTTTTACCATTTGCTATAGATTTATAAAATATTTTTATAGGTTCACTACATTCATGTGCTTGCATGAAGGTAGTTTACTTGTCCACTTCTTAGATTTTAATCCTTTATGGGTTACCAAATTTATTAAATTATCATTAAAGAGATCTTTAAAATGGCATCTTGGAATCTTATTCCATTGTTAAAATATGTTTGATGTACCTTTCCTGGCAGTAATGTTTGTAGCTGTTGATCTGTCTTTGTAATAATCTTAGAAGTTAAATCTAATTTTTGGATGGGATTTGCCACTCATGATGACATTGAAGAGGTTAACTAATACACAAGATTATTGGAAAGGTCTTAAAGTGTTTCAGTCATCAAAAGACATTTTACTCTGTATGTTGGGGTGCCATGTAACTATACTAGATTGAAAACTGTAGCTTCCAGTACTCTTTTGAAAAATTTGCAAGTTCAAATATGCTTTCAAATAACATTAAAGCGACCAGTTAGTAGACTAGTCGATGTGCACATGTGCATGAATTAGGGCATTTATGGAATCAAACTACCTTCTGAACAGCGTGTTGCAGTCAGTAATGTTATCCTTTTCTCCAAACTCCTTAACTCATAAGTCCTATAGTGCTGGATAAAGGTTTTTAAGGCTTATTTGGTATGTATTAGCTGTACACATATGATTTTTTTTTCAGGAGATTGGTAGACCATATGGGAAGCAGTAGTCCCTGAACTATTAAAGCTCATGGGAATTAGAGAATTTGATAGTCATTGGGTAAACAGCTTCTGTGCCAGGAGTGGCTGCCCAAGAATTTGAATGTTTGAACATTGTGTTCAGACTAAAAATGGCCTTGATTTTAGTCTTGACACTGAAACAGGTGCCTTCACTGTGAACTTCAAAATCAACAGATGTGTGTTGTACGAAATTTAGAAACGGAATAAGCATCAGAAGTCAAAATTAATTCATTGACAATCCTTGAAAAACTTGCTAAAGGCAGAAGGGCTTAAAGATGTATGGATGTATTGCTATCTTGAGGCTTATTCACATATGCCACAGTAATAGACTTTATTGTGTACTGGGCCCTGTTTCATAAAGCTTGTTATCAGTAACAAATGCCACATTTCTTGAAAAATTTGCTCTCAGCCGATCAGATGCAATGATTTCAGTAGCTTATAACAGTTATTGAAACTTATATGAAAGGGGGGGGCCCTGTACTTTATGTTTTTGTTGCTTATCCCCTCTTGCCATCATTTAGTACACACCCCCCAATTTTTTTTTTAAAGGTTTACAGTAAGATGTCTGAATAACCCCGGTAACATTGAATTATACTTTTTCCTTGTTTCCTTCCAACCAGTGCTTAAGCTGGAGGAAGTTGTTTCCCTGCAACAGCAGGCTAGAGCAGCTAGCGAACCTCTTCCAAAACCGGAACAGATGGCTACCCCACAACATACATGCTCCTTCTGCAAGTTCTCCTGCACCTCTCAGACAGACTTTGAGAATCATCTCCTGACCACTGCCCACAAGGCCAAGATCTTTGATGACTCTGATCGCTTATGGAAGGAACGTGACCCCCCAAACCTTGTCCAAGATGGCTCTTATGAAATGTGCAGCGAGTAAGGTTTTTGCATATATGTGAATATACACAAGTGCATCTATGTGCAGCTTTGATGAAATATGAGAAGATACATGTAGGTTAATGAGTTGTGTCACACATCTTAAAAACATTAGTGTCAAATACATATATATGGAGGTAGAAGGACAAGTCCAAGGTTTTGGGTATGTTGTGTCCCATATGTTACCAAGTTTGGTGGTGGAATTTCGAATAACTTTATGTTCATCTGATCACAGCTTCTGGGAAGCTGTCAACTTTAAAGGCATTGGTTAACCCATTCGTGACAGAGGGTCCACATTATGTGGTTTGGTGCAATAACTTTTGATGCAGAGCTCTAAAAATCATACCAAATACATGAGCAGAAAGAGCAAAAAATTCTACACACACTGTGCCCATATTTGTTGCATCAATATTTGTTGTTTGATGCTGAATTTTTTTGAAAGGAAAATAAGCATTAAAATCCTTAAATTGGCAATGCGATGAAAATGTTAAAATTACTGTTTGTCCCTGCAAATTGGCAACTTTGTGACTTCTCATACATTCTGTCAATTTATATTTATTTCAGATACATGATGTTTTATAAGAAAAATGTTGGTGTTGCCAATTTGAAGAATAAAAGCTGATCAAATTAGGCTTTAAATGATTCCTGTCACAATGGGTTAGCATTGTTAAAATTTAAGAAAAACTCATTTTGCTACTTGAAAATGGGATAACATAAGGGTTATATTGTAAAAAAACCAGTCTGAAGTCTCAAAGAATAACATCCACAGGAAGTATTTTGAAATATTAGAAATGTGAACAAATGTTTGATGAATATATAAGGGTTGGTTGCACAGACTAGACGTAAGGAGTACACATGCGCCCATGGCTCGCCGGAACATACTGTGTGTATTTGCTTATCATGCAGGGGGAGGCAGATAATGGTCTTTTTGAACTCAAGCAAAACGGTCCTCTTATTTATTGTCTCTGAGACCAAAACTGATAAAATCGCAGTTTGTGTCTTACTAACAGATTTTCATTCCAAATTATGGTTTTTGAGTACCAATGCAAGTACACATATACATGTTTCCTCTTAGTTTGAGAATTTTTTAAATTGGCTTCTCACAAAGTTAGCCAATGAATTTAAATGTAGATGTAACAAAATCTTAGATGCAGTTGGTATCGTATGGGACAACATATATAGCTTGGACTTGCCCAGAAGTACCTGATCATTCAGTATTATTTGCTTTGGTATCAGTTTTATCAATTTGGGGCTGTTTCTTTCCAAAAAGAAGGGACAAGAAATGGTTCACCTACAAACTGCCTGTACACCAGTATAAGGAACTTGCATGCTGCATGTGTTCTCTTTGCCCTTTAAAGAAACATTACAAGGCAGTGCGAGTACTCTGGAAGGTCCAAGGAAGAGAACGAATGCATCTATGCACATAGCATGGACGAACTGACAGAATGGAGGCAACGTCATCAGCACCGGCTGATGAAATGGAGGAAGGCCCGAGAGATGCAACTCTACTCTTGGTTGGATAACCTGGTAGATGAGAAAACATCTGCTGAAGAGGTGGAGGATGTGGTAAGAGGCTTTGCATGATTACTATTCATGTGCTATTTGATAGGTTGTATGACACAAATTCCTGCCATGATTGCTCTGCGGTTACTTTCCTTTGTTTACCAAATTCCTCTTTGGACCCAACACTAAAGCTGACCCAAACCTAACCTAACCTAAAACCAATTGCAACCCTGACCCTAATTCTATACCTTTGATGAAAATATTCCCTAAGCAGTTGTCTTTGGAGGGAATACTGGATAAGTTTTGGACATCTGTCGAAAAATGAACCTTAAAGAGAACTGAGACTTAATATTTTACTTCATTGATAAATTAGACATGAAATATATGTGTCTCAAAGAGAAATGCAGGTCTTAGTCTGAACACAGTATTCAGCACTTGAATGACAGGGAAGGGATTAATCTGGCAGCTTCACAAGTAAGTTCTCATTGATGAATGACCAGGATACCTGTGGTTTAAGTGCCTATCTTGGGGACAAGTTGTATAGGATACTTGATTGAGTGCCGCAGTCCACCGACTTGTTTTCTAACCTCTAGAAACCCGCTTTAAAAACCTTTGCTTTAATTTTCTCTGAGTTATCATTTTTCTCCAAGAGTGACACAACATATGCTTGCATTTTGAAAGTCATCTGTAAAAAAGATAACTTCTACGTTGATTCAAGAAAGAAAATCTGTTCTGGTTCATTATGTAATTTTGTAATCTAATTTTATTAGATTACTGAAGAGATATTCGGCATTGAGATGGAATGCAGCAGGGGAGAAGATGTTATCCAAGAGAGGCCTTTGTCGGAGATGGAATCTGAGATTCAAAATGACATGATCCAGTGGCAAGTTGTTGTTCATAGCAGCAGTGAGGTAATTAGTTTGATTTCAATGCATTAGTAGTAATAGTAAATTTTTAAAAAATTTTACAGCGCCTCTCTTTTTAAAGCGTGTTTCATATTATTACCCTATTGCAATGCTTGGCTTGCAGCGCTAAACAATAGTAGTAATAGTAAATTTTTAAAAAATTTTACAGCGCCTCTCTTAATAAAGCGTGTTACATATTATTACCCTATTGCAATGCTTGGCTTGCAGCGCTAAACAAACCACATTACTTTTGCATCCTACTGGGTACCCACTTAACACCAGGGTAGAGAGTGGCAAATGTAAATTCTATTCATTTTTCACCTCAGTGAGATGTTTTCAGATACATTGCTTGTTCTCTCTTCTGACTTTGTTCTATTACTGTAATCATTGCCTTCATATTTAGGTGGTCTGTCATCTATGACAGATCACCTCTTAATTTTGTCAGAATTTTATTTATTTATTTATCCTTTATTTTTTATTCCACTCTCTTTTTTGTGGCAATGATAACTCAAAACCGGTTCATTCAATTTTCGTCAAATTTTCGTCAGTTATCAGGGGAGCGTTTCATCAACATTTGTTGTCTGACAAGTTGTCAGATCTGACATCTTTCCTTGATTTTGATTGACTGAGAAGCATTGTTACTATGGCAACTGTCGGATAAAACAAACTTTGTCGGATAAAACATCCGACAAGTCCTTTCATGAAACGCTCCCCAGGCCTATTGAAGACAAGTTCCAACAAGGTTTTTAGGGTCATCAGGTCATCGTGACTTCATCAAGGCACCATTTTTTGAAAATCTTGTCATGACCATATCTTCATAACGAAATGTCATTACTCATTCATAGTTGGCATGATTAAAGTCCACATGAGTCCAAAGAATTCCAATTCCAAAATTAAAAATTCTCAGAATCATCTCAAATTCATTTTGCACACATTTCAGGCCATTTTAAGCATTTCAAAAATTTGCACCCATCCGTGCATGCCATATGCTCCATATTTTCTTGACGATTTCCAACAATTTAGAATCAATTTCAACTTACCATAATGTCAAACACGCGCACCAAAATTCAAAATCCGTGTGTGTCTATGGGGCAAATAATGTAAAAACGTGCAAAACAAGCCTTTTTAGAATCTGCCATAGCTCCTCAGAATGGGTGGGGACCCACAATTTTTAAAATATATTCTGAAAGCTTATGAGTTGTAGAAATGGTGACAACCCACTTCACCGAAGGCCCGCGAGACCGAAGGTCCGCGAGGCCGAGAATAGCAAATTGTAATCTATAATATCACACCGCTCTGACCAATTCCTGTGCCAGAAGGAAGTTTAATAATAATTAAGGGGCAACGAGGACTAAACATGCTAAAGGAGACATAATTATTTCATATACCGATAGCGCGTTATTTGTGATGAAGGAAAATACGATACGAGAAAAGTCGGCCTCGCGGGCCTTCGGTCTCGCGGGCCTTCGGTCAAGTGGGCGGACCCCGTAGAAATGAATTCATGAAAACATTTTACTTTTTAGATGTTATGACGTCATCATATCGGTCTCTGAACTAGAAATTGCGATTTTGAAGTTATGACGTCATATTTTCTGAATTTAAATGAGGCTATCTCGCTTATTCTTGGGCAATTTTCTCCAGGATTTTGATATGTTGTAGCAGAGACAATTCTCTACAGGAAACAGGCATTCACTTATCATTCTGACAAAGGAATCTTGGTCTAATATTGCATTGAATGGAGGCATGTCACCTTTCATGTGTATTCTCTGTGGGACGTGACTTTTCTCAAATCTTGATTCTACATTCTAGTTTTCTTTGAGCCGTCCTTTATTTCTGGTTGATTTTTGCTGAACTTCGAGTGTGTTGCAGCAGAAAAAATTTTCTACAAAGAGGGTGACATTGATTTTTAATCAAATTTTGACAGACCACCTAATTCGTCCCCAGTGACAAATTCAAATGTCTTGTTTTCCTTTAATTTCATGGGATTGAATTTATAAAATTGTAGAATTGAAAACATTGACGTTAGATTGAGGTATCCTTCCCCAATGCGATATAGTTACAGTTTGTTTTTAAACTGAGTTTTTCTGCATTTGTGATCCAAACTACACAAATGATCTTGTCAGTGGTTTACATCCAGATGTTTTTTTTCCTCTATGGTTGTTTTATTAATTGTTTACAGTTTGTCTGTATATGTATATTTTTCTTAGTCTCCATATGCTTTTGTGGCACTTTTACCCAAACAGTTATCCAAGAGAAACATCCATGTATGTAGTCGTAGAAAAAGAAAGCAAATATAAAGAACCAAATATCCTTGCTTCTCTTTGCTCTGTTACTGCAGAAAAAGCTCAAGAGGGTAGGGCTTCTTTTTGATGAGCACCGCTCCCACTTCCATCTGTCGGAACCTGAGAATGAATATCGCCCTCAGACCTGTCCAGGTGGACGTCTCAGACGAGGCAATTCTGACGATTACAGTGTTGCTGTCAATTTCATCCCATCACACTCAGGCCTCTTCAAGCAGTGGCTTGTCTTTGACTTTGGTTAGATTTTTTCCAAAAATTTCATGAGATTTTTAACCTGTGTTTCACCAAATGACCATTTTGAATGCTCAGTTTAGTACATTGCATTTCATGCCCAGATCGGGCAGAAATATACCTCTCAATCTTCCATTCATTTAAATTCTATTATCTGTAGATGTCTCTTGAACTGTTTTTATATAATTCTTTTTATTAGTGGTGAACACATTAAATTTGATATACCAGATTAACTTTCATAACTTGTTAGTAACTTTTTTGTTTGGGTGTTTCAGGTGATCGTCCCTGTCTAGCCTTGAAGCTGTCAGTGACAATTGGCTCCAAGAGTGAAATGAAAGAATTAGAGTTGAAGGAACAGACAGTGAACACAGCCGACTTGTGGAATGAGACTAACAGCAAGATCATCAAATGTTCCAAACCAGATGAATGGACTCAGAGGTAGCTACTTATCTGCCTTTCTTAATTGTTTCCCTTACGTTGCAACTGAATAACCAGAACTCATCTTTAATCTTTAGGTGTATGATTTTGAGTGCCTCATTTCTTTCCTTTATTTCTCTTAGAACCAAGCATTTTCATTTTGACGGAATAGTCAGTCAACTTCCACTTTCCCATGAAAAGCTTCAACATAATGTTCACAAAAACTTTTAAATGTGAAATGTATGTTGTTGAAATAGAATGGACAATCCTTACTTGCATTTTTCATATTTCATTGTGGTTCCAGATTCAGAGTGAGTTTATATCATAGTCTGTTATACATTGTTGTAGTGCATGCCTTTTTTCTGCAAATGGCCTAAGATTTAATTTTCTAAGACATTTTTTATATTGAATATACTGATGTAAATTGGGATTTTTTTATCCTAGGTTAGAGGAACAGTATCCTACTCCTGGATCTGATAGAGGACCGGCTCTACCTGGGGATGTGTTAGGCCTTACCCAGGACACATACAAAGAGTTCATGCACCGCATGCTGACAGATGAAGAGAGAGCTTGTATGGAGATGGTGGCCAAGTAAGTCTTCTTAGAGCAATGGAAGGTTGGAGTAAGATGGTTCATTTTGTCATGAATTACTATCTTGTTATGGAATTTTAGATGTATGCAAGAAATCATTAAAATGATTACACAATGGTAATTTTTTTTTATATATATGATCGAGAATAGAATTCTAAGAAGAATAACATTAAAAATTTGAGGATTTTCAATCGAAATCAATGCCTTTTGGCTAATTTTCTCATAAAAAGTCAAGAGTTGACCAAAATTTTTTACAAATTTGAGTATGAGGTATGACGTAAAAGTGGTTACCCAGCTTTTCGCATTGCAGTTGTGCAGCGTGCTAGACTGTACAATATGTATTAAACCTTGCGCATATTTTGCTAGAATTGCGCGACAAGGTAACCACTTTTACGTCATTTTGACCTCATTGTGGGTACCCAGTTGAAACTGGGACACAGCTGAGGGGTCAAAAATATCCTGAAATCTTACTACATGTGGGGGTTTCCTTGGCAACATGACTTAAAAAAATTTAGGCAGATGATTTTCTGCTGATGAAATCATGCTCTTTTAAATGAACATTGTTTCAGCATTGGGTACCCCCTTTAAAAGTAATTGAGAATGGGGCCTTAATCTAGGTTGGGTAACCTTAACTTTGTCACAAAATATACTCTTTCTACATGAATTGTAAGGATTCAAGGTTGGCTGTTGATATCCTGCTCCTCCAACCATGTGAACATCCCTTGCTGCAACAAAGTTGATATTCCATTGCTGTTGTAACATAAACAATCCACTCTATCAACTTTCTATACATCCCAGTGCAGACACCATATGCACATTCCGCTGCTGCTGCCATTATACATCCAGCTGCTAACACCATGCTCACATCCTGCTGCTGTCACAATATTCACATCCCCCTGCTGTCACCATATTCACACCACACTGCTGTCACCATATTCACATCTCACTGCACCCATATTGACATCCCGCTGCTGTCACCATGTTCACATTACACTGCTGTCACCATATTCACATTCCACTGCTTTCACCATATTCACATTCCCACTGCTGTCACCATGTTCACATTACACTGCTGTCACCATATTCACATTCCACTGCTGTCACCATATTCACATTCCCACTGCTGTCACCATGTTCACATTACACTGCTGTCACCATATTCACATTACACTGCTTTCACCATATTCACATTCCCACTGCTGTCACCATGTTCACATTACACTGCTGTCACCATATTCACATTACACTGCTTTCACCATATTCACATTCCCACTGCTGTCACCATATTCACATTCCACTGCTGTCACCATATTCACAATACACTGCAGTCACCATGTTCACATCCCACTGCTGCCACCACATGCACATGCCACTGTTGTCACCATATTCACATCCCACTGCTGCCACCATATTCAAACCCCACTGCTGCCACCATATTCACATCCCTCCTCTGTCACCATCTCACTGTTGCCACTGTGTTAGCATTCCCTTGCTGTTGCCATGTGAATATCCCTTGCTGACAAGTGAATATTCCACTGACCTTAGCATGTTAACAACTCACTGTTGTCATTGTGTAAACATCCTGCTACAGCCACAATGTTCACATCCCACTGCTGCTGCCATGTTTCACATCCCACTCCTGCCACCATATTCACATCCCACTGCTGTCACCATATTCACATTCCACTGCTGCCAATATATTCACATCCCACTGCTGTTGCCATATTCACATTCCACTGCTGCAACCATATATCACTGCCACCACTATTCCGCCACTACCATATTGTTTGTGTATCACCTCTGCTTCTGGTTTTCTGTCCCATACTGTAACCATGGACACATCCTCCCACTGGTCCATTTACCCCCTGTAGCCTGTTGGAACCGGGTGACACCTGTATTCAGCCTATGGGAAGGAGAGAATTCAGTAATCAATGGGTTAAGATTTCTCTTCTGCCACTATACAAAAACTCTCTTATTTCCTATCTTGAGATTGTATTATTCATACTCAACTAAAAATTATCTCATTTTTGTGTCAAGGTACCGAACAGTAACCATTCTAAAAGTATCTGACTGTGTCCAGCTTGAAGATTCTCTTATTGCTGCTCAAGGAGGAGAGCTGTTTGGGACTATTGACCTTGACAGGCCGCTTCATGACGACTCAGAAACTTCCCGGCTAGTCCAGGAGTTTGTCGAGACCATCTTTGTCAAATTTCATGAGCAGTCAGATGTAGTCTACGAGGCTGTCAAAGTTCGATATGAGAAGGGTGCTGTTGTGGTAACCCTTCGGTCCACGTGTGTGAAGGAGCGTCAACTGAAGAAAGGCCAAAGTGTGTCAGTGACCGTTCAATGTTGCATCAATCGTCAGAGATTCCTCTCTATGCATCATGCTGTGGAAAGCCTGAGTTGTATGGACACTGTGTTGCCCAAAGGACAACAACTGAACAGGTTAATTTTTCTTATATATTAATATTTGGAAGGATGTTGAAGAATTTGAAGTTGGTGATTAAGCAACAAAGCACAAACTGTGATATGTCAGGAACTTGTTAAATGGGCCTTTGTTGTACAGTACATGTATATTGTGTCTATTAATAGCAGATGTGTTTATTTACAAGCACATGTAGCATAATGAAATATTTTAGAGTTGCCTGAAGCTAATTTTCACTCTGGAATATGAAAGCGATGAGACGACAGAACTACAAAGTACACTTTATAATTTTGTGAATATTTGAAATTCTATTCAGATTTCCTGAAGTTGCTGGTGAGGAATGCCTTGAAGGTTTGAACAAAAGGCAGGAACAGGTTGTTCACCTCATCAAGTCGTTAGGAATAAGAGGAGGAGGGGAAGTCACATCTTACAGTGGTCCAACCATGATCCTTGGGCCATTTGGGACAGGGAAGACACATACTCTGGCCAAAGCAGTACAGAGAACGTTGACAGAGAGAAAGGATGCCAAGTTCTTGATCTGCACTCATTCAAACAGGTAAATATTTGCATACTCCAAAACTAAATTGGCCATCTCTGTGTTGGGGGGAATATATTTGAAGGATATAAGTGTACATGTTATTGCCACTATGGGATGATCTGGTAGGCATTTCATCAAGTGTCTTGTCAGTGATTTTACTCACAAATTTGCTCTCAGCCAATCAAATGCAAGGATTTCAGTAGCTTATAACAGTTATCACTGACAAAACACTTGATGAAACACTCCCAAGCATAAGTAAGATGGAGCAGGGGTCTTGAAGAAGCTATATCCCATATTTGAAATCCTATCTCATGCATGCTATTCCAAAGTCAACAAAAGTTCAGTCTCCTACTGTACATGCAACTTTCTCAACATTCCATTCTCAAATACCCTGTGTTGAAATAACTTGTTTTATAACATAGGTACAATTTCATTATTTTTTTTATCTTTTATCATTTTGCTTTTAGATACATGTAAGTAGTACTTACAATCCATTGAAAATAATACACTCTTTAAATGGGCTGCAATGCGACAAAAGGGCCCTTAGGGCAAACCTTTTCTAAAAAAGGTTTTAACACTGTTTTGTAGTATAAATGCTGCAGAATCTGAATATGCAAATGGTTTTCTGAAATTCCACTCTAAGTGTCTAAATCGATGAATTAAAAAAAAACGTGTTTTTTGCTCCACGCGTGCTATTCTGTCATTTGCACGTGACCAAGGTTAAACAATATAGTCAATCCCTGATACCATTTTCGCCAAGATTCCTAACATGCTTAAGAGGCTACTTAAACATTCTCCTAGTACCATGACGGACACTTACATTATATAATAGAGAGAATTTTATTTTTCCTTGTTATCTTTGTCTTCTCTGAACCCTATATTACCTCAAAATGACTTTGAAATGACCTTGAAGTGACCTTGAAATGACCTTGTACATGTCCGTGAGACGGCCTTGAAATTGGCTTTTAAATTGCTTGCAGTTTCAATCACAATTAAGATGAAATCAAATTTTGCTTTTTTTATAAACGTAATTATATTATGTAGAGACTGAGATATAATTAGAGAATAAATCTATTCTGTAGCGAGTATAAAATATTACATTATGTAAAGATTATAGAAAAGGTGAGGGGTTATATTTCAGGGGCGACACTATATCCAGGGAGGAAGGGGCCGTATCATCTTTGCTCACCATAAATCTTTGGGAAATAAACACTTTTGTCATTAAGTGAATTTCAATCACAAATCTAAGAAAAATGAAGTTATGATTGCTTTTTTTCATATTAACAGGGAGATAAAGAGAAAGAAAATCATAGAGGAGTCAGAGTTCATCAAGGACGGATTCAGGGAGGATGGGGGCGGAATCCCCTTTGTTCACCATATATTTTTCATTAAACATCTGTTTGTCTTAAAGTGAATTTTGGAGAAAAATGTCATCTTAAATTCACCTTCAATTTTAGTGGTCTTTTGGGGGAAGGGGTGGGGTATTCTCAGAATTTTAATGCCCCTCCCCTTTTAAAGTTTGCATGGATTTACCCCTTATTTGCAAACATGTGTCATAGATTTTATGTTGCTGTTAAATAGTAATATTGTTGAAGATGCAGTGAAAATCAATTTAACAACTAGCACGCTTGTTCATTATTACATCATAAAAAATCAGAACCATTTACCGCCCACTCAGTCACAAGTCATTCAGAAGGCATCAACATTCATATTGTTTCTCAATTCCATGCTTCTTTCCATGTTCATGTTTCTTTCTGTCAGCTAGCTCTTTTCTCTCCTTCCAACTTGGTCTATATCTTTCCTTCTCTTCCTTTTTCTCTCCCTCTTTTTCCCCTTCTATTTCCACCATCTCTGGTTTTCTTGCCTTTTCTCTGCTTCACCGTTCTTATCTTTCATTTCTCCAGCTCTCCATCAGCTCCCTCGGTTGCTTTCTCTCTCTCTCTTGTTATTTTCTCTCACCTTATCATGCATATACTTATTTCAAGTGTGTGCCTAAATCGTGTTAAATTGTTTTTTTGTTTCTTTTTGGTGTAGTTACGAGACAAAGAAGCAATTCAATCTAAATTTAGATCATTGCACATGTGACCTAATTTATAAAGAAAAAAAACCTATATGACCTTAAAAGATCTTATCGTTAATCCAATGATTAAAAATTTGTTTGTTTTAATTTTTTTTTTTCGAGTCGTCTGCTTATACAGGCACACAAACATAGTGAATATTTAGAATTAAATATTATCTATAAAATAGAGGTAACAACATCCTGAAAGTGAAATTGCTCCTCTTGAAACATATTTCATGAGTTCTAAGGGCACTTGTCACCCAAATTATGAAGATACAAAAAGCATTTTTTGCAGACTTTTGTTCATTAAAGTAGTAGCAATATCGCTTCCCCATAACTTCAACTGTAGCACACCTGGACGCTGTCAGTCAGTTCCCGCATAATGTAGAGGTCATGCTCAGCTTTGGTAAGTTCATTCACCCTCTGAAAGGATGTGATCACAGACAGCATGGAGGCATTCAAAGTTCCAAACACTACTTGTTCTAGTGACATCCTGCAGCCATACCATGTTCATTTTGTAGGATCTCCATCATTGTGAAGTTCATCCTGGGTTGATGCGAAGAGAATCCAAATTCAGTAATTGTTTCAAGATCTTAGATCACCTCTGCTTCCTCCTCTGATATGAATGCAGTGACCTGACTTTTCCAGCATCGTTGAATTAAATGTGGTTATCATACCCTCCCCCTCTCCTTCCAGCTTTGCCTTTAAGGTACAGTCCAACATTCCTATATTGGCCTGGAGATGACAATGACGATAGGGATGAGCATGACCTTAGCTGCTCCATATCAATGACCTGTAAAAAAAAAAGAAGATAAAATCCCTTGTAATGATACATGAAATGGCACTAGAAGTAGCCAACTGCTTAGATGAATCACACTGAAATACAGACTTATTATTTTAGAACAGCTGAAGTACACCAACAGCATTGAATGGATATGGAATACAAAGTGTCATTCATTCTAATATGAATTAGACAGTAGTAACAATTAATCCATTTAGTAATGTTGTTTTGTGATTAGTATTGTTTTAACTTTGATTAATCTAAAAGTAAATTTTCAATAATGCCTCATAATTGAAATTCAGTTTGTAATTCAATTGCTCTATAAAAAAAGTCTACAGAGACAATAAATGCACTCAAAACTAAATACAATCCAGCAATACACAATGGGAAAGGATTGGGGTAGGCATTGCTTGCTATTATGATCTGCCCCCTCCCATCCTCCTCTCGATTATAAGCAAACAATGCAGTGCCCCCCCACTCCAGTTCAGCTTCATCTCTTGTTATTTTCTTTAATTTTTTTTAAAAAGCAGGTCTGTGCTTACAGGGTTGTGACATAAACAGTTATTTGTAATTCCATACTTATCCAGAGCCCAAGCTAGTGCAAGGCCCTAGTCTGGCCCTAAATTAGCTAGACTACAGCCTAAAGATCTAGGCCTAACTTTATTTTATCATCTCTGTGTAGTAAATACACTATATATGTATATAACTTAGCTGCTAAAATTTTCTGATGAATACCTGACCGGTACTAAGTTCAGTATGGGAAAATTGAGGCCTCAAATATGAATCAACAAATTCAAGAGATTGGTAGAAGCAGGTCTGAAGTTAAGATCTAGTCCCATGATTGTATTGGAATAGTTTTGCACAAACATCAACAAATTTGAATAGGGGTAAGGCATATCGTGCATTCATCTGCTATTAACTAGCAGTAAATAACATTCCGACATTATGACACATTGTTGCTTTTTCTTGTGAAATGATATTGTTCTTACACAAATTTTAATGAGATTTTCAGCACAATTAGACTCTGAGATATGAAGATTAAACTGAGGTCAGCGATTAGAGGAATACGAAAGGAAAAGCTTGTCAATTTCAGGTGCGCATCGTTATAGGGCCCCTCATCATACAAACTGAGCTTTAATACGACTACGAGTGTGACTGCAAAGTCTACGACTAAGTTACAGTTAGAATCTCAGTTACATGTAGTTGGTTTAAAGAAATTTCCCAGGTGATGAAATAAATTACAAAAATTAATATTCAGAGATTATACAGTAATATAAAAAAAAAATAGTGGGGCCTAACAGAGGAAGGAGATTTCATAATACAACGTTAACTTTATCTTTGAAACTATGCTCGCATGCAGCCTTGCAGTTGCAGGGCACTATACGAAACGAGGTAGACAGTCACCTATTAAAACTGAATTAAATGCACAAAATGCCTTTAAAACCCGTAATTTATACTGGAACAAGCTGTTTAAAGAAATTATAATAATGCTCTTACCGATTCATCCATGATTTGACATTTGATCATCAGCTTGAGCCAGATTAATCGATGGACTAGTTAGAGTGACTGTTCCTTTATTTTTCTTCTGCACGTGTGTTTTGTTTTGGTCTGATGTTTTTTTTTTTTTCAGTGCGCACATTTTGATAATTGCTGACTTTAGCGCGGTTTTACTGCGTAAGCCATGTGGAGAGCTAAGGGCCCTTTTGTCGCGTCACAGCCCAAATGTCTTCTTACATTCTTTCCGAGAAACCTTCTTTTATAAGATAATTTAGTATAGCTTTGTTGTAATTTTTTGGTAATGTTTTCCTGATGAACATGGTCCTGGAAAGGTTACATGTCTATCTTTTCTTTCTTCTGTTCACAGTGCTGCCGATCTTTACATTAGGGAATATCTCCATGAGTTCTGTGAAGGTAGGCCGGATATGTGGATGGTGCGAGTGTATGCAACGATGCGAAAACTGAGCACCATCAGAGATCCTGTGAAGAAATACATGCTCATTAATGCTGAAGGACCTCGTTTACCAACAGAAGAGGAATGTAAAGGTAGAGTCAAACCTGTAATTTTAATTCATTTTATGGTAGGTCATCCTCTCTGTAGTAACTGGGTATATAGTCCATAATACAAGGATGTTTTAGAGGTGTCTTGGTCTGATAGATGTGGATCACAGGGTACAGGGTCTAAATCCTTTGACACTCTGCTATCGCTAACATCAATTGAAAAGGCATTAACCTGTTGAGCATGAAGCCAGAGATAACTCGGGCTTGAGTCTATAGAAAATGTGTGTTATACCAAAATCAGATCATGTCCAAGGGGTCAGTTTATATTTGCCTATCTTTGTCAAGGAGAAGTAAATTTGTACCTGGTAGGAAGTGATTCAATAAATGTTTCAAAACCTATAAGGGTAGCTTGGCTAATACTTTGGTGATAGTAACTGTATATGGTGAAAGGAATGGTGTACATGTATAAGAGTTGTGTGAGATCGGTGATGCTGTATGGGAGTGAGACATGGTGTTTGAGTGAAAATGAGATGGGGATTTTGAGGACAGAGAGAGCACTGGTGAGAGGGATGTGTGGTGTGAAGTTGATGGATAGGAAGAAGATTGAGGATTTGATGCAGATGTTGGGTTTGAAAGAAGCGGTGGACCGGTTGGCGAAGGCGAATGGGGTACATTGGTATGGGCATGTGCTGAGGAGGGATGATGGGCATGTATTAAGAAGGGCCCTTGAATTCGGTCCGAGGAAGAGGGGGAAGGCCAAAGAAGACGTGGAATGTGCAAGTGGAGGAGGAGAGTAGGAGGGCTGGGTTGAGGATGGAGGATGTACTGAATCATGCAAAGTGGAGGGATGGGTAAGGGCGATTGCCGCGAGGGTGAGGTAAATCCGGCCACTCCCGTTCACGGGGACAAAACCGGATTCAAAACTTTGGACGACTGACTGATATGGTGCCTAAAAATACTGTTTTAAGTACCATTTAGTAACGTTCATTAGGTGGTCTGTCATTTATGACAGATCACCTTTTAATTTCGTCAGAATTTTCTTTATTCATTATTATTATTATTAGGTGGTCTGTCATCTTTGACAGATCACCTTTTCATTTCGTCAGAATTTTCTTTCATTATTATTATTATTTTTAATTATTCTCTTTATTGGTACCCACTTTTTTGTGCAGTCGAAATCTCAGAACTGGCCCTGTCATTTTTTGTCAAATTTTCATGAATTATCAGTCCTTACGAGATCTCGGTTTTTTACTCATTTTCAAGTTCATCAGATCATCGTGACATCATCCAGGCGCCATTTTGTAAATATCATTTCATGATCATATCTTCTTAACGGAATGTCATTTCTCATTCATACTTAGCATGATGAATATTCATATCAATCTGAATAATTCCATTCATTTAGACGCGCATGTACGCGTACGTCCGCGCGTCAGCGCGCGCGCAAAAATTAAAAATGCTCAGAATCGACTCATATTCATTTTGCACACGTTTCAGGCCATTTTAAGCATTTCAAAAATTTGCGCGCGTCCGCGTCCGCGCGCGCCATATTTGCGCACGCACACCAAAGAAAACGTAAAAACACCGTTTTTTCACTTGATTTGCGATCCTGATACTTTTCTTAAGCCATCACAACAATTGAAAGTCGATTTCAACTCCTCATAAGGCCGCACGCGCGCGTCAAAGTTCAAAATCCGTGCGCGCGTCTATGGGGCAAATAACGTAAAAACATGCAAAAACATGCCCTTTTGAAATCTGCCATAGCTCGTTAAATAGCATGGGGACCCCCCAATTTTTTTTGCATTTTCTGAAAGCCTATGAAATGGAGATTTGAATTCACGAAAAAAATTTGAGGGTAGAGCAGTCGGAACGTCGTCATATTCTCAGGTGAAGTCAAAATTTCATTTTTTCCATAATGATGTGATATTTTTTACCTTTAACCGAGACTATCTCGCTTAATATTCATCAATTTTTGCTGAGATTTCAATATGTTGTAGCTGAGACAATTCTCTACAAATATTTTATCATTGTTACTCATTTTGATGACGTTATCATGGTCAAAATTAACGATTAAAGGTACAATGTCAAATTTTTTCATTTTACGTGTATTCTCTATGGGACATGACCTTTATGTAATTCTTGATTCTACATTCTCGTCCTCTTTGATCAACATCTTCCTTATTTCCGCTTGATTTTCGCCCATCTTTAAGTATGTTGCAGCTGAGAAAATTCTCTATCTTATGCATTCATATGTTTTTTAATCAAATGCCGAAAACTTGTGAAATTTTGACTGGAAAACCTGATATTAGAATTCCGTTTTGAATCAACGTGTTATCTCTATGAGCTGTTTTCAGGTATACCTTCAAAGCACTTGCCTCACATGCTCAAGGTCCCTGGTTCGAGTCCCGGAGGGAAGGGGGCAATTTTTTTTTCCGTTTGCTATATTTTTACATGTTATATTACTATCCTCTTTAACTATATGATTACATATACAGTCACAGTCGATGAAATAAACTGCTGATTTTGGCCTGTTATGACAATAGCAATGCAGCGCACAGTGGTTTATGTATAACCCTATAGAAAAACTGATTCGTTAAGGTGAATTCAAGCTTTGGATCATCTTTTAAGTATTCTGCGATATCAAACCATCCAATTTCTATGACGTTAGTCTCCTATCGAGGCGTAAAAATTTAATCAAAAGTCTTACCAACGAATTTATCACAATCCATGTCGAAACCTAAAAAATGCCGACAGACCACCTAATTCGTCACGAGTCTATGACGAATTCTATTCTCGTTATTAATTATTCTCTTTATTGGTACCACTTTTTTGTGCAGTCGAGATCTCGGAACTGGCTCAATCATTTTTTGTCAAATTTTCAGGAATCATCAGTCATTACGAGATCTCGGATTTTTAGTCATTTTCAAGTTCATCGGGTCATCATGACGTCATCCAGGCGCCATTTTGTAAATATCATCTCATGATCATATCTACATAACAGATTGTCATTTTTCATTTATATTTGGCATGATGAATATTCATATCAATCTGAACAAACGCATTTTTTTTAAACGCGCGCGTACGCGTACGTCCGCGTGTCAGTGCGCGCGCAAAATTTAAAAATGCTCAAAATCACTCATGGATCAAACCAAAATCCATTTCAGGCCATTTTGAGCATTTCAAAAATTTCTGCACATAAGCGCCCGCGTGCGCGTTTTGCGCGTGCGCAACACGTAAATAATGTAAAAACGCTGTTTTTTCACTTGATTTACAATTCTGAGACATTTCTTGACCATTTCCATGAATTTAGAATCGATTTCAACTGACCATAAGGCCACACGCACGCTTCGCAGTTTGAAATCTGTGCGCGCGTCTATAGGGCAAATAACATAAAAACATGCAAAAACATGCCCCTTTAAAATCTGCTACAGCTCGTTAAAAAGCATGGAGACCCCCCATTTTTTTTCATTTTCTGAAAGCCTAGGAATTGAAGATTTGAATTCATGAAAAAAAATTGGGGGTCGAGCAGTTGGAACGTCGTCATATTCTCATGTGAACTCAAAATTTCATTTTTTCAATTATGACGTCATATTTTTTATCTTTAATCAAGACTATCTCACTTATTGTTGGTCGATTTTCGCCGGGATTTCATTATGTTGTAGCTGAGACAATGCTCTTATATATTAATTACTTTCCTTTTTTATTTTGAGAACTGCATCATGGTCTAATCTTACGATAAACGGAGGCATGTCATTTTTTCACATTTTGCGTGTATTGTCTATGGGACATGACATTTTTCTAATTCTTGATTCTACATTCCCTTATTTTTTGAGCAACAGCTCCGTTATTTCTGCTCGATTTATGCCCAGCTTCGAGTATGTTGTATCTTAAGTGTGCCATTTATTTTTTAATCAGATGTCAGGAACATATCGAAATTTGAACTGGAAGATATGATTTAGGAATCCCATTTTCCATCTACGTGTTATCTCTATGGACTATATTCTGGTCCATCGGTAAAGCACTGGTCTCACATTCTCATGGTCACTGGTTCGACTCCTGACGACGGCGGTGTCATTTTTTTTTTTTTACATTTTTTGCTCTTTTATATTACCATCTTCATCGACTACGTTTACACATACAATTACAAACAGTGCAATAACTGCGTTATTTTGCCTGTTATGTCTATTGCAATGCAGTGTACATTAGTTTATGTACAACCCTATTGCAAATATGATTTGTTAACGTGTTAATACATTTTTGGGTCAACTGTTCGTCATACTGCGATATCAAAGTGTCCCATATCTATGTTACTCTTCTTCCCAGACGTTATCTTCTTTATGACATTTAATTTCGACGTCCCCCGAGACATTCTTTTACTAAAAGAATGTGACAGACCACCTAATTTGTCCCGTGACGAATTACGTTTCTCGTTATAATTACTAATTGTTATTTCTATTCCAATTTTTTTCTTTAATGCCCCTGTAGTCATCTGGTTTTACAGAGTATCAAATGGTGCATGTTTATTTTAAGATCATATTTTCATTCCTATGAAGATACTGTAGAATAGTTCAATTAGTATCTCATCATTGACTTATTCATTTGGTTTCAGAGTGGGTTTCCAGCAAAGGCCCCCAAATTGTCGTAGTCACTCTGAGTACAGCTGTGCACCTCACCAAAACGGCAACGCTTTGTGGATACTTCTCTCACATTGTGATAGATGAAGCCGGTCAAGCCTTAGAGACGGAAGCCATCATCCCACTTGCCCTTGCAACGGACGACACCAGTGTGGTCTTGGCAGGCGATCCCAAACAAATGAGCCCAAAGGTATAATCTTCTATCAAGAATTTATCAAAGAGTTCTACATTGTATAAAGTAGGCTTTAATGAATAATTCACTTGTATAAACAAAGACTCACACCTTAAATTTTACTGTTGGAAATCTTAAAGTAAAGTTTGTGCATGATGTGCAACTATTGAAAACAGTCTTGTAGAGGGGGTAGAGAATAATGTAGACCCGAATTCACATTATTAAACGATTTAGACCCAAATTAAAATTTTGGAATGCAATGCAAATATGGTAAATTCATATAAACAGGCTTTTTATTGTATAAATAATCATATATAGAAAATTTTCTCTCTATACCATATTTAGTATAAAAGTTTGTACAGACCTCTAATTTTTCTCCATTGAGTAGATTTTGTCAGTTTGTCAGTCACAGCCATCACTAAATTTTATTTCATTTCACAATATTTTAAGGATACGGAAAATTCTCATATACACAGTATTTATTTTGCTGATGTAAGGTACTAGCCTCAAAACAGAAGCATCCGTCAACAATAATGGTTTCTTACAAAAATTGTAGGTTTACTCTTATCGCACATTGGAAGCCAAGTTCAACATGTCTCTGCTGCAACGCCTCTACAAGTATGACAAACAGAATGATTGCCATGCCAGCTGTAACCTAACCATCAACTACAGGAGCTGCCAACCCATCCTAGACTTCTTGAAGGTGCACTATGGCACAAAATTTAAATCAGAAAGCACCAGCAAAGAACATCCTAACCTCTACCCGCTCAACTTTGTGGATGTAAGGGGGAAAGACGAGCTTGTTGGGACCTCCTACATGAATGCGAAAGAAGCAAGGGTGATTGCAGACTATGTTGCATCACTGATGCTCCATTGGCCTGAACCTGATTGGGGTAGACCCAAACAGAGTGAGGTTGTGGTGTTATCACCCTACAGAACTCAGGTTAGTAGCTTCCTTTGTCTGAATCAAATCTCCAAATTACTACATTGATGTGACATTTTGGAAATTTTGATTGGGTGGTAATGTAAACTGCTGTGGAGATAAGGAAGTGTGTCAAAAGCAAGGAGTTTTAAGAGCTGGAGCCACATTTCATTTCATTTCATTTCATTTCATTTATTTTCACAATACAGCAAATAAAATTTTACAAGATTTTTCATATTTCAAAATCATTCTGAAAAAAAAAAAACAGTGTAAAGTTGTACAAAATATTGATAGTAATACAGTTCAGTATTATATATGGCAAGTATAAAATAAACAAAAGAATGCTCGCTGCAATGTGAAGGAAACCTTTAGAAGCTTTGCTTGTAACACAGGTTCCCAAATATACTAAACATCTAACTCATTCCCTTTGAACCATGTTCGATGCCACCAGGAGAAAATATGCTTAGCTGGTTCTTCCTTGCAGTTGAGTAGACAAAAGAATTCTGCCTAGCTTCAAACTTACAGGCCATTTTCAAAGAGAAATATGCTTGTGTAATAATGATAACTTTTCACTACCACTCGTCTGATAATACGATAATAAGCTAATGGAAATGGAACAAAATTTTCTAAAATATGAATCAAAATTACTGGACTGGGCCATGTGTGGGCACTAATCTGACACATAACATCATAAATAAATGTATCTGAACAAATTCACTTTTCATTTTCGTTTTCTGGAAATAATCGGAAAAGTGTTAAATTGTGGGTTTTAGGACTGCAAAATTTTACTTTTTTTCACAAATTAAAACTGCTATCATGCAACATACACAAATTTCTGGATACAACTAGGCCTTTGCATTCATATTTTATCATCTGTTCAATTTTCTCTCTGTTAATTCAAATAAAAAGTGAAATATTAACAATATTTTCTTTGTGACAAAATTCACTACTCGAGTTTCCCTTGATGTTGGCGGCATCGAACCTCAGACATCAAAGGCGACATCACACCTGTAGATTCTATTGTGCAACCTTAGAAAGGGACAGCTGCTTGAAATAGTTTGTTGCCAGTTGAGACTCCAGCTCTTAAAACTCCTTGTGTCAAAAGTCATACCTGATGTATTGTAATGTAGGACATCTTTAAAGGGGGTACGCAATGCAAAAAAAAGTTAGTTCATTTAAAAGAGTATGATTTTATTAGCAGAAAATCATCTGTCTAAAGTTTTTTTAAAAAGTTGTGTTGCCAAGAAAACCCCAAAATGTGAGATCTTAGGATATTTTTACTCCTCAGCTGTGACCCAGTTTCAACTGGGTACCCACTTTGATGTCAAAATGACGTCAAAGTGGGTACCTTGTCACGCAATTCTAGCAAAATGCGCGCAAGGTATAATACATATTGTATAGTCTAGGGCGCAGCACAACTGCAATGCGTGAAGCTGGGTATCCACTTATATGTCATACCTCATACTCAAGTTTTTGGGTCAACTCTTGACTTTTATGAGAAAATTAGCCAAAATGCATTAATTTTGATCGAAAATCAACAAATTTCTAATGTTATTCTTCTTAGAATTATTTTCTCAATCATATATCAAAAAAAAATTTACCATTGTGTATTCACTTTAAAAATAAAATGTGCTAAAGAAAGAAACAAAAAAAAAAAAAAAACTAGTGATGTGTTCTTATGTCTAAAAAGAACCACACATACAATATGGAGTTTAAAGGATGGCTATAAAACTGTGATTGTATTGGTTTTGGGAAAACATTGACTTTCTCCTACTTCTTCATCAAGCTGGGTACCCACTTTTACATCATACCTCATACTCAAATTTTTTGGTCAACTCTTGACTTTTATGAGAAAATTAGCCAAAATGCATTGATTTTGATTACATGATAACACCTCTGTAGATTCCCTGTATGATTTTTTCTATTTTAGCTTGTCATTTTGCCCTTTTCCTCTTCAATTTTAAAAGAAAAATTATTTTGTTCATGATTTAGGTGGAAGTGATCCGAAGTGAAATGAGGAAACGACAACTTCATGCTGTGACTGTGGAGACAGTGCAGAATGTGCAAGGTAATACTAATTGACATGGTGCTGCAGAGCCTCTTATCCATTTTACTACACATGTAGTTGAGCTAAGATCTATTGAGTATAAGGTTGGTCCTCATTAAAGTAATATAGATATGCAAATTTCTAATAGCTTAAATCATCCTGATGAACAGGTTCAACAAATCTTGATCTATGTGCGTATTTATACAAGGAATGTTATTTCATCAGAAGTAATCCAAATTCAGAAGAAAAAAAATTGTGTGAAAAGACTGCATGTCTTTTGGCAATATATACATGTATATGCAGCAATGGAAATACCCACATGAAAGTCGACCTGAGGTCTGGCTACCTCAAGTCGGCAGACCTCAAGTCAACAACTGAACTTATAGAAATTTTCACAAGCAAATATACAGGCCATAACATTTTCTAAGTTCCATTGTTGACTTGAGGTCTGCCGACTTGAGGTGGCCAGACCTCAAGTCGACTTTCATTTATTTCCATTGTTGCATATATACCGGGTGTCCCAAAAAAAGTGGAACAGTGGATTTACAGTACTTTACCTTCAAAAAGTAGATAATTTTTTTAAATCAGTGAGTTAAGCATCGTCTACCGAAGAAAATGATACCAAGATCATTGAATTTGGTGAAGTAATTTGTATAATATGCTCGTTTCTTAAAATACAGTAAATTTTGAATTTCACGTTTTTTGTGACGGTGGAAAGGAGAATTGTGTTGGGAATGGCCTTTCATATGGCATGTTTTGTTGCTGACATGCATCAATGGATTTTCCTCAAACATCGGATTAAGAAAAGCAATCCCGACACGAAGCTACTCTTATCAGTTGCCAAAAATTTGAAAATGACTGTATTTTAAGAAACGGGCATAGAATACTAATTACATGTACTTCACCAAATTCAATGATCTTGGTATTTCTTTCAGTAGACGGTGCTTTACTCACTGATGTGAAAAGATTATCTTCTTTTTGAAGGTAAAGTACTGAAAATCCAATGTTCCGCTTTTTCTGGGACACCCGGTATAAATATATATATATATATATATATATATATATATATATATATATAGGTGATTGAAGAAGGAGGCGGCGGGACGTTGCTAGTATGTTCACTGCCTTTATTGAGCATATATATATATATATATATATATATATATATATATATTTAGATATATATATATATTTAGATATATATATGTGTGTGTGTAAAGTTGGTGTGATTTGTCAATACTCTAGGGCGTAGAAATAAACCTTAACCCGTTGAATACTAACCCTGAAATAACTTGGGCTAAGGTCTGTGGAAAATGCATGTTAAACTGAAATCAAATCATACTCGACAGGTTAAACAAGTTATGAGTCTCATGTGAATTTCAATAATCATATGTTGTACTTAACTAAATGTAGGGATGAAGGGGCTTATCTTTAGTTAAGATTTGCTTTTGTTCAAAGGGATGAGCATGTTTTGATGTTGAATGATATTTATTTACAATTATTTTCACTTTTCACTTTGTACAGGGAAACAGTATCGTGCTGTCTTCCTCAGCACTGTGAGAACCAGGTCCTCATTAAACAAAGTAGACACCACATCCCTTCCTCAAGTAGGAGGCCGAAATGTGAAAAACAAGTTCTGGTACGGGTTTCTCTCAGACAAAGGGCTCCTCAACACAGCATTCACCCGTGCACAGTCTCTCATTACTGTCATGGGAGATCCTGTTGCAGTTTGTTCAGCAGGAGAATGTCAGAAAACGTGGCAGAGATACATCAAGACATGCGAGAGGAACAATGGCATCCATAGCGATCGAGACCTTACCATGGCGTCTATCCAGAATGAGATTGCCAATGCCAAACGTCTGCTCAACCCTGCTGCTAAGGCTTTTGTTCCAAGAGCTTCAGTCTCTAGTTCCGCCTCCAAGGGGGGCCCCCACCCTAGAACTGCTGAACCTGTAGTCAGCAGAGCTATTGAAGTACCAAGTTGCTCTCCAAGGACTGCTAAGCAACAAAGAAGAGACAGGGAATACCCTTCAGTGACTAGTAGGAAGTTGTCTGCATCTGCTGCTTCTGGTGTGGCTGCTTCTGGTCTTGAGGATGATGATGATGATGATGAAGACTTGCACAGTGATGAATGGCTTCGGGAACTGAAGATTCAAGTGGATGAGGACATGGCAGAGGAATATAGGAGGTCACATCCTGAGATGTTGACTGAAGATCAAGAGGAAGAGGCTGCATCAAGACTAGGATTGGAAGGCCAAGATGCTTCAATCGAACAGGAACAGACAGATGCAGATATACTTATTCCTGAACTAGAAGCAGGAGTAAGAGTACAGACATCACAGAGAGAAGAACCTGCACCTACTGCATCAAGATCCACAGTGCCAAATGTAGGAGGCCGTACTGGGGAACAGGTGCTACAAAACCTTCGGATGGTGGAGAGAGAAGGCCGTTATGCCCTCCTACAAGATGACACGTATGATTCAGATGATGAAGGTGATATAGGGATGGATGCCTCTGGTCATGGGCAAGAAGCTAATGTTGAGGAACTTCTTCGCAAGGCTGTTCAAAGGCCTGATGTCTACAAGATCTGTATCTTCCGCCAAGACGTCACTGGACGTACATATGCTGTCCCGCAAGACAGGCACTCTGGAGACGAAATTTCCATTACAAGTATGAAGCGTCGAGGACATGCACTCAACAGTGATAAGGTCCTTGTAGAGGTCCTAGAAAATGATGAAGAAGAAGATGATGATGATGCTGAAAGAGAAGTTAAGATCTATGGAAGGGTGGTAGGCATCATTGAACACAATGCCAATCTCAGGTTGCAAAAGTTTGTTTGCCATCTTGATCCTCAAAATGACAATGTGATGGTACCCATTGATCGTTCGTCCCCAAAGATGTTTATCCTGGGAAGGAAAAGGAGAAGTGCCAACAGCAATAATTCAGCAGTGGTTACCCTGTTTGATATAACCAATAGAAGTGCACAATCAGAGAAAGCATGCAGCTCTAGAAGAGATGTAGAGGTCAAATATTCAGAGAGAAATCAGAAACTCTTTGTTGTTCGCTATCTTGAGTGGCCCCAAAAGGCTCCATATCCTCTGGGGGCTGCTGTTGAAGAGCTAGAGCATGGAAATACAGAACGAAAGGGACTTGACGTCCTGAGACTTGTGTATGGTATCAAAGCAAAATGTAAGCTAACTGCAAGAAAAGATATGCAGCAAGAGTTCCCAGAAGGGTGGAGTATCCCAGATGAAGCTGTTCAGAAAAGAGCAGATTTCCGCACAAGCAGGGTAGTCTTCACCATTGATCCTCCAGGTTCTACAGACTTAGACGATGCAGTCAACTGTGTCTGTCTTCCTGGACAGCGCTATGAAGTTGGTGTACATATTGCAGACGTGTCCTACTTTATTCATCAGAACAGTTCTCTGGATAAAGAGGCCTACAAAAGGGGTACGACATTCTACCATCCATTCCAAGGTGATGTGTATCATATGCTGCCAAAGGATGTGATCTCAAGGCTTCTTAGCTTGCTCCCAGGAAAGGATAGGCTTGCACTATCTGTCATATTCACTCTTGACCATGAAGGGCAGATTGTTGCAGAGCCTGTGTTTGTGAGGTCTGTAATTCGATCATGTCAGAGACTTACCTATGGAGAGGCAGAGAAGTTGATTGTTAATGGCAGTGATACACCCCCTGAGTACGGGACAGTTGCAGGACCTGTCCGATGCTTACATCAGCTTTCAAGACATCGGCGAATGCAGCGTTTGAGAGATGGATGGATGGTGTACAATGCTGATGACGATGATGGAGGGGCAATTTCTCATCCACATGCTCACAGTTTAATAGAAGAGCTCATGCTGATGGCCAACAATGCTGTTGCTGCACAAGTTCTTGCCAGTTTTCCTGATTGTACCCCTCTGCGCAGACAATTGGCCCCATCGCAAGATCAATTAGAAGCATGGAAGGAACGTCATGACAAGACAGCAAGAAACAGCATTCGTCTTCCTGAGCTTGTGGATCATAATCAAGCTGGAGCAGGACAGGAAGACCAAGTAGGACCTCAGCTGGAAAGGCAGGATGAAGTCCAAGAAGGTGAACATGTTGTAATTGCTGCTGAAGTATTGCAAATGCTAAGAAAATACTGTGAATCACAAAATATGTCAAGAAGTCTTATGGAGGATATGGCTAATCTCATCCTTCAAGATGAAAACCATCCACAGCATGCAGTTGCACTGTCTGACTGCTATCACATCATGGAAACTGCCGAATATGTTGACTCAACAAGCCAGAACATGCCAGAGAAGCAAGAACACTATTCTCTGCAGATGAGGGCTTATACTCACTTCACCTCACCCATCAGACGTTACATTGATCTTGTTGTACATAGGATGCTTGTTGCCTGCATTGAGAATTGCCAGTGCCCTTATACGGCAAGGGAGATGGCTGACATAGCACATCATTGCAACACCCAGAATGCCAAAAGTAAGCACTTTGAGAAAGCCGCAAAAGAACTGAAATTGGCACTGAAGCTTAAGGAGGCTCCTCTTGAGGTTACAACTTTTGTGGAAGAGATCTCTGATACGTCTTTGAAACTGCTTCTTCCGTATCGTCGATACATCCAGTCTAGACAGAGAGGAATTCCTTATAGTTTTCTGAAACCCTCTGAGAAACCAGTTGTAAATGTGGGATCTACAGACGTCCAGTTGACATGGAAGTGTCGCATGTATAACAACAGCAGGAAGTGCCAAGCAGATTCACCAGCCAGCAGTAGAATCACATATCCAGAGCTGTACTTCAGAATTCCGCAGGACAAATGGCAACGTATCCTGCAGTCCATCAAGAGCATGTATACAGATGGAGACCTAGAGGGGCTTCGGAATGCCATTGCAGCTGCACTGATTCAGGCCCAAGGCAATGGTAACCCCTTCTCAGAGAGGAGTGGAAATCACAATGGCAGACTAGATCAGAGAGAAATGGGAGTTGTGAGTTTTCAAAGAAGCTACCATTTGGGTGATCCTTGCAGGGTCCAAATGCATGCACAGGTGGTGAAGGGTATGCTTACTCCAAAGGTGCAACTCTTCAACATGACTCCTCACTTAGATACTTGTGCAGAGCACAGAGCACAACCCATTGAGTGCTTCTCAAGGATAGCCACTGAAGTTCCAGGCAGAGAGAAAAACATCACAGAGTACATGTCAAAGTGGCTTCAGATCTTGTCCATGACCTCCTGCTACAGTGCAGTCAGCAATGATGACACCGTCATTTTGCAGCAGGTGCCAATCACATGGCAGAGAAGTGCACATGAGGTGACAGGTCACTTTCAGCTGAACAGGGAATTCCTTGAACAGAACCACATACCGACCCGTGAAACCAAAGAGAAAATGATCCTGATCAGCTATGATTACCTGTGCATTCATTTGACCAAACTTGATGTGGAAACCAAGCCGAGGCTGAAGATCATGGAGTATGATGAACGAAGCCGAGGAGAAGGAAGTCGTGTTGGTCCATTCAATGCAAATGACTGGAGGAAGCAGACATGTGTCCTCCACTGTACGATAATCAAGGGCAAGGATTTGCATCAAAGTCTCCTCCATAGTGACTCAGCAACTCTTCCTATCCACTTTGTAGTACATCAGCAGTCTGTGCCACTCCCACAAGGACTTGGTGATCGTCATGTTGCAAGTACTGTGGAGTTTATTGCAAAACCTGAGCCAGATAGGTAGGTTAAATTTCACCCAACGTTCATTGTTAATATTTCATTGGATATTGGATATTAACATTAAACATATGTATGAACTATAACATGAAAAGAAAAATATTCAACATGCAATACATTTTCCCCATTACTGGAATCTTCTCAGTTTGACATCATTTAATCTCATTGCATTTTTTTTCTCTTGCCTGTGTAGCAGAGCAAGACTATAGCCACCACTATTTCCATTGTCGTAGTTGGTGATGTCAGCAGTTATACTGAAATCACATTAACTTGCTATAGATTTGAGGTAGAGTCACCAAATTCATACTGCAGATACATCTCATTTGTTGACATTTGAAGTGAAAAACCCCCCCAATCCGTGCATTTAAAAAAATTTTGCTTAAAGGAGAAGTCTGGGCGGTTTCTGTAAGCATGGATCATAAAGAGAAAAAAATTCAGCAGCTAGAAAATGTCTTACTTTACACGACATACCTTAGAATTACCAAGTAATCAACATTTAACTTGTATAAACAATAGTTCTAGTACGAGCCCATTTTCATCCACAATACAGTTCGCACCCGGGCCCAGTGACATAGCTGATGCACTGCAGGCAGGCCAGGCGATGCAAGCGATATGCGTGTATGACATTCTGGCTCGAAGTGGTCTTCGCACACTTTCTTTAGCTTCGAAAATTTCTTAGTTTTGAAGTCGAATTTGTCCGTTCTAATATCATTAATCCATCAGGCACACCTCTCCCTGTCCGTCAGGGGATTTGGGATTGCAAGAAAACTTCTCTTTGGAACAGAACTGGTGTGATTTGTACACCCAAAAGCTAGACATATCGGCATTTTGCATAGGGAATGTGCAGAGAATAAGTGCGCATGGGCAGTGCAACTGCATGGCCTACGTCACACGACCAATGACCATATTTGGGTTTCGGTGGGAAATTCAATTATACGGAGTAAAAAAGCCAACACTTAATCGGTATTTGAAAATCACAGAAATCCCTTTGATAAATGAAAGTAGCATTGTCTGTTAGCGTGAATTTTAAGCTTTATAGTGTAATTTTAATGAAATCGTCTGGACTTCTCCTTTAAATGAATGGAATAACTTCATACCACAAGTGAATTTCATAAAGGCCTAGCTATTAGGCAAAAATCAAATATGGTTTAAATCTTTCTGTGAAGAAAAGTCAGAAGTCTGTAAATTCTGAAAGTCACTTCACTCATGCACCCACTATCCAGCTCCTCTTGTAATATACAATAAAGGTCAGTATACCCTATAAAAAAGTTAAAAATTAAACCACTATTTCCATTGTCGTAGTTGGTGATGTCAGCAGTTATACTGAAATCACATTAACTTTCTGGACTTCTCCTTTAAATGAATGGGATAACTTCATACCACAAGTGAATTTCATAAAGGCCTAGCTATTAGGCAAAAATCAATATGGTTTAAATCTTTCTGTGAAGAAAAGTCAGAAGTCTGTAAATTCTGAAAGTCACTTCACTCATGCACCCACTATCCAGCTCCTCTTGTAATGTACAATATACAATAAAGGTCAGTATATCCTATAAAAAAGTTAAAAATTAAACCACTATTTCCATTGTCGTAGTTGGTGATGTCAGCAGTTATACTCAAATCACATTAACTTTCTGGACTTCTCCTTTAAATGAATGGGATAACTTCATACCACAAGTGAATTTCATAAAGGCCTAGCTGTTAGGCAAAAATCAATATGGTTTAAATCTTTCTGTGAAGAAAAGTCAAAAGTCTGTAAATTCTGAAAGTCACTTCACTCATGCACCCACTATCCAGCTCCTCTTGTAATGTACAATATACAATAAAGGTCAGTATACCCTATAAAAAAGTTTAAAATTCTAATGTAACTTTTTACACAAATGTATTAAAAATACAACCCTTACAACTATGATATAGCAGAATTCTGTGACAGGTGTATTAATACAAATTTTTCTATTCCATAACAACAGTGCAATACCTTAGGATTGTTGTTTGAATTGGTGGCCATAAAAGTTAGTACACCCTACTTATATTGTAAGTGTATACTTACTGTTGTTAGATTCTGTATTTTCATAAGATGCTACATTTCTTTTCCTCACAGACGAGAGGAAGAGGCTGTTAAGGGCTTAATAGACGAGGCTACGATACCAGTGTTGGTACGAGACATTGCCTTGCAACGGCCCAATCACCCAGCTTGGCATTCAGGTAATGTGAGAAGACCATGTTTTAAAATGGCGATGCCAAAATAGGTCATGTCAATCGACTTTTGTTAATATGGACGAGTCTACTTTCCTGAAGTAGAAAATTATCTGTTTTCAATGCATATATGTATGTATAGACTGAAAAGCAGAATTTGTTTTTGCAGATTTCCTGTCCGACTTGCAGTTTGATATATTCATTACTTTGAACTTGTCATCTCGTGTAAAATTTTTTTTCTTTCTCTCAAGTTTTATTGTTAGAGATACAGTGACTTTTTCTGGGGCTTTTTAAATGTCACTATAACACATAGAATAATTAGTTGTAACACTAAAATATCTGAAATTTGGAGAACAGTAGCACTCCATGTTAGATTTGACTTCTGAACGAGGATTTATATCTTATGGTTATCTTTCTTTGCGGGGTTATTTTTCCATTGTTTGGTAAAGATGAAACTCTGAGAATCCTCAGACGGGAAGCCGAGGAACTCACTGACCTGCGAGTTCCAGAGTCCACGCTGCTTCCTTTAAACCATTCCCAAGAAGCTGCGGTGAAGAAAGCTCTCAAAGATACATTCTCTGTCATTCAGGGACCACCTGGTAAGAAATTCCTTGTCTCCTTGATGGTGCAATGATCATGCTGCTTTCAGAATTATGTAGAAATGCTCTAAAATAAGTTTTGATGTACTCACAATATTTGACAATTTTCCGACCAATCCTCATTACATATTTTCAGAAAAACAGGAAATTGTGATCATGCTGTATTCAAATTTAAGTAATATGCTAGGAGTAGAGTTGCAATGTTGTCACAATGTTTGACAATTTTCTGAACAGCAGTCTCCACATTCTTTTCAGGAAAACAGGACATTGCGTCTTGAAATATCAGCCAGAGCCATTATGATTTTAGGTTGTACCGGTATTTACTTTCAGTTGTCGCTGCTTATAAGTTACTGTCTATTATGTAAAAACTTGAAAGCCTTGCTTTTAGTGGGATACTGTTGAAGACTGATTCATACTCGTGTTCATGACCATCATCATTATAGTACATAGCTGTATAAATGACAATTTTCTTTTTCCCACCAAGGCACGGGAAAGACTGTAACCGGGGCATACCTTGCATACTTCTTCACTCGTCTCAATCAGCAACTACGGGCAGGCGAAATGCGCCCTCAGGTGCTCTACTGTGGACCCTCAAATAAATCAGTGGATGTTGTAGCCGGTTAGTTGTTTCATATTTGGTACATTTCTTCAGATTTTTGGACCTTCCTGCTTGGGATCTGGATCTGTTGGCTAAAATTTATTTCACTTTTCTTTTCCTGTTATATACCATGATGCTAGTAAACAATTTATTCTCTTTGTGTACATCATCTCTCCAGATATAATTATATGTAGATTTTTATGCCTTTTATTAACACTACCCTGTTTGCATTGTGGGGATGACGATCATAGTTTGACAGTGCTCATTAAATTATCTGATTTAGACCTCCACTCACCGAAGGTGGTGCGTGAGGCATGATGTTTTCTGGTTGTTTGTCCATCTGCCCATCCTGCCTCTTTGTTAACACAATATCTCAAAGAGCTGTTTGAGGTATGCATTTCAAAATTGGTCCCAGTATGTAGCACCATAGGAAGACCATTTGATTATATTTTGGGGTACATAGGTCAAAATTCGCAGAGGTCAATATATGAAATTTCTGGTGTAAGGTCTTAACACCATATCTCAAGAACTATTTTCGGTATGAACTTCAAAATTGGAAGTAACATGCATCACTACAGGAAGACAATCTGCTTAGATTTTGGGGTATGAAGGTCAAACGTTGCAGAGGTCATTTCCAAAATTTCAGGTTTTAGCCTTGTTAACACTGTATCTCAAATTGTTTGTAGAATAAACTTCAAACTAGGTGCTGAATGCATCACCATAGGAAGACAATCTGATTAATAATAATAATAATAATAATAATTAGACCATTTATATAGCGCAGTCACTATGTAAATATACTCTACTGCGCTGTAGTGTAACAGAGCTCCCAACAATGCTACTGCTCAAACAAATTAAACAATTATGCATATAATACAATTAACCAAAAACTTCTGAAAAAAGATGGGTCTTCAATAAATGTTTGAAGATGGTAACAGTTGGTGCTTTTCGTATTTCCAGTGGTAATTTGTTCCAAAGCTTTGGAGCAGCGCAACTGAAAGCACGATCCCTAAGAGTTACTTTTGTTCTCAAGTGAGGTAACTTTAGAAGCAGCTTATCCTGTGTACTTCGTAAGTTATGTGCATATGAATGTGACCTAAATGATATTAATTCAGACAAGTAATTAGGAGCTTGACCATTCAGTGCTTTGTAAACAAGCAAAAGTATCTTAAATGCAATTCTCTGCCTTATTGGCAACCAATGTAATTGAATCAGAACAGGTGTAATATGGGAAAACTTTGAGGAACTGGATACAAGTCTTGCACATGCATTCTGAACATGCTGCAGCTTGTTGATTTGTGAGTCTGGTAAACCAAACAATAATCCATTACAATAATCAAGCCTACTGCTAATAAATGCATGGATAAGAGTTTCTGCGCTTTTCTGGTCCAAGTATCTACGAATATGGCGTAAGTTGTATAACATATAAAAAGATGATCTACTAATGTTGGATATGTGTTTCTCCATGTTTAGACGAGAATCAAGCCATACACCCAGATTTTTCACAAAGTTTGATGGTTTTACTTCTGAGTCTCCAACTGTTATGTTGCTAACACTCAGTTTTGCTACTTGCCTGCCTGTCCCGACTATGTCCCGACTATAATAATAATAATAATAATAATAATGGTCATTTATACTATGCTATACACAAAGAAGTACAATAGCGCTTTACCAAAGTAAACATCAAAAGTTAAAAATAGCAACAAAAAAAACTAGCTCTGTTGAAAAAGGTAAGTCTTCAGTTGTTTTTTGAAAGTTGACAGAGTTTCTATAGCTCGAATTGAGGGTTGGAGATTGTTCCAAGCTCTAGAAGCACTACACTAAAGTGTTTTTCATCAGAAGAAAGATTTGATATGGGAATTACAAGTCTAGTAGTATCAGTTATGGAACGAAGGTTATGTGTGGCTAAGTAAGGAGCTATTGTGTACTGGGTACCCACTTTGACGTCAAAATGACGTCAAAGTGGGTACCTTGTCGCGCAATTCTAGCAAAATGCGCGCAAGGTATAATACATGTTGTACAGTCTAGCGCGTAGCACAACTGCAATGCGCGAAGCTGGGTACCCACTTTTACATCATACCTCATACTCAATTGTTTTTTGGTCAGCTCATAACTTTTCATGAGAAAATTAGCCAAAATGCATTGATTTCGATTGAAAATCATCATATTTTAAATGTCATTCTTCTTAGAATTCTATTCTCGATCATATATCAAAATTTTGTTTACCATTGTGTAATCACTTTAAACTAAACATAACAAAAAAAGTAACTTCCCCCTAATTCAAAACAGCATAACTTTTTAACGAAGAAGTTTTGAGCAAAATAATTTAGCAGGAGTGTTCCTATAGTGCCTATCGTCAGTGTGAAAATGAGATTGATCTATCGAGTCATGCGTGAGTGAGCAGACATTAAAGGCAAAAATGTCATTTTTCAAAAGTCACATGAGTCATTTTGGGGAATCTGTGAAACAAGCTTTTTCTGGTGCTGTTTAAGTGCTATTGATCTTTATTGAGATTGTGTCATGGTTGAGTGAGAACATTTTAACGATGAAGCAAGAAATGTTGAAAAATGACTGTTTAATGCCCGAAAAATGACTGCCCGGTATTTTCACATGATGTGCTGACTCATGTTGGTTGATACCAATTCTTTCCGTAAACTGAATGGATTTTGTAGATTTAGGAGAGCTGAACATCACTTTCTTCAAAAAATTATGTTCAACCAACTGTGATAAACATGAAAACTGTCTGGGATAGGCATGACGGGGTCGAACAATGGAAGAAAACAAACTCGTCAAAGTTTTGTTTCACAGACCCCCCAAAATGACTCTTGTGACTTTTGAAAAGTGACATTTTTGCCTTTAATGTCTGCTCACTCATGCATGACTTGATGGATCATTCTCATTTTCACATCGGAGTTAGTCAGTAAGTGTAGGTATACTCCTGCCAAATTATTTTTCTCAAAACTTTTTCGTTAAAAAGTTATGCTATTTTGAATTAGGAGGGAGTTACTTTTTTTGTTGTGTTTAGTTGAAGTATATACTTCAAACTAGATGCTGAATGCATCATCATAGGAAGACGATCTGATAGGATTTGGGGTATGTAGGTCAAAGTTCAAATGTCATAGAGGTCAGCATGCATTGATTCAAAGATGTTTTTGTTAGCACTTTATTTCAACTATTTGTATTCATGACTATGAGGAGACAAGCTTAATGATCAGATTGACTTTCAGCATATTAAGTCAAAGAAGTCATTATCGTGCAATTATTGGTTTTCTATTCTGGTTATCACAATAATTCTAGAACAGTTTGAGCCATGCAGCTAACTAAATGTAGGCAGAGAAATTTTTGTCCTCTTTCCTGCATGCTCCCTTTGAGAAAGTAAATACATGGTTGTATTATGATTTTTATTGTTAAGTAGCAAAATTTGAGAACTTCAGTACGAATATAGTGTACATTGCCCCTAAGTTTAATAATTACTTGTCAGACAGCCTTCATTTATGACATAGACAGAAGCAATATTTATGGACTTCCACAAGGTTCTGTATTTAGTCCAGTACTATTTCTCTTGCATAGAAGTGATCCCCTTTATGAGCTTTGTAGGTTATTTCAGCATTTTCCATGTACAGTCTCTTCTTCGGCTTTTTTTTCTCTTTGTGAAAATTGCTTTATCAATTCAGACACCCTGTATGGCCATTAAAGGAGGATGATGGGAAAATGGTTAAAGAGCTGATTCCAGACTGACTGGTATACTACTTAATTGGGGTTCAAAACGTGGCTTAATTGCTCTGTTACTTTTTTTATTCCATCTGTTTATCAAACTTCTTTAGGTTATCTCAAGAAGTTCCAAAATATCTCCATTGTCCGAGTCTACAGTGAGCAAATTGAGCGTAAAGAGTACCCAATCCCTGGTGTTCCAGGACTCGTATCCAAGTGGTCCAGGAAGGAAGCCTCCATGCCGGATGAGTTGGCAGACATTGCACTTCATCGCTTGATTAGACGGCGTGGGAGACCTCATGCAGTAGAGATAGCTGCATACGAGAGGAAATTCCGCACTAACCCGAATGCAATAAAGCCTCAGGACATCAAAAGCTACAAGAGCACTCTGCTTGAGGCCATGGTGAGATTTTTTTTTTACAAACTGAGGGAAAGTTTCAATGCACTTGGCTCTATATTGGTTGATGGGGGGGGGGGCGAATTGATGGTGGCCCCCTCTTTTGATACCCATGACCTTTTTGTTTTGCTTGTCAGCAGATTTTTCAGGAAAAATACATCTGAAAATTGAAAGTGTGTCAATGACAAACACCTGAAAAAACTGACTGCCCCCCCCCCCTGCCCCTTTGAAAAATTCTGGATCCAGCCCTGGACATGGATATCAAGATAGATAAAAAGATTCTTCTGTGCATTCAAGTACAGATGCTTTACATATAGTCCTTATAAGAAAAATCCAGGCCTACTGTATTGGAAGACATTGAAGAAATTTAAAGACATTAGCTATTATACATTGTTAGAATTTAAAAAAAAAATTATTTTGCTACTTGAAAATGATAAAAACACGAGAGTTATAGTTTGAAAATATAGTCTGAAAGTTTGAAAGTGTGATATCCACAGGAAATATTTTGTAATATTAAAAATGTGAACCAATGTTTGAAAATATATAACAGTTGGTTACACAGATTAGACGTAAGGAATTCGCATTCACGCATATCTCATCTGAAATGTACTGTGTGTATTTGGCATACCATGTGGAGGGAGGCACATAAGGTTTTTTTTTCAACTCAAGGAAAACAGTCCTTTTTTTTTTTTGGCGCATGCGATAAAAAATAATAAAATCACGATTTGTGTCCTACTTAATTCTTTTGATCTGAAATTATGGTTGGTTTCAGGATTTTGGGGTACAAATACAAGTATTCATGCACATGTTTCATGTTAGTTTGAGAATTGTTTAAGATCGGCTGCTCACAAAGTTAGCCAATGCCTTTAAGAAATCTTTGCTATAGCAACCTTAATAGAGGATCATTGTGTAGTACAGAACTCACCCATATATACATCAAGAGATATTATTTTGTCTTCTTCATTATAGAAAGAAGAATTACAGAAGCATCACATAGTCCTGTGCACCTGCAATGCTGCTGGAGCACGTCGCATCTCCAGATACACTCGCATCATCCAAGTGATTGTTGATGAGGCAGGGATGTGCAGTGAGCCGGAAACTCTGATTCCTCTTGTGTCAGTCAAACCCAATCAAGTGGTTCTGGTGGGAGATCATCAACAGCTCAGGTAAATGTATCATCTGCTTGGTTAAAAAGAGAGAAGACTTTTTTCAAAGCCCATTGACATGTAGTGAACATGAATTACTGAGCTGGAATTCGCACAGGCGGTTTAGATTTAGACCATGGTTTATGCAGATTTTATAGTATGCATTTAAGTGAGCTTGATTTAGCGCATACACTTAGATTAGTTCAATAACGAATGTGCGTGTTTGGCATAGGCCACTAAATTCACGCCTGTTGCTAAGGTTTTGACCATGGTTTATACAAATTTAACTCATGGTTTTTTAGATTAATGTAAATAAACCGTGGTCTACACCATAGCAACAAGTGTGAATTGAGTGCCTATGCCAAACACCTATGCTTGTTTGCTATGGGACCTTTCAAAGTGTACGCTCTAAATCGAGGGCACTTATACCATAAAATCTACATAAACTATGGTCTAAATATAAACCACTGGCTACTCTCATTTCACCAACTGGTTTTTCAGTTTGAGACCTGGGCACCGTTTCATGAAAGTTGTCAGCACTGGCAAGTTGTCGGTCACTGACAATTTCAGTAAAATCCTTGCTTTTGATTGGCTTAGAAGCACTGATCACTGACTGTTACATGGTAACTGTCAGTGACCGATAACTTGTCACTGCTGACGACCTTCATGAAACGGTGCCCAGGATTAATCTTTTAAATGTAGGCTATGTTGGTGCACTCGGGAAATTTTGTTTCTTCAATATCTTGACTTCTGCTTTTACTGAACTCCTGCGAAAGAAAATCACCACTTGATATTGCAGAGTTTGCAGTTATTCTCACTCTAGAAATCTACAGAAAACATCCAATTGCATGCTATATCCTTATATGCCATATTTTCCTTTTCTCATAGGTCAATTATCACAGAGCCAAATGCGAAGCAGCTTGGAATGGACATCTCTCTTCTGGAGAAGTACAAGAAGAAAGCTGAGATGCTCACTATCCAGTACAGAATGGTAAGTGTGGTCCGCAAGAGGATTGGGTCTTTAAGAGTATATTGGAGCCTTGTGATCTGCCGGGGGGGGGGGGGGGGGGGAGATGTCTCATTGAAGCCTGAATATACACCATCTTGTGTACACCATTGTGCGCCCCTATCATATTTTCCTTTTGAATTATATATTTGTTCACCTCACTTGCCGAATGTGTTTGTTTTCCGAAAACATCCTGTATCTAAAAATAATACGAGCGAAAAATATACACTCTCTTTCGTACAAGTGATAGTTCTTCATCAAACTACATGGATGGCTTAAATATACCTAAATTATATATTTGGTCACCTCTCTGGACTGATTCATTCACTTTCAAAGACCATCCTAAATCTTGATATTATACGAGTGAGCGTAGCGAGCAGGGGAAAAAATCTATTTTTCATGGCAGAAGTGACAATTCTTTATCCAAATACACGATGGTATTGACTATGAGATATCTAAATTATACAGGTACATTTAGTCACCTCGATTGCCAAATTTGTTTGCTTTCCCCATTCCATCTTGTATCTGAATATTATACGAGCGAACGTAGCACGCGAGGAAAAATACATAATATGTACTCCTTTGCATGATAGAAGTGAAAGTTCTTCATCAAAAGTACATGATGGGCCTTTAAGATATCTATTTTTATTTTGGTCACCTCTCTTACCTAATTCATTTGCTTTCAAAGACCATCCTGTATCTAAATATTATACAAGCGAGTGCAGCGAGTGAGGAAAAATACATATACCCTTTTTTATGGTAGGTGATAATTCTTCATCAAAATACATGATGGACCTAGCTTGCCAAATTTGTTTGCTTTCCCAAATCCATCTTGTATCTGAATATTATACGAGTGAGCGTAGCGAGCGAGGAAAAATACATATAATCCTTTTCTTGGTAGAAGTGAAAGTTCTTCATCAAAATACACGATGGACCTTTAAAATACCTATTTTTATATATTTGGTCACCTCTCTTACCTAATTTATTTGCTTCTAAAGACCATCCTATATCTAAATATTACACGAGTGCAGCGAGCGAGGAAAAATATCCATACTCCTTTTATGGTAGAAGTGATAATTCTCCATCAAAATACATGATGGGCCTAAAGATATCTAAATTATATATTTGTGTACATCTCATTTGCTGAATATGTTTGCTTTCCGAAAACATTTTGTATCTGAATATAATACGAGCGAACGCAGCGAGGGAGGAAAAATATATGTACTCTTCTTATGGTAGAAGTAATAATTCTTCATCAGAATACATGATGGGCCTAAAGATATCTAAATTATTTAGTGTTCATCTCCCCAGCCGAATGTGTTTGCTTTCCGAAAACATCCTGTATCTAAATATAATACGAGCGAGCGCAGCGAGCGAGGAAAAATATACACTCTCTTTTGTGGTACCAGTGTTATTTCATCGTCAAAATGCACAAGCAAATAAGCCGAATATGACTCCATTTGGGCACCGTACTCCCCTTTTTTCTTTTTTTTTTCCTCCTTCCTCTTTCCTCTTCTTTCTCTCTCTCCCTCTCTTTCTTTTTTTGCTGACAGCGATCGTGAATTTGCCGACAAGAATTTTGAATGGGGGTGTCACACCCCCCCCACCCCCCTCTAGTGATGCCCCTGATAACACGTTTATGGTATCTCAAACAGCAAAAATCAAGAAAAGGGTATCAAATTCAGTGCCGGTGATAATGCAATCCTTGAACAAAATTCTTGTTAAGGGTATAAAAATCAGACATGCTAGACGGGTTTCCCTGTTAAGGGTTTCAAGATCACTCCTACTTCAATCCTCTCTTCCGGTGATTTTCAGAAAGTGATGTATGCAAATAATGTACATTCCTCAATGAGACTTACCCCTGCCCCCTCGTGGGTGATCTGCTTGTGATAATAATGCTTAATCTGTTGGAAGTAATGAATGATTGAACTGATTGATATGACATTAACTATTCACATCGAAGGAACATCAAATGGTGCTAAGCCTGAGGGAGTAGCACTGTTTGATGTTCCTTAGTACGAATAGTTTGAGCTTGATCCGAGAATGAGTCATTGTATATTTGTTTTATATCCCTAATCGTTCCTCTGACACTCGTGTAATTACATGTACTCACATTCGCATCACATTCAAGGAAATAATTGGCGAAAGTGAAGAAAACAGCTCTGAAGACATGATCGCGGCTTGATCAGCTCAGCGAGCTGCATCGCATTCAGCATGATTACCACGGCGCTACTAGCTGTGAGCGCTAGCTAGCCGCATAGGTTGCCCATGCCATCCCATGGGGTAAGGTGCAGGCTGGCTCAGCACTGAGCTAGCTGAGCTGCTGCTTCTTTCTCTTCGCGTTGCGAGTCGATTTGGGGGGGGCAGAAAAAAAGCATCGTTCACTTTTTCCCTAGGGAAAACATGAACTATGCATGACGTCAGCACCGAAAACTGAACTATGCGGAGGACACGCCTTTTCTGGTTAAAACTATGCAATTTCTGGTTGTGTACACTCCTAATGCAACAGTCTTACGATGAGGGATATTTCTATTCCACTTATAGGCAGTAATAGGATCAGGTCGAAATAGAAAGTAAGATGTCACACAATTGTTGTACTTTACTTTAGTGAAAGATACACAGTCAAACTGAAGAAATGATTAACATGTATATTACAGGATTTTGAATTTGTGAATTTGCTCATGTAGGGCATATCAGACATGCATACAGTTATATTGATCTCATACATGGGGCAAGGAATATTCTGTATTTGTAATATTAACTGTATGTAAATACATGTAATAGAGATATAGATAAGGAAGGGGGTGATGCAGTAAATAATTTGAGGCATACTGACAACCATTTAATGAGGCCCCCCCCCCCCCCAAATTTGGTTCATGTGGAATTTCCTATGCCATGAGACATGTTTCATAGTTTTCATGTTAAAATGATGATGTTGATATTAAAAGAGAAGAATAGTTTGAGCTCCTGGCCTTGTAACATAAAACTTGAGCTGCAATGTGTGGTAATTGATTGCATCTTCACAAAGATTGATTGCAAATTACAGTAATTGTATTTATAAGTCACTATTGGCTTTAAGGATACATTTGATGAAAGGAGATATGACCAATTCTGGAGAGACACGATAAGTTCTAACTCTTAGTGCTCTAGCCTACCATTTCTGCACAGTATACTTTTCTTGTATTAAGAGCAGTACTTTCTCTTCCTCTTCCCACCCTATAATAGCATGTGCGGATATGTGAATTCCCATCCAAGGCGTTCTACAAAGATAAACTGGAGACAGCCGAGTCTGTCATAAGGCGTGGTCCAGACCCGATCCGCAGGATCTGGCCCAACAACGGAAGGACGCCTAGGGTCTTCTGTCATGTGAACGGGAGGGAGGAGACCCTCTCTGTGAAGTCAGAAGAAGGCAGTGAGATGTCAAAGAGCAATAGAGCCGAGATCAGACATGTGGTATGGAGGAATTTACTCTAATTCTGTTTCTTACCATACTGTAAGCCTAAAGCATCGTGGAAAGTTTGAGGCACTGTTTGTTATGTGTGCAACTGTCAATTTTATACCCTTCAGATGGGTTGTGTGGCATGTTATCTTTTGAAATTTGCTCCAGACTTTACTTTGTCAAAAGATAATGGGTTAGGGTGAGGTACCACTGAGATTGAGTGTGGGTTTTATTAGTTCAGGGATAGGGTTGAGGTTATGCGTGTTGTTGGGTCAAGACTTGAAGTAACAAATTTGGTAAGTTTAAGGAAATGACAGTGCAGCAATTGTGACTGAAGCTTGTGTCTTGAATTAAAAGAAATCAGACTAAGTGGTCTTTATTTCCTGAGTTGTTTCTCAAAGAGCAAGCTCCTATTTATGCAAATGAATGTTAGAGTTGTATTCTGTTGTGGACAGTGGGTAAAGCTTCACAAGATTGCTTCCAGAAAGCTTCTGTTTTTGTTGTCATGAGATTTACCCTATAAAATGATTTTGTGTTTTGGAAGACTGTTCACTGCTCACAAATGTGAGGATCTTTGAGTGAAAATTATCAAAAAATGAATGAAATCGATATAAAATATGTAAATTGCATTAACTCTCACCTTTTCTTGAAATAAGTTGTGCCACCTTTTTTAAGTGCTGAATATTGGTTTCTACAATCAGTTCAACACATCTGATCCAATCTTCAATCGTCACAGATCCGAATAGTCCGGGAGATGATCAACAGAGGGGCATCCCCCGAGAAGATCATTGTTCTATCTCAGTATCGGCTCCAGTGTGCACAGCTTGAAGACAGACTTCGCAATGACCATGACCAGCTCCTCCAGGAGATCAAAGTTAGCACAGTGGTGAAAAGCCAAGGTAAAAATTGTATTTTGCTTTTGTTTCTCTGCCCACTGAAGGTGGTGCTAGAGGCACTTTTTGTTGGTTGTCCATCTGTCTGTCCGTAGTGCTTTTTTGTCAACGCAACATCTCAAGAACTGCTTGAGATATGAACTTTAAACTTGGTCCTAATATGTATCAACATAAGGTAGACAATCTGATTAGAATTGGGGGTATGTTAGGTCAAAGGCCATAGCAGTCATGTTATTGCAGGTGTTAGTGTCATTAACATGGTATCTCAATAAATATTTGAGTCACAATGTATGAAATTCCAACTTATATTAAGACGATCTGATTGTATTTTGTGGTAGGAAGGTCAGAAGTTAAAGGTCACAGAGGTCAATTCCAAAATTTTGGGTTTTAGCCTTGTTAATGCTGTATCTGAAAAATCATTTTAAGTATGAACTTCAAACTTGGTTCTTGTCAGTAATCTCACCAGCCATTCAAAAAATCTGTGGTGCGTAGTTTGATAAAAAATTACCTCTTTCAAAATAATGCCACTCTCTTTTGCTCTGTGCAAATTATCACTACACTTGGTTCACCCTAAAATCAACCTCCTGCCTAATAGGAACCATGCAGGACTAATTTGCAAAAAGGAATACATGTACTTACAATTGTGCAGGTAATCTCATTTTCAATTTACAAGACGAATTGTTTTTGTGTACTTTTGTTCATTTAGTGGTAGATGCTTTGGCAGTATTCTGTCTATATTCTCAAACTGAATAAGTGCCTGTGCTCATAAAAGTAATTAAGTTAAAAAGCCTTCTAATAAGAACATGAGCAAACCAATCCAACATTTTCTAAACATTTGATATTTATACCATGTAGATAATCATAAAGCTGTTCGTAAGTTATGCACGACTTTGGGCACGACTGGAACATGTTCTTGGGTGCTAATCAGATTCTCAATCATTTACATGTAGCACAAGAACATATCACCAGTCGTGCGTAAAGTCGTGCGTAACTTACGAAAAGCTGTATGAAACACCCCCCAGATTGGATTATTGGGTATGTAGGTCAAATGTTTTTGAGGTCATGTGCATGAAATTAAACGTTTTTATTTTGGTTATCACAATAATTAAAGAATAGTTGGAGCTGTGAAATTGACTGAATGGATGGAGGCATATAGTACATGTAGATACAGTCGTATTCATCTAGTTTTATTTCCTGGCCTTTGGAGAACAAAGAATTTTTTTTTTATGGCACATTAAATTTTCAAATGTTATGCCTGAATGTTGTATCCTTGCAGTAACAAATTAATATTCTTTGGATATGCAGAACAATTACCATTGGACTATCATCCAGAAGAAATGCCCCTAAGGATAGCCCATTCCTGAACAGCTACCCCTCCAGGGCCCCATTTCATAAAACTTGCTATCAGTAACAACTGCCACATTTCTATGACAAATTTGGTCTCAGCCAATCAGATGTAAGGATTTCAGTAGCTTATAACACTTATTGCAACTTGTAATTGATAACAAGTTTTACGAAATTGGGCCCTCAGACAATACTGCATGTAAATGTACTTTAGAACAATGAATGAAACCCCTCAAATTCCAGGAAAACTCACCCTGGACAACTATCCTTCGAAAATAAAAAAAAATTATCAAAATTTACCTCTGGCACCAACCTAGGCAGTGATTAAGAATAATTGTCCTGGGCCCATATATTCATGAAACCTCCATAGGTCGCACCTACTCGTCAACTAACTGTGTACTGTGACCTATGTAATCAGTTGACAACTAGCTTTGTAAGGTTTTATGAATATGGGCCCAGGGCCCTGTTTCATAAAACTTGTTATCAATAACAAATTGCAGTAACTGTTATAAGCTACTGAAATCCTTGTATTTGATTGGCTGAGAGCAAATTTGTCATAGAAATGTGGCAGTTGTTACCGATAACATGTTTTATGAAACTGGGTCCAGAGGTGAAATAGTCCTGGGTGCCGTTGCATAAAACTCGCTATTATAGTAACTTTGCCATCAATGATAACTTTCATGGAATACTGGATTTTGATTGGCTGCTGAGCAACGTTACCATGGTAGTCATCATTGATGGCAAAGTTACTATAATAGCAAGTCTTTATGCAACGGCACCCTGGAGATACTTGTCTAAAAAACATGTGTGCTATATTAAGGTTGTCATATGGTTTTCAAACTGTCATTTGTAAACAGGGAGTGAATGGGACTATGTAGTCTTTTCAACAGTGCGCTCCAAACCTCGTATTGAGATTGAGGAAAGTCCAAGCCAATCCTGGCAAAGGAAGCATCTTGGCTTCATCAATGATGAGAATCAGATGAATGTTGCCTTGACCAGAGCTAAGCAAGGTCTTATCATTGTTGGTGAGCTATGACATTTTTAATTCTTGCATTTCACAATCCTTATGCCCTCATTCGGTTCAGTTGCGTCAGTTACTCTAGCATGCTAATTCTCGGAGATGGGTCAACAACAGTACCATCAACACCCTGCACTAGGCCCCTCTTCCGCTCATTTGCTAAGTGATTACAGACTTCTAAAACTTCATATTTTCCCTGGGCTCTGACTAGTTTCTACTAACTCATCCTTCTTCCAATATAGGTGGATGGCAATCTGATTAGGCACCTTATCAAAAGTCGGAGCCAATTTGGGACGCGGCTTTTAATGTCTTTCCTGCTCATGTCATTTCCTCTCTGATCCTCCCATTTCTCTATAGACAAAACAACGGAGGATTGGGAAAGCCGATGTAAAAGATTGGTTGCGGAGAATACAAGATTCAGGACGAGACTTTTGATCAGCGGCCTTAGATTTTGGGGTCATGAGGTCAAAAGGTCAAGGTCACAGCTTGATCCAATTACATGTATGTTCAGATAGATTGTGAATGCAATGTCCCAAGATCTGATGGACCAATTTTCATGAAACTGTGTAGCTAGGTCTAATGTGGGAGACCTGCAATCTGATGAGATCTTGGGATCGTGAGATCAAAAGTTCAAAGGTCACAGGTTGATATAACTATACAATAACTTGTGAACACAATATCTCACTAAGTGAAGGACAGATCTTCATGAAACTTTGTAGCTAGGTCCAGTGTGGATGGATCGCAATCTGTTTATATTTTGGGGTCATGAGGTCAAAGATCAAAGATCACAGAAGACATTTATACATGAAAATGGATTGTTCTTGTTTTAACTTAAGAACCATGCAATGGATGAACTTCAAACTTGGCTCAGTAATGATGTGGGAGCAACGATGACCTTGGTAGATTTTAGGGTTTTAAGATCCAAGGTCAAGGTCATAGAGATCACTGATTACATAACTCAGTAAGAATAGTGACTTCTTGTATAGCACTCATATCTGAGCGTTGATGCGTGAATGCGCAGCCATTATAAATTATCATAAGTGGCGTGGTTTGCCACGCCATATACGAACACTAAAAAAACGCAGGGTGTGTCACAAGGGTTCATCGCATCATATCTTGGGGGCGTTTCATTAATGTCTTGTCAGTTATTTTCACTGACAAAGTCTGTTTTTAGCCAATGATTTCTGACTAGTCTTATACACTGACAAGTTATCAGCTCTGACAACTTGTCAGTGTCATTGAAAATCACTGACAAGACACTTTATGAAATTGAACGCCCGTTCCCCCAAACAAACCTTAGTTGTAAATGCAAATGTAACTTAGAGGTAAGTATGTGGTACTCTGACATATCAGGCAGCCATTTACACCTGGGTAGGGAGTTTCATAGTTAGATTAACCCATTCATGACAGAGGTCCACATTTTGTGGTTTGGCCTAATATCTTTTGATGCAAAGCCCTAAAAATCATACCAAATATATGAGCAGAAAGAGCAAAAAATTCTACACAAAATGTGCCCATTTTGGTTGCGTCAATATTCGTAGTTTGATACTGAAAATTTTTAAAAAGAAAATAAGCATTAAAATCCTTAAATTGGCAATGTGATAGAAGGTTTAAAATCACCGTTTTCCCCTGCAAATTGGCAACTTTTTGACTTCTCATCATAATTTCTGTCAATTTATATTCATTTCAGATACATGACATTTTATAAGAAAAATGTAGTAATAAAATAAAAAAATTGGTGTTGCCAATTTGAAGAATAAAAGCTGATCAAATTAGGGTTTAAATAATTCCTGTCATGAATGGGTTAATCTGTTAGTAAATTTAGTTTTGAACCCTCAACCTCCTGGTTAAAAGTAAAGTGGAATTACTATGACACCTCTATTCAAACATGGACTACGGTATTTGAAGATTATCATTTCTTTCTTTTCCTTTCACAAACAGGTAACCAGTATCTGCTGAGATGCCACAAGAGATGGAGGGAAATGCTGAGGATGTATGAAGAGACAAACTGCCTTGTAGAAGCCCAGAACTTTCCAGCACTACCTCACTAGAATATGGCTGTGTTCAAAAGTAGAAGTTGTTTCTCACTGCAGGAAAACCCAGTGAATGCATTTGGATCACCTGGTTAAAAAAGAAGAGCTTATTCCATATTTCTTATAAAACTATATTTGTCCACTTTGTAATGGTGAAACCTGACATACATGTATTTAAATTCATGTCTTCTTCTTCTCTCAAGATTACTTTTGGAGCAATCTTTACTTGGGGAAAAGAGCCATGGGTTTTAATCCCATTCCTGACACCATATTATGAGACCAGTAGGAGAAGTGGTCTAAGTGTCAAGATGTAATGCAGACTTATATCTGTTTACGACAGCTTCCTGTGCTGTTACTGAGAGTAATGTACCAAGAATAGAAGTCTGTATTTGCAGACTTAGTTGTCAGAATGTACTCATTAGGCAGCATTGACCCACTGACTATATTCCCATAGGGGTAATACACTTACTACTGATTACTCATTTTCCCATAGGGTTAATACAGGGACAACCAAGTTCCTGTCAGCAGTGGGTTACTTAGGCAAGTCAAAGCTAATACTTTAGCAATCACATCTCAGGTTTTAATATATGTCATAAATGTATAAAGTTGACAACCCTTAAAGCACTTTGATAAGTCAAAATATGAAGTGAAATGACATGTCTGATGTCAATTCATAATTGAATTCAACAATCATAGTATCATGGTATAAAGAGAGTGAATGCTAGAAAATGTCAAATAAAATGTGTTAGGCAGGTCAAAGCTAATTTCATCCTATACATTAGCAATCACATCTCAGGTTTTAGTATATGTCACAAGTGTATAAAGTTGACACCCTTGTCGCACTTTGGTAAGTAAAAATATGAAGTGAAATTACATGTCTGATGTCAATTCATAATTGAATTCCACTATCATAGTATCATGGTATAAATAGGGTGAATGCTACAAAGTGTCAAATAAATTGAATTTGTAGAAATGAATGCTGCATTTATAATAATACTGCATTAATATGTTGTATAAATTTACACTGAATTATTTTCACCATGTTGGGACAGAATCATATATTGAGTTCATTTTCCTTTGTAAGTGTGTTGTGACAAGTGTAATCAAGTGAAGTGTAATACTTGCGAGTATATTATAATGTAAATAATGATCTGCCATATTGATACATTTTGTTGAAATAAGGTCATGCTTAAATTATGCTACACTGTAAATTTGTTGTGATATGTGTAATCAACTGAACTGCTACAAGGATATCGTAATGTAAATAATGATCTGCCAAATTTATACATTTTGATGAAATGAGGTCATGCTTAAACTATGCTACTTTTATGTCTATGTACTTTATCCGTTTTGTATTATACTTTTGTGGATACTCTTTTAGTTTTATTAATGGTATTTCTTGAAAATCTATTGTGCAATTTTAAGTATTTTTTCAGATATATCACTAGTGGATGTAAAGCATTCCTTATTCCAAATCTACATTCTTATTACATGCACAAGTGTTAGTTAATTAAGAGTTTCTGCCTATACATGTACACTTTAAACAAGATAAACATTCATGAGATAGTCTTGAAAAATGAAGTAGGTGCTGTGGTAGACTTCCATCTGTGAATAATCATTGTCAAAATCCTTTAAGAGAAAGGGGGAGGGACAGAGAAAGACAGAAAGCACCCTAGTACAATTCTAAAAATCCTAGTTGTGTATTGTACAAATATTACGAACCTGTTCTGTATTTTGTATCATTTTTTTTTTTCGCAAGTCACAACTTTTATTGATTATGAAATAGTAGTCCTGTTATTAAACTCATCAGTGCAAATAGTTCATAGAAACGTCATGATTTCATCCTCTGTATAATTATAGGAAATATATATATAAATATATATTATATGTATATTTATTTATATATATATATATATATATATGTATATATACATATAATTGTGATAAGTCTCAGTGATGTATGTTTGCGGTTCTCCGTCATATTATATGCGTGATCCAAAAAAGGGGTTTATGATGAAGGGCAGGTGCCCGAAAGCTTTGTCTTAATTATTGGTGGTATATATAATCTTACAACGGCCCTCTTCGTAAACCCCTTTTTTCCGGATCACACCTTATTTAATGGCTGTGATTCTATACATAGATCTATTTTTTGTTACCCAATTATTACACGTAGATTCAAGTGCTATTTTGAACAGTGTATTTTCCTTAATGGAGTATCTTGCCAATTCATCGTGAAGCTAACTGTAAATGATCTATTTACTATAGATGCATGAAGCGTACCTATATCCCATTGACCAAATTTGTCTCTATTCATTTGCATTCCATTGTACATGATGGTGTCCTGTAGTTTTTCAAAGCTTTGTGTGCATGCAGTTTGTTGGATTCGAATTTAGATGTTTGCCTCCAATATCACATTATTGCAAGTCATTGTTTCTATCCTAAAGTGTACTTATCAACTTTAAAATATTTTATGTACAGCTACATGAAGAATGTATAAAATCAACTCCAAAACACTTTACCTGTCCTTCTGTGGGTAGCAAGGATTGTGAAGAAAATGAAGAAAAATGTAACGCTTTTCACACTAAATCCAAATCAGACTTGGGTTCTGTGTTGGCCTTTAGGCGATAACTAAATACTATACAAAGACGTTTGGGCTGTGCCATATAGTCTACTCACATGTCAGTGTAATGTATGTTCACGGTGTGTTTTCAAAAATTTGTAATAACTCTTAATTGAAGTATAGGAATGTGGAATGCTTGACATATCTCTTTTCAGGGATTGGTACATTTTAATGATTTTCAAGATACTTACCAGCTATGATTAATGTAACACAAATGTTTCTTTTCTGGTGTGCTCTTCTTGTCAAAATCCATATGATGGAAATATTTTAAAAGACCAATTGTCCACTGTTTAGCAATATCCTCATGCTTAAATACCTCTCCTGCATATGAAAATTCTGTTACAGCTCTTCTTTTTCACAAATTGTTCTTGTGGAATGTTGATTTGACATGATGGGCTTGCATTCACTGTTAACTTAATACAGGGTTTCCACAGACATTGAAACACCTAGAAAGTCATGGAAAGTCATGGAAATTGATTGTGGCTGTGGACTGTGTGTGGCAATGGCTGTGAAGGGAAGCAGAGGCCACTACAACATGACATAATACATATATACATGTATATCACAATGTGGTATTACTACGTCCAACACTTTTATGCCACAGCCCATACCCATACCTTATCTGGTCATGGAAAGAGGCAAAAGTTAGGTCTTGGAAAAGCTAATTTTGTTCTCAAATTTCTGTAGGAACCTCCACAATAGCACCTTAGACTCATCAACACATGATGTAAACTATGGTGGTATACCACTTTATATGTGAATGAAGATTTTACCCTACATGTAGCTCTCCACGCACCATGGTCATAAGGCATATTGTGAAGACAGATGTAAGTAGTATCTCAGCAAAAAACATATTTTTTCCATCACTACTATCATCTCAGAGGAGTTTCAATTTCAATTTACTTTTATATTAGGATGAGAAAGAGTATATTTTGTGTATGTGTTTAGTGTGTTATGCGATAATGATGTTATCTTGTATATGGTATGATGGATTCAGTTATGTATGTTTGCAATTGGTATAATGCAGTTTTAATATACTATTGACATATTGATATATATATATATATATATATATATATATATGTTTTGCATAGTCAGTGGACTACATCAAGTTGTAAATTCTTATAGGAATTATTGATGATTTATTAAAGAGATTTTTTTTTCACGAAAGATGGCAGCAAGGAAGGAAATAAAGCATGTTAAATATATGCTGCCTATTTTCAAGTCTTTCATGTCATTGAACACAATCGTAGTGCTGGGAATTCGAGTCAATCTTTCTCTATTTTATTGTTTTATTGAACATTTGAACACAATGTGTAAATAATTATTTGATATGGATGCAGGAATATGCTAAATTTGGAGACTTTACCGGTAAGGGATATTTATCTATGAAGTAGGAATCATCAGAACCAAGAAAAAAAAGTCTTCTGGATTTAGTTTCTAGATGCTCTGCCGTCATACATGTTCTAGGTTACAGTGAGTGATTGTATCTCTGACAAATTTTATAGAGGATGGTGGCCAGGAGTTTGATTGGCATAACACTGTATTTTGATGTTAAATTCAAGACAAACTTTGTGGAGCTTTCTTGTGTTTTCATGTGCAATATTTATGAAAATACTGTCACATTCTATATTTGATTGGATTAACAGAGAACTCCCATGCTAAACTTGTTCTTGATGAAGTAAGCAAGTACTTTGATACTTGTTTTTCACAAAAAGCAGGCAAAGCTATTCAAACAGTATCATTATGGATACATACGTGCAAAAAAAATACACTCACTATAATATTCTGGTTTTCCTTTTCCCACTTTGGAATCAGAGAAACAAATTATCCAAATGTACCTTGATTACTGTCATGTATTTGGCATGCACGGACAAACTTTGTACTTAAAAAAAAAGTTAATTTAGAAAGTGCACAAAATACTGCAGTGATAAAGTCATATACATGTAGGTGACTGTAAACAGTTATGGATTTTTTTTCTCTGCCAGTATATTAACTGGATCATCGCAATGAAATAATTATATATTCTTGGGAATATTCCCTCTGTGCATTTTTCTAGTTTAGGAAATCTGTTTTAGGTTATGTGATTGGTAATTTATTGAAAAGTCATTTTAATCATTTTATCACATTTATGCTATATTATATTTAATCATCTTGTTGTTTAAGTATCCAAAGTGCATTTCAAATTATGTCTAATTTGATTAAAGGTGTGAGATTGTCGCATTTTAGAAATTATGATATTGTGATACATTGAATTTTTGAAAAAGCTAGATTATCAGTCTTGTTTCAGTAGAAGTGAAACATTTGTGGCCAATCCAATGCTATTTTTGTTTGTTTGTTTGCTTGTTTTCTAAAATAAGAAATCAAGGGAAACATGCAGGTTTTATACCCCCGGAATATGCCGAGTACCATGAATTATACTGACGCAAATAAATTGTTATTTAGTATTTAGAAATTATGATGTTGTGAGCTATATCATCAGTCTTGTTTCAATAATAGTAGTGAAACATTTGCATGAGTTTGTTTGTTTGTTTTTTTTAGTAAGAAATCAAGGGAAACGTGCCGGTCCGTCTCCGCCAGAATATGCAAAATACCATGAATTATATAGACGCAAATTAAGTGTTATTGGCCTACCACCCACCCCACCCCCTCTCTCTACCTCTCTTTCTCTCTCTCTTCTTTTTCCTTATTTTTTCAGTATTTCTTTTCTAGTCTCACCTAATTTTTTTTTCTATTGTCTTTTCCTTTTGTTTGGGGTTAGGTTTGAGACCCAATCCCCCTATCCTGCTTAATAACTATATTGTTAACTTGTTTTAGGGAGCATACAATTAAATTAAACAAATCCCCCCCCCCTCTCTCATTCTCTCTCTCTCTCTCTCTCTCTCTCTCTCTCTCTCTCTCTCTCTCTATATATATATAGATATATATATTAGAATCAGAGTTGGTAGTAGAATGCCATTAAGAAATAAAATCATAGATTTTAGAAGAAAACGGAGCATAGCATATATACACAGCATGCATACAAGGAGCGTTTCCATGGTCCAAGTGGGCATATTGAAAATACTCGTGTGGAATACTACAACGAAATACGTAATCATGGTCAACAAAAACTCACAGTTATCAGGATCCAACCGTATTCTTCATAAAGATGCACACAGGCTTATATCTGAATTAACGTTGGAAGTCTGACGGCATGGAGAGAATAAAAATTAAGATCAACGAAGTCAGCTCCTGACAGCAAAGAATATAGTGTATCGTGATTTTTTTTTAAACAGCATCTTCAAAGGAGAAATCTCCGACATAGAAATAAACATGAGTCATAATGACGGTGATTTTCACCGACTAATTTGCTTTCAGCCAATCAGATGCGAGGATTTTCAGTAGCTTATAACATTTGTCGGTGATTTTCACCGACAAAACTCTTCATAAAACGCTCCCCTGATTAAAATGAATGGGAAAAAATGAATAAGAAGATATCTAGAGAGAGGGAGAGAGAGAGAGAGAGAGAGAGAGAGAGAGAGAGAGAGAGAGAGAGAGAGAGAGAGAGGTAAAAAGCAAGGATGAAAGTAAAAGAAGTCCTTGTGATCCCTAATTTGCTCAAATTCCATACACTTTTTATTACACCCCTCCCCCTTCGATTGGGCTGCACGCCATGTCATTGAATCGCTCAATTATATCCACCACTTTTATATAAAAAAAGGGGGGGGGGGACATCAGAAATTTCACTATCACTATCATCATTATCGTTAATTCTTATCATTATTATTACAATATTTATTATCATTATAGCAGTCTTAAAATTTTGCAACGTACAGTTGGCTGCTGTAGAAGAAGAAAGTTTACACTGCCAGTGGCATATTGACCCAATTATTTCTGGGAACTGCACTATACCCCCCCCCCCAAAAAAAAAGTCCACAAGGATAATAAAGAGAAACAGAATATAAAAAAGTTCATTCGGCTAGATACTCAAGAAAATTTGATGCACTGACAATTTCGAAGATATAAATAATAATGAAAAAAATGGTCGAGATTATTACTGGGGGGGGGGGGGCAGCAGTCCCACTCCCTCCCTTCTCCACCCCCTCCCCCCACCCCGACCCCGACCCCGACCCCGACCCCCAGTACGCCAGTGCACTCTCCAACACTATAATTTTTTTTTAAAATTAAACACGTGCACACGTTGTATCAATAATAGCATTTTCATTTATTTGATGTACGATAAAAGAGCAATGTAGATGAAATGCCTTGCTTAAGGACATAAGTGCCGTACCGCGGGGATCGAACCCCCTACCTTCGCGTCTCCAGTCAAGCGCCTTAGACCACTCGACCACGGCACCTCTTTCCGATCCTAGTCCCTCTTCCCGATCATCTGCACGAGTTTTATCATTGTCACGTTGAACAAATCTGCTCACAGCCAATGAAATGCAACGATTTCATTATAGCTTATAACAGTATTGTACCCTATGATTGTACTTTGTTCTTGAGAACAAATTTGATTGGACGGGGCATGGCATTGAACCTACGACTCAATCAATTTTTTTTTTATATATATAATTATATATATAGAGAGAGAGAGACACTGGGAATTCCCACTGGGAATCTCCACCGGTCGAAGCGGCGCGGAAGTGGGAATTTCCAACTGAGTGGGAAGTTGTTTATTTGTAAATATTTGACAATACTTTGTTGATGCCACTTAAATAGATCTATCCATGTATTCAATGCAGTGCATAACAGAAAATGAATACAATGAACAGTCTTTTCACCGATCTGAAGATAGTTCAGTGATTAATGTCGAGTGAAATATACAATGTATAATCATAATACAATGTAATGCAGAGATTTGACCATGGGGTCTTGATTTTAGGCATAGTTTCGACATGAATAGAATAGATAAGACTATATGGTTACAACACACTATATGCCATGCCTGGCCTGAGATATAATAAGTAACAGCGAGCGAGCTCAGCGAGCGAGTTTTAGAGAGAGAGAAAAAACGAAAAATATCCTCAGTTGCTTCAATTTATAGGGGCACCGACACCGTTCTTTCCTATTGAATTTGATATCATCTGTATTATATGAAGCTTCTCTACGTATAAGACTATGTTAGAGACTGTACATAACTCATTTACCAGATGTAAAGGGATAATCAAAAGAGGAGGACAAAGGAAAAGGGGTGCTAACATGACCCTGGGAGCCGGAGTGCTCACTGCTGGGTCATGCTGCACCCCCCCCCCCCCGAGCCAGCTATCGGTACTGGGTGCTGCAGCACCCCCCTGATTTTTATGAGGGGTAACAGAGAACCCATCAGAATAAGTTATTTTCCCATCCCATCCTCCTCTTCTTCATATTATGAATTTCTTTATAAATATATTTATAAACAAATTTATAATATGAAAAGATGAAGATGACAAATTTTTTTGGAACAGCAGCACTCTTATTCCAGCAGGATGCTCGAATATCATACTTTTGTCAGCGAGGTGCCCGGCTGTCCTGGAATTCTATAGGAAGATGTTCATCATAAAAGTCATGTATTTCGATGGCAAATCTACTTTTTAAAGAAAGTAGAGCTTTTGTTGGTATAGCTCGCCTTCAGTTGTAGAAACAAAAAAGTTTAGGACGGCAGAGTACAGGTGCCCAAAGCATTATTTGGCAAATGTATTATATCGTATTTTGATGACGACCATGAAAAGGGGTTCTTTTTTTGTCTCGTTCGTATGATATCTAGATACATGCAGGATTGATGGGGAAAACAAACGAATTCTGCCAGTGAGGTGACCGAACTTAGGTATTTTATAGGCCCATATTGTATTTTGAAGACGAATTACCACTTCTACCTACAAGAATTTCTCACTCGTACCGCTCGCCAGATCACAGAAGACGTCTTCTATTTCTGTGTGACAGATAACAGGATGGTTTCGGAAAGCAAAAAATTGAAAAAGTGAATGGATGAATATTGTGAAAGCTATGCATGCACACCACTCGATCTGCAGCGTGTTGATTTTCAACTATGAAGGATGCAATTTAAAAGAAGAAGAAGAAGAAGAAGAAATAAAAAAGAAAGAATGTAAGAAAAATAATTAAAAATTCTAGATTGATCAAGCATTGGGTTGGTAATTGCTCATATTTTGAAATTACCATATTAAAAATTCTGTTAACCAAAAAAAAGAAAAGAAAGAAAGATAGAGAGAGAGAAAGAGAAAGAGAGAGAGAGAAAAAGAGAGAGAGAGAGAGAGAGAGAGAGAGAGAGAGAGAGAGAGAGGGGGGGGGGAATAAAAAAGCTATTTTGGTCGGGCATAAATTCATAAAAGCAAGGTCCATATTATGCAAAGCGCGCGCATGCGCATTGCGCGCATGTAATTTGTGAATTCAACATGGCGAGTTTCCCGATAAACGACGAGACCTGTAAAAGCTGGGAGAAAAACGGCCGAAATGAGTTGTAAGTGTGGATAAAATCGGACATTCCAATTGTTGTATGAAGTAAAAAGTATTAGAGATACCTTTAGTGATAAAAATGATGGAGTTCTTGTCACGTCTGAGGGGGAATTCGAAATTTTCTGTGTGTATAAACTATCGAGTTGATGAATACCCGCCATGATCACCGCCACCGGCACCCATGCATCACTGCCAAAGTGTGTGAGGTCGACAATGCAATGCTGCACTGCAGTTTCACTTCAGCACTTGCATGCGAAGTCTTCGATGTAAGTTAGGCCTAGATGGAGTCTTGAGAAGGATGACCACCGTGAAATTTGAAAGCATCTGATCTGAAAGAGCATGCTAAAAGCGTAGGCTGTGGAGTACAGATAAGTAGAGAAGTCAGTTTTTAAGGAAGATTTCCTTGAAAATGTTTCACGAGGCCAACAAAAAGTCGCAAGCAGCGCACGAAGAAGAGCTTCTTGCCTGATTTCATCTCTGAGTCCAATCGATCCTCTCAAGTTCCTGTCAGTTTAGCCTGAGTGAGTGAGTAGCTGACTTTAGATATGCACCTCAAGTCCTCAACATCTTCGCTGAAAAGTCACATTCTCACGCTCATGGAGGGGTTTGATTTCAATGCATCTTGTCCCAGATCTGTGGTGTGGGCCTTCTTCATTCGGCTGAAGCGTCATGCAAATGGTAAACATAGGCACCTGGCTAGTTGGTGGCTGCGTAAAAAATACGCAACAAATCAAGCTTGCAGAGAGCTTCAGTCACAGCAGCTTTAAATTGGCACCAACAATGCCTTTGCTTTGCTGTGGAAAATTTGTAAGGATGTCATTGGACTTGTAAAATGCTGTAGATTTCTACTCTGAACAAATTCATGATCTGCCTTGCAACTTCCAAGATCAGTTAAAACTGTTACGCATGAGAAATTAGAAGTTTAAATAGATGATGCTATTGATCCATCACAACCAAAGTTGCTGTCGAGGCTTCATCAATGTAAAGTTTTGTATGTTGCAGTAAATGAAGATAGTTTCTTTTTGCTCCAGAAATATCAAATGCAAAGCTAAATTCAGGAGAAAGGAGTGCTGAATAGTTGTTCCTCTTCAAGAGCAATCAACATGTCAACTGTTGAATACACATGGACACATTCATCATTCAGGAAATGCCGAGGCATGAGATGACCTGAAGACATTCATGAAAGTCTCTCAGACTTGTCTGCAAATTGACATAGAAGGTGTAGCTTACCAAGGAAGCTTGATGTGGAAAGAGATATAATTTATGACATGCATAGCAGATGGATTTGAACATCGGCAGCTTCCAAAGGAAAATTTCTTGTCATGAGAGAGGGACAGGAAATTGGAGAGGGGAGCATTGAACAAAGTATTAGTACCTCAGCCCTTAATCTTCCTGTGAGAAAGAAGCATCCTACATCTGAATCCAGCTGTGTCTTGTGAGTCATCTACACACTGTTTTGAAAGGGCTTCTTCTTGAAAGTACTGACATTTGACATTTGCATACATCACCTGAACGATGGTAGACATCCCATGATATAAACAAACTTGGCAGATGTTGTTACTTCCTCCATCTAGATCAAAGTACCTCATAGGAGCATGTGGGGAGTTTTAAGATAAGCTGATGCTCTTCAACGTAATCTTCTGCAAATGTCACCCTGAGGCAAGCAGTCTTTAACATGCGGATCTGAACACTATGATGTCCCTGTGCCAGAAGTGTGTCCACTGTCCAGCGCCAGTGCCAGAACGGTCAGCTGATACTACAGATGAAGCTTTGCTCATAGCTGTCCTGAAATACAGGGGATTGTTTCCATGGAACCTACATGTCATAATGCTCACAGTGCATAAGTTCTTGATATGAAATGTTAATGGATTCAGTGGCAACAGCGAGACATGAATTTGAAAGTTTGTTTTTAAATTTGGATTCAATACTAATGCCTAATTCTACATATAAGTTTTTTTTAGCAAAATGGAGGAAACTTCATGTTATGGATTTTAGGAAATGGAAATTTGAATATTTATGACCTTTGTGATACTTGCTGGACCGACAATACTGGAAGTATGCTGCATTTTCATTTGAATTTTGCTGCTGCTACTGTGGTTACAATGGACTGTAACAAACATATCTTCTGAGAGATCAGATGAGATGAGAAATCTGTGGGATATATTCATCTGAAGCTGATGTTACTACAATTGCTAGAAACACCATTGGTTAAAATAAGATTTATGTACAGGCAAATTGGCAAAATTCTCAAAATGAGTAAAGATTTTAGATGCACTACAACAAGAAACATAAGATTCTAAAAAACAACTGATTAATACAAGATTTCCTCATTACATGTAGCAAGCAAAATGTGATGGGCCCATTAACAAGACTGAGAAAGAGTTTGCCTGTACATAAACTCTTATTTTAGCTAGGTCAGAGATTTAAAAAATCTCTTTAATCTTGGAAAGCAAAATGATGGCAAATTGTCTTTCCCATTTTCTAGACAGTTTTATAAAAGCTGCATCCAGCTTCATGAAAGCGTCATATTCCCCACCTTTTTGGCATTTTTAAAATGCCTCTGCCCACCCGGGAAAAAATAATATTTTCTGTACGGGAGCTATTTTTCCTACTTCTGTTCATTCCAAATAACATTTTGTATTGAACCTAATAGCAATTTACGGGGACTCTTGCAACTTACGAGGGCTATTTTTTAGATTTTTTCCCTGCCACTCACCCACAGGGTAATGTCAGAGGCATTTTATTTTTGGGTCATCCATCCATGGTCCATCCATCTGTCTGTCAATCCCACCTTTTTATTAGCACAATATCTCAAGAACTGTTAGAGATATGACCTTCAGACTTGGCTTGAGTATATATCACCATATGAAGATGATCTGATTAGATGGGGGGGGGGGGGGGGGCTTACATGTATGTTGGTTGAAGTTCATAGAGGTCACATTTGAAATTTCAGGTTCAGCCTTGGTTATGCAGTTCCAAAGAAAAATTTGTGGTGGATCTTCAAACTTAATAATAATATGCATCACCATAGGAAGATAATCAAAAATGATTTTAGGGCATAAACCTCAATTTTTTTAAAACTACTTGTCTAGTATGCATCATCATAATGGGGCAAAATAACTAGACTTTCGTTCAAGTAGGTCATAGATGTCAATATCTGAATTTTCCAGAACTACATTTCCAAGAATTTGAAATGTACAGATGTTGGATAGCTAAATAGATGTTTGGTACTGCGAAATTGGGAAAATAGCTTTGAAGTTTGAACACACACACATACTTGAGCTTTGTAACATGCACTCATCAGAGTAAATCACGTGAATGAAGAGAAAGCTGTAAATCGAAATAATATACATGGAAACATTCATTCACGCAATTTATTCTGATGAGTGCATGTTGGAAAGCTCAAGTATGTATAAGTTGAGGTTGAGTGCTATTTTCCGATTTTGCAGTACCAAACATCTTTTTACATATATAGTTGTCCAAAATCTGAAAATTTTAAATTCTGGCAAATTTATTTGGTTGAACATGAAAATGATGGTGGTTTTTACCCAGGTTATTCTATACAATTTGCTTATGAAATAAAATGAAACTTCTTTCTTCTTCAAGAATTCCTGTGAAAGGGGAGTTTCTCACCAAATAACTTATACTGAAAATGAAAACGATAAAGAAGAAAATACAGGGGATTACATAATATAGTGTTTAGCTTAACTTTTGCAGTGCTGATGTCACGTACATGTGACAAAGAGACTTCGCATTTTCAATCGGCCATTGCTCCACTTAAAAAGAAGTATATGGTGATGAAAATATGTCAAAGTTTAGAGGATGAATATAGTATTTAAGATATCTATCAGTCACTATATGCTACCATAAGATTTTTTAAAGAAAACTGCAGATTTTGTAAAGGATCCACAGTCACTTTAGCATAAAACAATAGCAAAAAATTATGAGAAATGAAAATGTAAAGGCCAAGAGGGAAGCTCAGTGCTGTTTCACAATGATTTTTATGCATGGCATTGAATTAATAAGAATACTTGGTTTCATTTGAAAGGGTAATAAATTTTCTACGACTTTTGTGTACAAATATTTGTATAGGAGTTACTGTTGAAGATTTCCAGGCATTTGAAAAGTAAGCATTGTTCATGATTTGGTAGAATCTTGGAACAAGCAAAACCCCTTGGCACCGTAAGAGTTAAAGAGACCTCAAAGGGAAGAGCTCTTTAAAAAAAACCCCAAAATACAGAAAGATTACCCCTGTGAAAAGTCTGAAGGAAACTTTTGTACACAAATGGTTATAATTTGCTGAGAAATTGAAAATTTGTTATCGAAATGACAAGAATTTCTATTAAAAAAAAAAAACACGAAATGTGATGAATGGTACATGCGTCTAGGGTGTGGCTCATTATGAGCTACATTGGCCTATTTCTGCTTGCTGGATCTACAAGTGAAAACTGAATATTTTAATCTGAAATGTGTAATATACTCCTCTGTAAACCAAGACATTTTGAAGTGGTCAAATTCCATTTTTTTGGTTACGTGTGAGGGAGGGGCAGGCACAAATAAGTTCATTTACGAGGAAACTCAGTAGGGTTATGGTTAGACACTAACTGAAATGGAGAATATTGACTGTCATTTAGATTAAAACAAGCAATTTATGTAAAGGTAGTCGTGAAGCATGTGTTTGAATATTTTATGGAACAGTGTCTTAAAGGGAGATATCTAGATTGGACAGCCAGGGAGGGGTATCATTCCAACATTTATTTGGGGAAAAAAAGATAGTTGATTTAAATGAATTTGATCAATTGGAAGTAACTTTAGTGAACTTTCATTCTTTTTAATGGCCGATTCTCAGCAAAATCTTGTTAAGTGATGCTAAGACAATTGTCCTGAAGACTATCCCCATGGCAGTTGCATTTTACCACAATATCACCCAAGGACAATTGGTCCTCCTGTTGATTTACCCTTTGGACGGTTACCTCCAAGGAAAATTAACTCTAGGACAAAACCCTGGGTCTAGGTGATAACAAGTACATGTAATATAAAGAGAAATAGATGTTGGTGTTTGTAGTTACTGAACAGATGCTTTGCCTAAAGTGCAGTCGTTTATCGAGTGTAAGAGTATCGTTTCTCAAGAATGTTTATTATGTAGTACATGCAAGCATTATTCATTACAGGCCCAAATTTTTTAGGGTTACCACTTGCTACGCGCTGCATATTAAAATCAAATACAGCTCTTAATGATGTTATGGGTGAGGTTTGGCTCATGCAAATGTTTTTGAGATGTAATTGGTAACAAGGTGTACATTAACACAGGGCTCCATCTCATTCCCCCCGGTGGTCCATAGCAAACAGTGGTGTATGATGTACTAGGGAAAATGGTGCCCCCAACTTCAGATGCCAATGAAAAAAAACCTTGAAATTTTGAATCTCTCTTTGATTGGTCAGGATTTTTTGTTGTTTTGTTTGTTTGCTTTTGCTTTTGCTTTTGCTTTACTGTGCCCCCCCTTCAGGTGGTGCCTGGGGCTCATGCCCCCTTGCCCCCCCTAGATATGCAACTTGTAGCAAAATAATGGGGCTTGTGAACATGAGGAAAGTAAATAAACATAAAAGTTGTTGCAATTATGGGCTTTCATTGTGATCTTATTTTATTTTTTTTTGGGGGGGGGGGAGAGGGGGAATGTCTTTGTATATTGGACCTCAGATAGCCCTGTTTAAGATCAGTACTTCTAGGACAAAAAATGAAAAAACTTGGGCTTTTATGGTGTGCATTTTTATTTATTTTGAGTTTGATTGGTTTAATTTGGTTACTAGTATTAGCGGCTAGTATGTACAAGTACAGTTACATGTACACATTTCGTTAAGCATAACTTTTTATTTTGTTACTGCCTGGTTCACTTACCCCTTGTTTATTGTAGGAGAGAGTAAATTGGTCCCACTTAATGGAAGATGTTACTAACTCACTTCTCTCTTGCTTCAAAGATGAAATTGTGTTTTTTTAGTATGTTCAAGGTAAACAAATAAAATTTTAAAAAGTGTTATCAAAGCAGAGGATTTGAACAGTGACATTTATGTAAAAATGTGTTATCACCTGCAAAAGTACATGTACATGTATGGTCATTCCAAGTGTAATATATGTATGTGCCCGAGTTGCAACTTCATTTTTGTATTGGAACATGTTGAAATGACCTTGCATAGACTTTACAGTTCATAATATTTTGTGTGTGAGTGTACATGTGCAATTTGAAGTGCAATTTCATGTTTGTTAAAATTTGGATCTCTTAAACTGTATGTTGTGTTTTCAATATACAATATAATGTATGTCAATGACAGTACATGTATGTAATGAATAGCGCAGCTATAGAAGATATATGAAAATAAAGTCATAAAACTGAATGTTTGTGCGTCAGTCTGATTTTTTTTCTTTTCTTTACCTTTTTTTTAAAGCTAATAGAAGCATATTACGAATTGGGTCACTAGTCCAAGTACTGCTCAGTGCTCATGACCCTCACCCTTCCCCTCAAATGGAGGAAATGAAAACTGTCCAACTGCAATACAGTCAACTCTGCCTAAGTCGAATTTCTTGGGACTGAAGAAAGTGCTTCGACTTAGAGAAAATTCGACTTATGAGGGGTCAAAAACAATAGAAAATAAAGGGATGGGACCCAGTACAGACCTTCGACTTAGGCGATTATTCGACTTCTGCGACTTCGACTTATGCAGAGTTGACTGTATATATGTTTTTTTCTCAACTCTGGAAGAATTCTTGATACTACAGATGAAGCTTTGCTCATGTAGCTGTCCTGAAATACAGGGGATTCTTGAGCATGAAAGTCTTTGGATTCACTGCCTTAATATTTAAAGATCTTCCCCTGCCCCCAAGTGTGCAATCAGATAACATGAAGCTTATCCAGTTGTCTTGCTGATACATGTATGTGGAGCATTTTCCCACAAAATTCTTACAAGAATACACATTGCTGTCTCTCCGAAACTTGAGGAATTTTGTCCTTTTCACGGATATATGATGTATTTTTATTTGAGGTTGGGGAGCAGAAATGCAGTCGTGCGCTAAAGTTGATGTTTCTTAATTTGTTGTATCAAGTTTGAAATGCTATCAGTTATATATATTAAAGCTGCATCAGGTAGTTTGTAATGTGATACTTGAGTGTTTTGCATTGATAAAAGTTTGAGCAAAAAAAAAAAAGAAAAAAGACCGAAAAATGATAGAGAAAAATCATCATTGTTGAATGGGTATATGTATTTCATAATCGTTTAATAAAGCTCCTATTTTTTGAGAGTTGTAATATAGGTTCATGTTAAATCAAGATGTTTCTACTTGCATGATTTGTGGGTAACATGAAATTTCCCAGGTGCTAAATTGCCACCCTGTTTTTTGTGTTCTTGCCTCTTCCCCTCCTAGCTTGAAATTCTGCCGCAGTAGGATATCAGAAGCTTCGGATGATGGGATCATTACAGGGAGTGTCCGTGGTAAGTAATCTGTGTCCAAGGGCATCTCTTTTTTTTTTTGGGGGGGGGGGGCATGGGGACAAAGGTTTTGAAAGAGGGATGGGAGAGGATGGGGAGCTGCTGCACCACCCATACCCTTGTGACAACCACCTCCCCCCCCCCCCCCACACACACACACACATTGCCCCTGTCTGTGTTTGCTACAACTGCTGTTTGAGGAAATTGGATGGGGGCAAAATCCATGAGCCCCAACATCCTGGCTGTATGTGAAGGGTACTTTCCAGTGCATAGCATAGTTGATGTTATGACCAAGCATTGGGGGGGGGGGGTTCCCTTTAAGTTCTCCCCAATGAAATTATTAGCGGTATGTGAGTAGTAAATGAATGCGGGTGCATACTTTCTAGGTTCTCTCAAACCACCTCCCTGTGATGTGCCAATACATACTTACAAATTACAGAATTGCTTTAATTCTCAGTCATCCCTGGGACTATGCTGTAGTATTTCTTTCAATTTGAGACTCCTTGTGAAGAATCTGCCTTGCAGCCTGTGCTGTTATGCATGGGTATCGGTAAATAATACCCAGGGGCGACGGGCGATCTTACCCTCGGCGGAGCTGAAATAGCTACCAAAAATCTTAAAAACCCAATTTTTTGGGGCGTCCATTTTCTTTAGAGTCGCCTTCGCCTCGGCTTCGAAAATAAGCAATAAATTTGCGAATCGTGATCTAGGAACAGAGAATTAGCATTTTTTTAAACAAGACGCCCATTAACATCATACTGATACTCAATTAGGCTTACTCTTAAGGAAAGAATTGGGATATCAGTAATTAAAATTTAACAAAGCTCCCTGTAAAGTTTTTTTTTTTCGAAGAAAAGCTCTTGTGAGAATTTTTTTTTACCCTGATGGGTATATGTCATATTTACAAATATGAAAAGATCGGTGCAAGATGGCTGAGGATTAGTTTCCTATCATTATTCAGATTTTTCAAAAGAGTTCATTTGAGAAAAAGCAGTTCAAAAGACTGATGTTAGAGATGTTAAGGTTCCCCTTAAAGGGGGTACCCAATGCTGAAACAATATTATTTCATTTAAAAGAGCATGATTTCATTAGCAGAAAATCATCTGCCTAAAGTTTTTTTAAAAGTCGTGTTGCCAAGGAAACCCCCAAATGTGGTAAGATTTCAGGATATTTTTGACCCCTCAGCTGTGACCCAGTTTCAACTGGGTACCCACTTTTACGTCAAAATGACGTCAAAGTGGGTACCATGTCGCGCAATTCTGGTAAAATGCGCGCAAGGTATAATACATATTGTACAGTCTAGCGCGCAGCATAACTGCAATGCGCGAAGCTGGGTACCCACTTTGACGTCATACCTCAAACTCAAATTTTTTGGTCAACTCTTGACTTTTTATGAGAAAATTAGCCAAAATGTATTGATTTCGATTGAAAATCATCAAATTTTTAATGTTATTCTTCTTAGAATTCTATTCTCGATCATATATCAAAAAAACTTTTTCCATTGTGTAATCACTTTAAGAGTTTTAGGATGTAAATGGAGATAACCTATACCTTATACCTGCTCAAGACGATTGGCATAGTTTGGGAGGAGGGGGTGTCTGTCCGTCCAGTTTTCGTTCTCGCGATAACTTAAGAACTGTGTGACGGATCAACTTCAAGCTTGGCTCATGTATGCATATGGGAGGGACAATGATCTGATTAGATTTTGGAGTCTCAAGGTCAAAGTTCAAGGTCATAGAGGTAATAATACACATAAAAATGGTCCGTTTTTGTGATAACTCAACCATTTGACGGAGCAGCTTCATACTTGGCACATGTATGCATATGGGAGGGACAATGATGTGATTAGATTTTTGGGTCTCAAGGTTAAAAGTCGAAGTTCATAGAGGTCATTATATACATGAAAATTGCTTGTTCTTGCGATAACTTAATTCTGTGACGGTTCATCTCCAAACTTGGCTCATATATGAGTATGGGAGTCTCATAAAAGTCTCATTAGATTTGGGGTCACAAGGTCAAAGATGTCATTTTATACATGAAAATAAAAACATCAACATGAATGTGCCACATATTTCCGATCTGGCAGTGGCGGAGGCATAAACTCCGACCGTGCGCGGTCGAGGATTCATCTAGTTATCCTGGTAATAACCAGTATATCTACAAAGTGGATGAATACCTGACTGATTTATTTCTACTTCATTATGAGAAGGAAAATACAGATGGAAATGCAATTTCTTAGGCCATGCAATGGAAAAAATAAGGCTAAGAAAGTAAAGGTGCTTTCACACATGATGCGACAGTGTGGTAACACACTGTGTCACCACACTTCTTTTTGTACAAGCCTATAGGGGTATAGGGCAACAAAAAAATGTCGCCGAGGCAGGACACACTTTTTTTGCTGCCTAGATACAAAAAATTCGCACCAATCAAATTTTTAAAAAGTTAGCGCAAAAATTGTTGCCATGAGATTGCTTGCGCAAGTTTTGACAATATGCTCTTTATTGAGAGTTGACACGTTAATGCGCGTTCATTAGCATATGTGGTGACACAAAGTCCCATCATGTGTGAAGACAAAACAGTGTGGCGCTACAGTGTGTTACCACACTGTCGCATCGTGTGTGAAAGCACCTTTAGAGGACTGGAAATAATAAGGAAAAGAAGCAGGAGAAATTACAGGCATGGGTCCTTTATTTGGCTGACTGATAACAGAAGTACCACCTTGTCACAAAAATGCCCAGAGAAAAAACAGGAAATAGAAATCTGAATCGCCTGATCCAAGAACAAACTGGGCACCAATCCAACACTACATTACAGTGGAAACTCAGTATAACGAGGTCCTTGGGACCATCAAAATTACCTTGTTATAGCAGGAATATCGTTATGTCAGGGTTAAAAAAAACAGTGGAAGATAAAGAGCTGGGACCGGAATATTACCTTGTATATCAGGAATATTGTTATATCAGATCTCTTTATACCGAGTTTCCACTTTATGATGCTTTTTTTAAAACTAAAATCTTGCCAGATGAATAAACCACCAGCTGCTCTGAGTTAACATGTTTTGTTGGCCCTGGTCTGGGCAGGGTATATTGGCCTTCCATTGGCTTGGATGATGTTGCTGGTGTGTCTCAGGCGGGTTACTCTCCGGCTACTTGGCGGCTTCATATGGTGGAATTTATGTTACTTTGTCGTACATCGCTTTTTTTGTGAAATTGGCAATCATGTTCCAATTATTTGTAATTAGAGGTGATTTTATTTGATTAAATGAACATATGACCCCACCCCCCTCCCCCCAAAAAAAAGACCAACTGTTTTTTTAATGCTTAGGATGAAAAATCTAAACTGTTGAGACAGGAATCAGTGGAAACGGTGATTCTAATGAAGTAGCTATTTGTGAAAAATCTATGCTGAAGTGCTAGAATTAAATATTGTCTGTTTTAAGCCAGAGGGCATTAAGTATGTATAAAATGATAAGAGTTGATGCATTTGTGGCTCCAAACGAATGGTATGCACTTGTCGGGAGAAGAATCATGTATATGTGTGTACTGAACCTTTGTATAAAAACCTTTTTTTCAGCATTGAGTAAAGGTCTATATGATCTGATAGATCAGACGATAAAGGGAACATTGAAGCAAGATCATGCAGTGTCAACACTTGGTGCTATTGTGGTGAGTATTTTAATAATAATAATAATAATAATAATAATACAGCACATTTGTAACGCGCCTAATACTATTTCTAGGCGCTGTGTTGTTGTTGTCCCCGCAGCCATTAAGTAAATTTCTATCCTTATACCAAATGGAAAGCTGGGACAGCAGCACCACGATTAAATTTATATTACAAGAGGCAAATCAATTCAGAAAATCTATACAGATTTAAATAACTGGGACTTTAACATTGTTTTGAAGGTATGTAGCAATGGGGCGTTTTGAATGAAATAAAAAGTAAAGAAATAGAAAAGTATATACATTAATCCCTATTGAAATATTGATATAATTACATTTAAAGGAGAAGTCCGCCTTGACATCAACTTTGTCCTAATATACATGTAGGAAGAAAAATGAAAGAAACATAAGTGGAAATTCTAGGAAAATAAAATAGTGCAAAGCAATGTGGAACAACAATTCAGTTTACGTAAGTGCTTCATAAATTATACTACTGCATTATGTTGTATAGTTTGGATGAAGGATAAGAAATTACGATTTTTTTATTGCAATCAATTTCAAATTGGCAACTCTAGGATTCATTCTTGCCACCAGTTGTTAATATGCTTTCTACCAAGAATCATCTTTCTTTATCATCATATGTATGTTAAGTACTTGTCTTATTTTATTATTATTTTTTTTAGGATTTCCATCCAGGGGTTTCCTCCATCTTGGTAGATGTTTTCAATATCAAAGGTAGGTAGCTGACATTGTGTAGTGTAGCACTGATAAAAGTAATTTCATATCAGCATTGTTCAAATTACATTATCCAACAGTAAGATGGGAAAGATTGAAAAGTCTGTGTATACTCCTAAATGCTGTAATTGAAATTTCATAATCATTATAAAAGCTTCTTTTTATTTATCCCCAGGGAAAATGTTCCTGTAGAGCTAGTAATTAATGAAGAGTACAGAAATCTCTATCCATATTCCTCCTAACTAGAACAAGTGATTGGTAAAAATTTTATAAGTCATTTTCTTGCACAGGAAATTGGTAATTTGAAGATGATATTTCTCTCATGAATCATGGTAAAATTACCATTCTAGAAATAATTGTTTCTGTAATACATGATCTGTTGTTTTGAAATTTCAGACATTGAAACAACATCCAGGGAGGATAACACATGCAAGGAGAATTTAATCTCTCTTCTCACAGCATGTTCGGTATGTATAGTGCAACCATTCAAGTGTAACTAGATAGAATAGAGATTAATAAGATTTATATATATTATAGATAAGAAGCTCTGCAATTGATCGGTCTAATGCACATCATGTGATAAAATGCAGTTCTCACCAGCATCATGCAAATGAGCAAATTTGCCATGGAAGGTAACATCTGACGTCACAAGCCGTTAATAGTTCATTGGGGCCTACTATTTACGGATACTATTGACGGCGTATGACATCACGCAAAAAGTGCGTACTTGATTGTGATGACATTAATTTGTGCGTGTCTGTTGTTTTAGGCGCCAAGGCGTGATGATGATGTCATCATTTTGCTAAATTTAGAAACAGCGCTAATGTTATACTAATATCTACAGATGCAGAATCTCTGATTTAAGGAGTGGAGATTCTGCACTTTAACTATTACTAAAGATGACAGATATAAACCCAATATATACATCCGTGAGAGGGTCTGGTTAAACTATGGAGCCTTCAGTATCACAAATGCGACCATTTTCCTTCGGGGCTGCGCCCCTCAGGAAAATGGTCGCATTCGCGTTAATTCGGGTACCATACTTTGGCAACATATCTGGTTGATAAGATGGGACTCTGCATTGATTTTCATCTTTCATCAAATTCTGGAAGTAGTGGAAACAGTTGAAATTAGAGCTTTCACTAGATTTTATTCAAATATATTTGTATGAGGAATCAAAGTGAAGGTGGACTGAAGTGATTGAAGTGTGCTATGAGTCATATGCTGTATCAAGTTTTCATGTGAAATTTGAATGATAGTAACAATAATATGAATTATAAAAATAGGAATTTTTACATTTATGTAGCACATTGCGTTAAATATTTCATGCACTTTACATGTATATGTATATAAATTAAAAGATGCATACTTAATACATTATATTACTTGTGTTACCTTAATTACTATGATGGAATTACAGTATTAAGAAATATAATTGGCTTTTACTGTATGTTTAATTCTGAAATACTTAACCACATTACAAAAACTGCAGTTACAATACACTGCAGTCAATAGAGATACAAGTTAAATGAAGGTACACTAAAGTGTAATGATGATACTTGTTCATGTAAATAGGTATGAGGATGAGGATGGAATGAATTATTAAACATTATTTGAATTGAAATACAGGCTTTCCTTGATGGTGGGCTCTTGAAGGAGAGATTGGACAATGATACCCTGGATGCCATCAGTGTTCTCTCAAACAAGCAAGCTTTCGCTCAGAGATATGTGCGACTCAAGACAAAACTCTTGTGAGTATCGCTGTATCTGGAGGAATAGTCTGCAACCCTCACATACAGAAATGAAAACTTTAATGTACCGTATTCACAAAGGTGTACCAAGTTAAACCATGGTTTAAATCTGTGGTCTAACTATGGGTAGCCAAACGTGACACAAATCTCCAACAGTAGATGTTCAATTTATCAGCAGTTTTGGTACTGAAACTATTAAAAAGGTGGAATAAGTACAGTAGTTTTCTTGACCGTTAAAGTACGAGACCAGAGGTCCAGTAAACATAAGGAACATAACAGCATAGACAAAGTTGTCACATTTGGCTACCCATAGTTAAACCACAGATTTAAACCATGGTTTAACTTAGTACCCCTTTGTGAATATGGGCCAATGAGTCTAAATTTGTTACTTCTCCTTCAAGCAAGTGTAAATTCTTAACTCTTTGAGCGTTTTTTTCACATCAGCGCAAATTCATACAATTGAATTGAACAATCGTAATGATTACGCTGCAGAAAAAGTCCCATTGTACAATGGTATTTTTATGAAATTACCATCAAAACCATGAAAGTACCTTGTAAATACCATCAAATTACCATGATTTGATGGTTATTTCATCAAATTAATATGGTACCCATGGTAATTTTTTACAAGGGTAGCTTTCTCCTTCACCACTGTACGAATGAAACTAAAAAAGTAGCCAGTGTGTGTAAGTGATATAGAATAATTACCAGCAAAAAAGGAGGTAGAATTTAAAGAAAATATCAAAAGAACAATTGTCATTATTTTCTCCTCAATATTAAATGAGCATTCAAAGAGTTAAATATTCTTCTAGGAAGACCTCAAGTCAGATTAATCTTTGTCTTAAAATATCTGGAGCTAGAAAAAGAAATATTTCCTATCCTATTCTAATTCAAAGATGAGTCATGATGGGGTGACCAAAAGCTACATACTATCTTTTCAGCAGATAAAAGTTGTAACATTTATTGGTTTCAGAAATCAGGCTATCCTTGACAGTTAGATTGTGAGCTCGTAATTTGGAATTATGTTTGGAATAATAAAACTATATTGAGGTAAATTCTGGCATTTACATTTTTAGAAAATGTCCGAAAATTTTTCCTTTTTTGTTGTCATACTGTCTATAAAAATCCATGTTCTAGCTTTTATATGTGTTCAGATGTGAGTAACTTATGCAGCAGACTTTCCTCTTTAAGTCCAGGTAGCATTGTCAAACTTCAGTACTGATTAATGATAACTGTTCTCCCCTATATTTCCTTCTTTATTTATTCAGCTACAAACAACAAAAGTTCAATCTCCTACGAGAAGAGAGTGAAGGGTTTGCTAAGCTTGTTTCAGAACTCACCCAGGTGACAGTTGATCCTTCCACGAGCTCCCAGGTTTCAAAGACCATCAAAGCACTTATAGGTATGTGGCTGTTCACTTTCACTTCTCACATCCTGGTTTCATTATCTTGATTGGCACATTTACATCTGTCAAGAAATAAATGTGTGGGATATTTTCTGCACATTGGTAAAAGAAACACCTACATGTAGATATCATGGCTTCCCGTGCAGTATGAGCACTGTTAATCTCTCCCTTTATTCATTTTCCTATTTGTCGGCGATTTGAATGCGTTTGTCATGGCTTTCAGGATTTTCAAAGCAGTTTGAAATATTTCCATTACTATGAGGAGACAAAGTGATCAGACTTTGGGTTGTTGGTTTAAAGGTCAAAGAGGTCACTTAACATGTAATGATGATAATAATAATAATAATAATATGTCTAGTTTACCCAGGGTAGCCTCTTCAGTACTAAGTACTGTTCTCCCAGAGGGCCCTGCAAGAATATTAATGATGAGGTTTTTCTTCTTATTCTCACCATAATTCTAGAACAGTTTGGGCCATGAAGTTAACTGAATAGGTAGAGGCATATTGGAGACGCAGTCTCATTTATCATCTTTAGTGTACATTTTTATTGTAAAAGTGATAGACAGAGTATACAGTTATCTAGGTGAGTTCATGGATTGCAGTATATTTCAGTGAAGAATATAGGTCAAAGAAATATGATTTTACATAATACAGTTGTCATTTATCTTATAGGAAAGAATATATGGAAGGGTGAATTTCTTGCTTTGGGTCAGTATTTATAGTACACTCTGGACTTGATGTTGTTTGAATAATTATTAGATAAAAATTTATTGGTTTGAATTCTCCCCTTCATTCTAATTTTAGTAATAATAATGATAATAAGTACATTTATATAGCACATTACATACGACATTTTGATGTGCTTTATAAAATTGATAAATGTTAACACTACCTTACCCTAAATTACATGCCTTACATTACATTAATTCTTACATGCTATAAAATGACAGAAAACATGGAAGTTAACTAAAGTAAGAAGAAAAGAGATATGTTTTTGTCTACACTTAAAAGAATCCAAGGAAGGGGCATCACAGACTTCAATGGGAAGGGTGTTTCCAGAGCTTGGGTGTGATTGAGGAGAAGTTCATGACCACTGTAACAAGTGCAGGTGTGGGGTCCTGGTGCAAGGTCATGATGTGCATGTGATGTAGCAGATTAAAGCAAGCTTTCATAAAGGAAACCAATGAATGCCAGTTCTTATATCCTGTTAATTATACACTTCCCTGCACTTTTTTTTTTCCCAGGTGGATTTGACTTGGATCCAAACCGAGTCCTGGACATCATCCTTGAGGCCTTTGAGACAGCTCCAGAGCTAGACCGTGTATTTGTACCACTCCTCAGGTCTTACATGTGTGACCCGCTGACAGTGTGCCAGGTCCTTGGATTCAAGTTCCAGTTTTACAAGGCGAGTGTGAATCAATTGTGAAAACATTTGTAGGAAAGTTGTCTTACATGTGTGACCCTCTGACTTTGTGTCATGTCATCAAGATTTAAAGATAAATACGAGTTCTGGTCACGAAATCATAAGGTGAAAGAACTGTTCCAAAGCAACTGGGAGAGTTAGATTAGTTATATATAAACACAGGTGTCTTGTGAGAGATTTGGACATTATCGAATTGACAGGAAATTCACTTACTTTCCCCTAAAGGTACTGGCAATGCTCAAAGAAATGAGCACAAAGGACCACACACAAATCTTGCATGAATGTTACACCAAAACTTTTCAGCTTTTTCTTGTTGTATTTCCAACATGAGGGCATTTAAAGAGCAATCCTTTCTAGGGGAAATTTTACTATGATATGCTTCCTAACTGACATGGAAAGACTGAGATAGCTCCCAAATTATTTTTTACTTTCCCAGAACTCAATCTTCTTTTTAACCCATTATCTACCAGTACTCGGTGGCTCCTGTATTAAGCCTATAGAAATACAAGAATTCTGTATTCAGGGGGCAAAGTTCCAGTTATATAAAGGTGATTGAGAATTAATCTTGAAATGGCCCTTGAAATATAATTGTGGATTAATGACATCAACTTGCAAGAAGTCATAGAGATGCTGTGGTCCAGTGGTTAAAGGCACTTGACTGGAAACGTGAGAATCGGGGTTTGATCCCAAGCACAGCACTTTAATGCACTTGAGCAAGGCATTTTGTCTACATCGCTCTTCTATCGTACATCAAATAAATTAACGTGCTATAGGCATATTGTTACCAGCGTGTACATGTGTGCTTAAAAAAAAAAAAACTTGCACAAAGTCAGGTGCTAGTGATAGCAGGTAATGTTTCTTTTTACCAGAACAAACATAAATCTTTCTTTTCATATAGAACTCTAGAATAAAAGACCAAAAAGAAATGGTGGAAATATGCTCTATGTCAGCATGAGTTATGTGCAATACATGCCTGTCACCTTGATATTGCGAAATTTCCTTGTACTAAATTCATGAAAATTTGATTGATGTGAAGTGTAATTGTAAAAGTGTCGATTGATACACTTTTAGTTTTGATGCTTTTGGTGTTTTTTTTTTTTTTATTAAATATTTCTCTTTTTTTTTCTTTTGCAGGAAGAGAATATTCGTACTCCACAGTCTCTTCACAAGGTTGCAGCCCAGTTATTACAACATCATATTGTGGAGCTAGATGACATATACCCTCATGTAAGCTCCAAGTTACTTCTTATATTTGTGACCGTGATGCTATCAAATATGTACTTTGTATTTCTTCACACATGCTCTTGATTTCGCCATTTTCTTATTTAAAGCCCCTGTCTCTTTCCCTTGACCAAATTCAGGCATAAAGAAACGTTTAAAAAGAGTGTAATTTTCAGGTCCTTTTGTATTTAAAGTGAATACACAATGGTAAAATATTTTTTGATATGTGATCGAGAATAGAATTCTAAGAAGAATAACATTAAAATTTTGATGATTTTTCAATCGAAATCAATGCATTTTGGCTAATTTTCTCATGAAAAATCAAGAGTTGACCCAAAAATGTGAGTATGAGGTATGACGTCAAAGTGGGTACCCAGCTTCGCGCATTGCAGTTGTGCTGCGCGCTAGACTGTACAATATGTATTATACCTTGCGCGCATTTTGCTAGAATTACGCGACAAGGTACCCACTTTGACGTCATTTCGACGTCAAAGTGGGTACCCAGTTGAAATTGGGTCACAGCTGAGGGGTCAAAAATATCCGGAAATCATACCACATTTGGGGGTTTCCTTGGCAACACGACTTTTTAAAAAACTTTAGGCAGATGATTTTCTGCTGATAAAATCATGCTCTTTCAAATGAACTAACATTGTTTCGGCATTGGGTACCCCCTTTAAGCCATTTAGCATGATTGGATTTCAGTAGAACTCACATTTTCCATGGGCCCCAGCTCGAGTTATCTTGGGCTTAGTGTTCAATGGGTTAAAAGAAAATGGACCTTGTCGTTTGCTTGATACCACAGTTAAATGACCAAGTTGTTGGTAGAATATCAAACAGAATAAAGCTGCCAATTCATGATGAACATAAAATAGTATATTTGATGATCTTTACAACCTTCAAGATTTTCTTATTCATCTTCGGATATTTCTGGGGAAAAAAAGAAGCAAAACAAATGCTGTTTTCTTTATCTGAATTTACTTAGCGGTATTTATTTTACAAGTTACTTGTGATCAAGGGTTTCTTCATTTCTGTAAATAAAAGGCTAAGCATTCTAATAGCATCTGAGGAACTTGCTTGATATTCATACATCTCATGATCTGCACATGTAATCTATCTCCTGACAGCATTAACAACAAAACTATCAATCTGCAAAAGGTGTAGGCAGTTGTAGAAGTAGGGTATTATGACTTGATTGCATCAGTGAACCTGTCTCTTCCTCTTGCTTCTTATTTCCAGCTTGCTCCATCTGATGCAGACATCTTCAGAGCTCATAAACAGGAGATCATCGATGCTAGGCAATACGCTAGGAAGATGAGCATGGCCGTGCTGGCTGACAAGGACGAGAAAGATGACAAGGACAAGGAAAAGGATAAGGATGAACAGGTTTGTCTTCTATCTTGATTGTCTCATGATTTGACTTGAACAGTGTAGAAAAGTATCTTCCTGATGTCATAATATGGGTCTGAATAATGTTATCCACTTCAAAACAGTTATTGTTGTGCCAAATTCCACATATATACCTACCCTTGTAAAAAAGCCCATGGTACCCACGGTAATCTGACCAAATTATCAAATCATGCAGAGTACCATGAAATTACCATGATTTGTTGGTAGTTTTGTCAAATTACCATCAAACTACTATGGGTACTATGGTATTTTTTATTATTATTTTTTTTTTTTACAAAGGTAGAGTAGCTGAATTATCATAGCCCCTGCATAGGCATGATCCTGTCAGCCTCAAAGCATCACAGTGGCTATGTAAGATAGAAAGTTGGGTGAAAATAATATCTGCATGCAACAGAGACTGCTATTAATCAATATATTATAAGATACGGAAAGGTGAAGTGTTCTACCTGTGTGTCCTGTTATTTTGGCATCGCAATTTCTTATGAGGCCGTTGACCATTCATGTAGTTGACACTCTACAAAGTAGATGAAATATGAGAGAAATGACTACCGAGTGTGGCCAGTGTATGTGTGTTGAAGAGGGTTGTATCATCTTCTTGTTATGTTGCCTTCCCATTCTCTCTTTCTTTCTTCCTCTTTTTCTTCCTCTTTTTCTTTCTCTTTCCAACTCTCTTCTTTCTGGATAGTAAAAGAGTAATGTAATTAAAGTGATTCTTATTGTCAGGCCTCCGAGGTGGAGCGAGACTAAGGGATCCTTAGCAGCTTCCGTCCATCTATGACACTCATGAAACTTGAATAACTTTGCAACCATTTGTCCGTTTGGAACCAAACTTGGATGGTAAATGCTCTATAGGGACCTCAATGTGGTTTGCGGATCAAAGGTCATGTATGTAGGTCAAAGATCAAATGAGGTCAATTGTTAAAATTTACCTGAAAGTTTTTACTGGGTTTGGTAACTTTCAAACTATAAGCCCATTTGTAACCTAACTTGGATGGTAGATGGCTTACAGGGACCTCATTATTATTTGGGGTCCAAGGTCACATATGTAGGTCAGAGGTCAAATGAGGTCAAACATTACAACTTACTTGCAAGAATGATTGCACATGAACGTGGGGAGACATATGGCTATTGCCCAGTGTGATGAAAAAAATGGCCAAACTTCATTCCTTTGTCATAACAGGTAATTGATAACCAGAAGATAGGCCTATGTGAGGCCATGATCCTGATTGGAGATTGGGTACATGCCAAGAAACTCCTGGACAAACTCCCAGAGTATGGAACCACCAGCAATCCTACTGTAGCCAAGGCTCTGTGCAACCTTATAGAATCACTTCTGCAGCCGCTCTACAAAAGGTGAGCCTTGACTATTTTGCTTGAAACTTTTAGTTCTTTGTAAACAAAGAGTGGGGGAATTTGCATGAAAAAAAAAAAGATGTTGAACAAGTCCTTAAGTATGGAACCACAAGCAGTCTGACAGTGGCAAAGGCACTCTGCAATCTCAAAGTGTCTCTACTGCAACTGCTTTAAGCTTGTTCAGATGTGGTGCGACAAACCCCCGCAATAAATCCCCGCAACATTTTAGTGTTCAGATATAGCACAACAAACCACCTCATTTACATGTCACCTCTCAAATAAAAGAGAGTTTTGTCAAAAGTTGTGGAGACAAACTCATGACAACATATTTTGTGCTAGCCTTTTAAGAATTTGATTGGGCCACAGCTTTTTGCAGCTAGGTGACCAAAAAAAAAAAAAATGGTCTCCTACCTTGGCAACATCTTTTTTCTTGCCTCATACCCCATTGACTTGGTTTTACACTGAAAATGTTGCAGGGAATTGTTGCGGGGATTTGTCTCCTCATATCTGAACAAGCCTTTACAAAAGGTAAAGCCTGAACTTTTCTGCTTGATGTATGTAGTTCTTTGTGAATGAGGGGCTAGGGAATTTACAGAAAAAAGTTATTGGACACGTCTCAGAGCATGGAACCACACACATAAGCCATAGTGACCTATGCTCTCTGTAACTTCATTCAATCTGTGCTGCAACCTTTGCACAAACAGTCAGCCCCTTCCATTGTTGTTCCAGTGATGTTTGTTGTAAATGTAGGGCAAGGTGGGTTTTCAGGCACAAAGACTAATTGCATTTGAATTGTAGTGAAGGTGAACCTGAGTACCCTTGCTTTGAAATAGACTTGACCTGTTCTTTAACTGAGATACTGAGATACAGAAAGAGTGTGGGAGTTAAAGTCAGGCAAAACTCTGCAGTATGAATTATGCTTTCCATGACTAGTTGAAACTTCAAGGAGAAATATTTTACTTGTTTGTTTTTTTTTCATTTTATCATCTCTTGTTGATAATGCATTTTTGTCTTGTCAGAATGCAGTAAGATGATGAACTCTCCACTTGGGCACAGCACTTAACTGTAAAATAAACTCAACCATTCAATGAAACTTATCTTTTCTGCAGGAGTTGTCAACCCCAGGGAGCCAAAGGGTACCAGATACCATCACCTCCAAAGAATGGCACCCTGCAGGCAGTAGAGAAGCTAGGGGACATCAAGGGAGTCCTAGAGATGTGCCGCTACCTGGGACCTTACGCTTCCTTGCAGCCTATCCTTATCTGGAAACTGGTCAGGCTAGGCAAGGCCTTGCTTGCAGAGGTAACTTAATACACCAATTTTGCAATCAGAGCCTTGATATACATTCATATGCATTAGTTTTTGTCTCGCCTGCATAGCGGAGCCACTTTCCGGCGGCGTCGGCGTCATCAACAATTACACTGTAATCACTATAACTTTTGCATTTGAGGTAGAATCATCAAATTCATACCACAGGTACATCTCTGGAAGCTGCAGGACAAATTTAAAAATGAGTTAGATCTGACTTAGTTCATAGGTCAAAAGATCAGTGAACTTTCTGCAAGAAGCACTGTAATCACAATAACTTTCTATGGATTTGAGGTAGATTCACCAAATTCATACCACAGTTGCATCTCCTGAAGGCACAGCTGAATTTTGAAAAAAATCAGAGGTCAAAAGGTCAAACTTCATTAAAAGCCACTTAACATATAATTTTTTGTAGCTTTTTGGAGATGCATGCGAGATAACGCTTGGTGTTTGCCTTGTTTGTTGCATCGTTGAATTGTCGTAGTGTTTATTTTTTCTCAGTGTATAAAGATAATTTGTAGTCGAAATGCCATTTTTATTGCTATCCTTATGATTTCTCTTTCACATTCACATACCATTTAGTCTTGCTTTCATTTTTCTATCTTTGTAGAGAGCTTCTATGACAGAGGAGAAGACAGAGGAGTTGGTAAGTTGAACAAAAATATTTTAATGATTTTGTTACTACATTGAGCTTCTTGTATGTCAGACATTTCTAGAAGTTTGAATTACGTTTGAGATTATCCTTTCCATTCCTGGATGTAGTAGAAATGTGTTTCACAGTGGGCCTGCCAAGAATAGTTTCTCTTGTGATGATGACATAAGATTTATATCTTGTCCAGGCTTTTTATCTTCTGTTTAGAAATTTATGTCTTTTTGTCTTGTTTCTTCTATAGAATCCAGTGTTCCATGAGATGCTGTCAGTAATTGAACAAGTGATACTGCCATCCATCAGCATGATGCCATGCAATGCCTGTCTGTCGGAAGAAGTCTGGTCGCTGATGAAGATGTTGCCTTATCACAGGAGGTAAGAGCACTTGTAAATTGAATCCCACTTGCAGCAGATTTGAGCATATGTTTGTATAGCTTGATGTTGTGGATGTTAAGACTTATTTGAGTCTAGAGTAAGCTTGTTCTTACTTCTTTCAGAAGAGGTCTAGGCCCCGTTTCGTAAAACTTATCCGTAATAACTTCCCCATTTCTATGACAAACTTACTCTCAGCCAATCAGATGCAAGGATTTCAGTAGCTTATAACATTTATTGCAACTTGTTATTGATAAGAAGTTTTATGAAACGGTGCCAAGGTCACTGATGAAGATGCTGCCCTATCACAGGAGGTTGGTATTTGAGTGTTTTTATGTTCATGAAGTATGACATTATAAGTATTTTTGGCTTTCTGCTCATTTGTGCGATAACTCTGATGAGTGCATGCCGAAAAGCTTAAATACGTCTGTGTTCAATGCTATTTTCCGATTTTGCAGCACCAAACATCTATTCAATTAATATAGGTATTGTTCGTAAGGCTTACTTGAGTCTAGTGTTGCTTATACCAGTCCACATCATACCCTCCCCCCAACAGGTACTGCCTGTATGCACGATGGATCAACCACTGCTACGGTATCCACCCTCCTCTGATCCGGATCAAGGCCAACACCACTGACCGCGCCAAGTACATCATGAAGAGGCTCACCAAGGAAAACGTCAAGCCATCCGGGAGACAGCTCGGAAAGCTCAGCCATTCCAATCCAGGAGTGCTCTTTTCCTACGTAAGTCTCTCTATGAAGGTTTGTTCAGATATTGGGGAGGGGGGGGGGGGGGAATTAAGCATGTTTTTTGTGTACAAATGAATAGCAATGACGCAACAGGACTGGGCTTGAAATATCTCGCAATCATTCACTTGCGTGTTGGCCATTTCCAACACAAGCTTTGCTTTTCGGGTTTTTGCCTCCTATTTTGTATAAATTATTTACTATATCATAATCTGTGTATACTGCATTGTAAAAATTATTATGTACACCATGTTTTTCACATTGTACTGATGAGAAGGAAATAAATGTTGCTTTCAATTTCAATTTTAAAAATGCGCTTAGGGGGGGGTACCCAATGCTGAAACAATGTTAGTTCATTTAAAAGAGCATGATTTTATTAGCAGAAAATCATCTGCCTAAAGTTCATGTTGTTTAGGGGATAATTTTTCCCCTGTAAAATTGGAAATTTATTATTTTGGGTGATTAGTCCCCTTTGAAATTAGGCCCCCCCCCAAAAAAAAAAAATTGTTATGTTGCCCTCAATCGACCAACCGTAAAATGCGAAAAAACAGAGTCGGGTTTTTGTTTTTGTTTTTTTTTTATTATTTTTTTTTAAGCAGACCCAAATATACAAACACACTGTTTTTGTTAGAAAATCTCAGATTTGGGCGAAGAATTTGCTAAACTTTGTATTTAGTTGCTTTAAAAGACACTTTTATATGCGTTTTGACTGCGTTCTGCCCATGTTTTGCCCATTAGAAACTCATAAAAAATGTCGGAAAACTCAACTCTCTCACGTCACACAACTGCACATATTACACATGAGTGTACCTCACGCTCGCTTGTGTGCATAACAGTTAGTCCAGTGGGGTAGTAAAAAAAAAAAAAAAGATCGACCGACCGACCCAATTTTCAAATTTTGTGCATGTGAGGGCAACATAACAATTTTTTTGGGGGGGCCTTACATTGTGAGTGCTTTAGTTGTTGCCATAGAAAACTAGCAGTAGTAAAGTACTGGTATACGCTATATGTGGAAATAGTTTGCACTTTTTTATGTTTCATTTTATTTCTCTTACTAGGTTCTGTCTCAGATTCAGATGTATGACAACCTGATTGGACCTGTGGTTGACTCTCTCAAGTATCTCACATCTCTGTCCTATGACATCCTAGCATGTATCCTTTACTGCTTCCATGTTTAATAGGTTGTGGGTTCAAATCACAGGCCATAGAATGGTTTCAGTTCAGTTGCTCCTATAGTGTTTTTCAGTACTAGATTTTTAACAATATCTATGCTAGTTGAGGTTTCACATTTCAGGGCTCATCATTAAGTGACATGTTCAGTTGCCTGTCGAGTTATTACAAATATTTATTTCAGTCTGTCCAGTTCATACAAGTACATGATTCAGGCAACTAAATCATGCAAGCTTGTACTGAGCCTTGGACAGTTTAAGTTTCAGACAAAAGACATACATGTGCTATTAAACATATTCTCCTGTTCATGGCAATGTCCAGTTTGGTTATTGGTTTGTTTTATCTGACTGCTAAGAAAGCATGCATGCTTGTAAGAAAGCAACCAGAGGACCGACGGCTTTAAAGACCTCTCTGAGGGACCTTGTAATGAAGATTAATGGCTTACCAAAGGGCACTAGCTTATCAACTTGGTTTCAAACCTGGGTCGACAAATTACGAGACTAATGCTCTACAAACTGACCTCTTCCGTCTCCTCAATTCAGATGCACTTCTTGAAGAGATCCATGATATGTGTAAAGATATACTGATGATACATGATTCGGTTGATGGAAACTTATTGCAAATTCAGACACAGTTCTTGCTGCCAAGTACGGGGGGGGGGTTCTAAAAGAGTTAAGTTGGACTTAAGAGTAGTGCGTAAGCGCCAATGTGCATCCGCGACTTAACGCGTAATCTCATTGATAGACCTCCCAATAGCGCGCGTCCCCTGAGCATGATCTGACCAAAGCAGTGATGTGTAATATACAGCACGCAACTAGGAATTTAAGTGCAACTTTAAGTCCAACTTACATGTAACTCTTTGTGAAACATCCCCCTGCATCCACTCTCTCTCTCTCTCTCATTCTCTCTCTGGATATAAATTCATGACATGTCTTTGTTGAGAAATGTTCTTATGATAGAAATAATAGTTGATTGCCTTTGGATTCCTTAGCTTTGTTTCCTCCCAGACTGTGTCATAGAAGCTCTCGCTAACCCGGAGAAGGAACGTATGAAGCACGATGAAACCAGTCTTTCACTCTGGATGCAAAGTTAGTATAAAGCGTGCTCATGAATACTTACGAGGGAATATTGATGCATGTCCTTGTATGTCTGAATGAGCTCAAAATTAGAAACATACAAGCTCTTCAGTTTATATAATGTGCAGTGAAGCTGATTTGTAGTTACAGTCATTGCATGAGCAGATAGAGGTCATTTGTACCAAAATATGAAATCCATTGAGACGAAACTACTGCAATATGGAAATTATATCATTATTCATCTACAGTGCATTCTGTGAGAGACAGGCAGAACTCTTCTTTTTTCAGAACAAAAAACAAAAACTGTCCATGAAGCTTCGTCCCAGATTTGGTCCTTCCCCTTGATTAAATTATATCTATCTATTTGGGGTTAATTGTATTATCGGCTAACTACGATAACTAACTAACTAACTAACTAACTAACTAACTAACTAAGTCCATTATATTGTAATATTATGTTAAAATTTAATTGTGGAAAATTTACTTGTGGAATGAATGCACATACTTTTATGCATCCATTGCTGAAGAAGACATGATCTATAGTTTATTTTCTCTTTCTTACTCAGGTTTGGCATCCTTTTGTGGGGCCATGTTCCGCAAGTACAACATCGAGCTGACAGGACTACTGCAGTTTGTGGCAAATCAGCTTAAAGTTGGCAAGAGGTGAATATTTAGTTAAGAATAATGTAGAAATAGTCAGTGTAGCAAGTATAGAATTTACATAGATTTTAGGAGCTGCATAAGTCTAAACATATTTTTTTGCTTGTTTACATGTATATTAATCTTTACAAGAGCAGTTTCAAATTCTGGTGGACTTGAAAATACCTGTGTTTAGAATATTTTTGACTGAAGTAGATTCCCTTAATATATCATGCTTACAATAAGTATACTATAGATGGGTAATTTTGTTGCATTCTTTATCAGCCCTTGCCTTGAAAATGATGCTTGTAAGGGCCCTCACAGGTTTTAAGACAAACGGAAACTTGGGAATTTTAAATTTCTACAAAATATTCTTGGAAATTGTTGTTGCATTTGTCTTTGACTTGATTTTCTATTTTTGGATGATGTCATAAGTTTTGTTAATCAGGGAGACTATGATGTGCTTTCTCTAATTTGTCAAAGCTTTGATCTGCTGATCTTGAGAGAAGTGGTGCTGAAGATGGCTGGAATTGAAGTGACTGAAGAAATGACCGCTGACCAATTAGAAGCACTGGCTGGAGGAGAGCTTCTTAGAGCTGAGGTGAGTAAAAAGTAGTCTTGTCCCAATTGCCAGTGATAATAATAATGATAATGATAATAATGATAATAATGATGATGATGATGACGATGATATGATGATGATAGTGGAGGAGGAGAAGAAGGATCTTTTATTGTGCATGACACATTACAGGAGAGCATGTCCCTTATGTTGATAAGTGTGAGATCATCAAAGTTGATTAGTGTGAGATCAACAATAGTTGATTAGTGTGAGATCAACAAAAGGTGATTAGTGTGAGATCAACAAAAGTTGATGAGTGTGAGATCAACAAAAGTTGATTAGTGTGAGATCAACAATAGTTGATTAGTGTGAGATCAACAAAAGGTGATTAGTGTGAGATCAACAAAAGGTGATTAGTGTGAGATCAACAAAAGTTGATGAGTGTGAGATCAACAGAAGTTGATTAGTGTGGGATCAACAATAGTTGATTAGTGTGAGATCAACAAAAGGTGATTAGTGTGAGATCAACAAAAGGTGATTAGTGTGAGATCAACAAAAGTTGATGAGTGTGAGATCAACAAAAGTTGATGAGTGTTAGATCAACAAAAGTTGATTAGTGTGAGATGGTTAGAAGAAGGAAAGGCACATGGTTGTTATTTTATAGTAATAAAAAGAGAGATAAATCTGAAAAATGAAGGATAGAGGATAGAAAGGGATGATGGGAGCAGGGCTAAAGAGTTCAGGAAACAAGTGTCATTCATTTGTTTGTCATTAGACATACTTTATTACATTTTGGTGATGATAAACCATTTTTGTTGAGAGATAAGTGACTGTTCCAACATAGGCAATGATTAAGATTTGCTTTTATAGTTATGAATAACATCAGTTCCTATGCATGATTGGAACTGATATGCATGTTTTTGGAACTGACATACATGCTGTATTGAAGGAAAAGCTATTGAAATATATTTGTGAAATAAAAACTCACCACTTTTTTTAGTTGTCCTGCTCCATGAAAATGTCCAGATCCATAAAAGCTTGTTCCCAATTTACAAGACACTTTTTGATGCACAGATGTTTGTAGTTTTATTGTAAAACATTTTAGTACTGAACATCTTCACATTGTAAAGTTATACATGTATAATTTACACGAAATTGCACCTGACCACTTTGATATACTTTAATTGCAGGGAGGCTACTTCACCCAGGTGAGAAACACCAAGCGCTCATCGCAGCGACTCAAGGAAGCCTTGCTGGAGGATGACCTGGCTGTCACTATGTGTATGCTGATGGCTCAGGAGAAGTACAGGGTGGTGTACAAACATGACCAAGGGACTCATCTCAAACTGGTTGGCATGTTGTACGATCAGGTAAGACGGTGCATTTAAAAGCACATAGAGGTTAATGGCTTTCAGGTTGTTTGTGTCACTTTGTGCAATATCTTTCTAAATTGGTACCTAGGAGGGCTCGCATGCCTCAGGGCAACAGTGAAGGATTTCACTTTTGCGAACCCTGGCCCATAGGTAACCATGTCTTTCCTCTACTCTTTATTTCACATTTCCTCTCTTTCGTTATTATTTTTATAGATAATTGTATTTATTCTGTTCACTTTGCATATACTGTAGATATCTGATTTTTATGGCCAAATAGATAATAATAAAAGATTCTCCTTCCTGGAGGAGGACATTAATAAAAGTCACAATGTTTATGCTGAAATAAATGTCTCAGGAGAAGTACATGGTGATCTAAAGGTGTGACCAAAGAACTTAAACTTATTGCCATACTCTATGATCAGATGAATTTAAAATGTAGCACAGAGTCAAATAGCTTTTACTTTTTAATATCAGGAAGTAATGTAAGAAGATGTAGTGTCTTTTGCACAGGTATTGTAATTTCTTTGTTGATAGATTTGTATTTTGTCATAGAAAATCAATATGCTGTCTGAAATAAATGTATCATTTGTAATAAATTGTTGCTACATAAACAGTTTCCATCATTAAATCGTTCTTTAAAACAGAGATTAATTGTAATCCTTTCAAACCAGGCAGATTTGCAACCTTGATTTAAAACCTATGAATTCATAAAAGCTTCTTGTGTTTGAAAGTTTGTGTTTTAAATGTTTTGCCCTCTATCCCCCTAGTGCCAAGACACACTGGTGCAACTCGCAGGTTTCCTGTCCAACCTGCTGAGTATAGAAGACTACTCCAAACACTTCCCTGACCTAGTCACGATGGTCACCAATTATCACCTAACCCCAGAACAATCTTTCTTTGAACACAGATTCATCACATTCCTGCAAAACCAGGCAGATTTGCAACCTTGATTTAAAACCTATGAGTTCATAAAAGCTTCTTGTGTTTGAAAGGTTTTGTTTTCAATCTTCTGCCCTCTATTCCTACAGTGCCAAGACACACTGGTGCAACTGGGAGGTTTCCTGTCCAACCTGCTGAGTATAGAAGACTACTCCAAACACTTCCCTGACCTAGTCACGATGGTCACCAATTATCACCTCACCCCAGAGAGTGCCTTCTTTCTCTACAGACCAATGTGTACTCATGCTATACAGGTCAGTACTTTTCTGGATTGGTTACCAACCATTCAACATCAATGCTGGGAAATCCTTTTCAGACTGTATTGCATGCTTGCCAACTGTCCCGTTTTTATCGGAATTGTCCCGTTTTTTGAATTTTTTAGAGCAGTAAAATCGGAACGTTCCGATTTTTGAACCTAGACAAAAAAAATAATCAATAAAGAAAAAAAGAGAAAAAAGTGTTTGCGCGTGTTCTATATATACAAAATGTACAGTATTGTCTATGACTTCGGGGTTTGAGCTATCGATACATGTAATGTTACAATCCCACCAACGAAACTGACCGATTGTACATGTAAAATATGTGAAGTTTCGATCGCTCTCCCAAGTCGATTTTCCGCTGTGTGACTGGGTGTACACATGCGACTGCAAAAACGTGGTTTGTTCGCATGCGATGCGGAGTGCCCATGTGCACAACGCATGTATGCACAGCACCGATCTCTATATGTGGGACATGTATTAACGCTTGCTGAGCCATGCACGGGGTATGTGACGATCGTGGATTTAACGGGATTATTTCGCAAAACTGGAGAGGATTTGATCAAAATGAGTGGAAAACGGTTGCAGAAATTTAAAGAGGAGTACAAACAACGATTTCCTTTCATAAAGCCAAGCATGAAAGGCATTGAATTTGCATTTTGCATGTGATGCCAGCAGGACATAAAAATCTCAAGTGGAGGAGCTAATAATGATATAAGAAGGCACGCCGAGAAGAAAAAACACATCGACAATGAAAAGGCGGATCTCGATGCGATTTACATGTAATTTGGTATGTTTGAGGGCATGGTTGTGGTGATATCACTGAAATGTCTTTATTAATATTTCACTTTATTTGTTTTCAGTGAAAATAAAGACAAGTGAAAGAAAGCATATTTTGAAATTGTTCAATTTTGCAAAGTGATTTTATCAATTTTCTTACAGTAAGAGAGATATTCAACGAAGAATGACATATATTATATTTTTGAATTTTGAGCAAATTGAGAAAAAAGAAATTCTTGCATTGAGCTGCATAGTTTAGTCATATGTTTTTCAGTATACATGTAGAGTGTCTTCTAAATTAAAGGATTATATGTATATGCAAAATAATAATTTCATGTTGATACTTTTCCTTTGCAGCATATTTACTCATAAATTTTTTTGAAATCTGAATTGAGTAATCTAATTAAACAAGAGATTTCCATTCTGTTGTGCACAAATTTGAAGTACATACATGTATTTGTTATTAGATTTCAAAAAAAGAAAAGTAAAAATCAAATCCAAAATCTAAAGCATTTTCTCAACACCAGTCAGGTGTAGCAGGTCATGCAATATTGCTGACACTTGACATTGTATAATTTTTCTTCTACAGGTATTATGTTGTTGGAAATCAACTTTGGAGATGCTGGAAGATTTCAGGTCTCCAGTGGTCCTTGATAAGTTGTTTCTCCATGTGTGTAGAGTGTCTATTAATATATATTACGTGATTCTGGTATCATTTTAAGCATCTAATGGCCCTCTATAGTGCTATTTTTCTTTCAGCTTAAGACCCCCATTGGGGCGCTGCCTCTGAACCAAGTCGGGGGCCTAAGCGGCCCCCTGGACCCCCGGCCAAATTTGTCCCTCTTTTTAGATTTCAAATGTTGGCAAGTATGGTATTGTGACAAAGTTTAATGCGATTTTTAAAGGAGTGAGTTGGCTCAGTTGGTAAAGCGTCCGTCGAACCAAAGATTGTGGGTTTGAGTCCACCCTGGGCGGACTACTGAATCCCGTGGCGTTGTGTGTTGATGTACCCCTCCTCTATTTCATAGATGCAAGCTATGTTTCAGTGGAAAACATTCCACCCCTCGGATAGGACATTAAATGGAGGCCCCATGTAGAGGAGAGTCACCACCCTTGCACGTTAAGAACCCTCTGCACTATTCGAAGAAGAGTAGGGGAAACCCTGGTGTAGTGGTACACATGCACATCCAATTTAGTTATATCGGGAAGAGAGACCCGAGAGTCACATTGATTTAGTTCGCTTTTTCCCTCCCAGGCCCAGGTGATACCAAATACTTAATAATAATAATAATAATACTTCAAAATCTATATTTTACTACTTACAGATCAGTCGGTATGCTTTTTTGTTGCCAAGAATGTATGTTGCTTCCTCGTATTGTACAGATGTTTCATACAGCTTGTTGAGAAGAAAGGAGATTGGAAGTCATAGTTTGCTTTGCCATTTGTTGTTTTAGAATCATTACATGTGCTTGTGTTGTGGATGTGAGCATTCTGAGAGAAGCAAGCTTAGATTTTGTAACATTCAAGGTGCAATATCTCTATATTGCCTGAAGTCAAATGATGCTAATCTGGCTCTTGTCATGGAGTTATAAACAAATTCTCAATCATGAGTCTGCCTGTCTTTCTATCAAACAGTCCCAGATGGATGAACTGTAACTCAACATTACCAAGAATTAATGCCCTTTGAATTTTCTGATGATGTGAATTCATTATACACCCTGTGTACCCTCACTCTTTTTAGGAGATATCCCATAGCAGTACAGAGCTTTCTTGAGGTCTAAATTAATCATCTTCAATCCTGAAATTGGCAATACAAATTATTTTTTTCCACGTTTACTTAGCTTGAAAAAAATATTTATGGATGTAACATCAACCAAAATGAAATATAATTGTAAAATTGAATCAGAAATTTCCAATTTGAACACAGAAATAGTGATTATATAATTATTCACTGCGTTGCCAATTTAAAGAGTTTAATGATTAGTTACACTTAAACTGCTCTAATTCGAGAATGCCACACCATACAGCGATGGGAATGGGCTCAAATTTGTCAGTGCATTTTTCTCTTTCTGCTCATGTGTGATATGTACTGCCCAACATTCTGGACCAACAGATACTGCAAAAGCGTCTCCTATAGATGGCACTGTACCTCTATGGGATATAAGCCATTTTCCATTACTAGTATACATGTACATGTGATGTATAGATTAGTGCTGTTGTCAAAAGTTTTTCCATCCGGTAAACGACCGCCCATGCCACTAACTTTTTTCAATTTGACGGTTTCGGATAAACAGAGATTTACTGTCAGCCAGGGATTACACATTGTTTGTGTAGCTACTTGTAATATTTCAAGTTTTTCTAACTTAATTGTTCATCATAAATCAACTCCAAGACTTCCTATGTTCTGTCTTTACTAGTGATCTTTCTTCACGCAAAGTTCTTTAATACGTCAGCTAACCATTGATAAGCTCACTGGAAAATTGGTCCCTCGCGTCACCCGTATGTCGTGGCGCGGGCGGGTGATGCAGCACCTCCGTACTGTATTTCACAAGCGATACAACTCAGATGTCTTTAACGCGCACTTGATTTGTTTACTGGCTCGCAATCGCCCGCCAACACAAAAATATGTACGTTCCGCAAAAGCACTATGAACAGAGCTTTCGAAACCAATTTTAAGATCAGGAATCACCCATAGAGATGGCCTCATTAATCATTGCTGTGTCCTATCGGTACATGTACTTTCGATGTGCAGCAAAAGTACACACTCTTCAAATTGAGAATTAAAAAATGATTGATACCTTCAGCATGTATAAAAGAATGGTTCCGCTAGAGAAAATGCTGTACTAGTTTATGGGATTTCGTCTATGCAACTTTTCACTGATAACTGAAATAAGTAGTACCGTTACCACAGAACTAGAAAAACGTTCGTTGACTGTGTTGACCATGTACATTCCCTGGTATCTTCAGCTATGTGTAGAAAGCGAACACGAATACGGCGCAGCGAATTATTGCGCAATACAATCGCAGTGAAAGCTAAATAGATCTGTGCATTAGCTCTCTCGCACGGTATTTTGTAAGTCCAATTACTAAAGTTTACAACCTAAATAAATAAGTTGTTTAGTTATTTTTTCTGCTGGGATACGGTCTCAATCGATTGATACCGGAACCGTCCCGGGGCCTGAGACCGCCAGGATTTGATCCCGATCCCGGATCGGCTGACAGCACTATTTTCAATAGGCGGCAACTTTGGCAAAGGTGTGATGTTTTCGTTTATCCGAAAACTGTTCGGTTTTGACTCCCCGTTAAACGGAATTGAAAATAACTGTCATGTTACAGCACTAGTATAGATTTCTGTATGTTTTTCTATGCTTTTTTATGTTTCTACAATTATTTTTCTATGTGGTTCTATACTGTATAACAGTCTAAGGTGGATGAGCTGAGGCGGCTGGAGAAAGGCAGCAAGACATCAGGCACCCGTACTCTACGTTACGTACAGGCCTCTCAGGCAGTCATGGCCCCTTTGACAGAAGGCATTGTTTCGTTTCATCCACCCAAGGTCTGGGATGACATAAGGTTAGTCACTTGTTCACTCATTTACTGGAACACTCAAACTCTCATTCACACTCATTGTTATGCAGTGTTTCATAGTGTTACATGATGCTTCAGACCGTTATTTGATATTTCATAGCATTAAAGTGCAAGCTTTGCAGGAGTTATGGCCTATTTGATTGAAGGCATTATCTCCTAAATCCTCCTACGGCCCCTATTCTTAGATTACGGCCCATGGGCCACATGTGGCCTGCAAGATGATTTATGCGGCCCGCAAATATTAAGAGTCAACAAAAAAATATAAAAAAAAGCTATTTGTTTAATGTTTACTTTTTTCCCTTCCTTTCCGTCTCTCAAGTGTTCTTCATTCATGATATTCATTCATGATATTGCATGTTTTTCATAATTCCAACTTTTTAATGCTTTGTTAAGTAGTTGCTTAAAATGAGTGACTTTGTGCTTTTAGTGATGCCCCACTGTTATATCGCTTTATGATTGATTTGTGTGCTGTGTTTTTATAGTGGGTATAAATTTGATTTGATTCGATATGATCAAAAGCTTGTTTAGTTTAGTTGAAGATAGATTCAGCATCCATCGTTGTTGTTTTTCATACAGCCCACAGTTCTATGGTAGCTTCTGGACACTGTCCATGTATGATCTTCATGTTCCCAGTCCTAGCTATGATAAAGAGACCAATAAGATCAAGATGACTATGTCCACAGTGGATGACAACAAAGAATTGGTGAGAATCCATTCCTTAGTCATACATTTACAAGAATGTTGTGTCTGAAATGTTGAAGATAAACTGGAGTTCTTGTCATGCAATCATAATGTGAAAGAAACTGTTCCAAAGTACATGTAACTGGGAGAGTTATATTAGTTTCATATAAACGCATGTGTCTAGCCTGAGGTTTGGGGATTATTCAATTGATAAGAAATTCACTTACAGTGTACTTTCCCCAAAAGATACTTGCTCTGCACAAAGAAATGAGTATGAGGGACCATGCACAAATCTGGCATGAATTTTACCCAAATACTTTTTAGCCTTTTCCTGTCATATTTCCAATAGGAGGGTATTTGAGAGCAATCCTTTCAAGGGGACATTTTTACTATGATATTCTTTCTAACTGACATTGAAAGAATTAGAAAGCTCACTAATTATTTTTCACCTTTCCCAGAACTCAAGCTTCTCTTTAAGTATTAAAGTTGACCAAGAAAAAGTTATACCCAAATGTGTTCTACTGCGGCAGAAAGAATGAAAGATGTACCTTATCTTTTGTGCAAAACCTACAGGGAGGTGTACATTCTTGTAAGTGGAATGAATGAAAGCAGTTGTATGACACGTGCCCCGGGGGCACTTGCTCTGTGTCAGTTTTGCTCACCTACCGAATACAGAGCTTTATCCGTTGACCATACACAATCCCCAACCCCGACCCTAACCCAAAGCTTAAAGGGTAAGTCCACCCTAGAAATTTCACTGTTTCAATAAAAGGAGATAAATTTGAACAGCATTTTAAAAAAGAAATGAGCAAAATCGATCAAAGAATAAGAAAATTACACTCATTTACATTTTCTAGTAAACTACTCTCGGCTCTGCAAATTGGCAACACTGATGACATCATATGCGAGCAGGTGTCCATTCACTTTGTACATGAAATTTCACATTTTCTAAATTTTCTTGGAAGTTACACATTTTCTAACCCCCTTAGTCAATGTATGTTCAGAAGAATTGCTTTTTACATAACATACTTTGACTATGGGATAAGAAAATGTGTAACTTCCAATAAAATTTTCTTATTCTTTGACCGATTTTGCTCATTTCTTTTTTAAAATGATGTTAAAATTTATCTCCTTTTATTGAAATAGTGAAACTTCTAGGGTGGACTTTCCCTTTAAACTAAAACGGTGACCCTAACCATGTATCTTTGGCAAATGAGGGGTGGAGGAGTTGTTATGCAGGAAGTATAATATGTCACCGATGGAAGCATACCGAAACTTTCTTATTTTGCTGATTTTATGCATTGTAAACCATTGACTATTGAATTCTCCTGTCCCCATAAAGGAGCAGTCAGGTTCTTGTAGTTAGTAGTACATGTATGAGTGAAATGAGTTAGTGATATGATACAAAAGTTTCAGTGTCATTGCCTTTTTGATTGTCTCTGCCAGCTTGATTTATCATTGATCCTCTGTCACAAAACGACCAATAAATCCGAAAATTGACATTTTTACATTTAACACAGTTTGAAAGCTTGGACCCTGAGCTTATGAATGATTTATTGTTTGCCTTGTCAAGACCTTTCAAAATTATAATGAGAGTGGGAGCTTGTCAGACAGGCTAATCACCAGAATAGTACAGAAAACAGGATGTAAAGAGGAGTTAATACCACTCAGTAGTACAGTACTGGTGTCCTGTTGTTTGCTCCACTAATCCGTTGAACAAAAATTCCCTAGTATTGACTGTGGAGGGATAATCAGATTAGGCTCAAACATGGAATAGTTTCAAAGGAGATATACTTCTCTCTTTGTTTAGATTTTCAAAGCCACAGAGTGAATAACTTCTGAGTTATGTACACATGTTAATGTGAATGTTTTATCCCGCATGCTGGCATACTTTTTATTTCAAAATCCCCCCCCCCATGATAATTTTAAGTCAAAGGAAAAGACACATTTCTTCATTGCAGATGGCTCCCAAATTTGGTCAGGTAGTAGCAGATCAGTAAACGAACTTTTGAAAAATATAAGAAACCTAAAATCAACTTTTCAAGCCCAAGCTTGAAAGTGTACTATTATTCTATATACTATTATCTTGACTACTGTGATTTTCCTTGTCTATTTATGTGATCTTTCGTGTATTTTAATTTGGTGGCCCCTTTTTATAAGCTCTGCTTTCTCCAGGGTCACCAAACCATCATTGTATTTTGTTAAAACTTTTGTTATAACCCTGTTCTCTGTATGTTTTGATGGTTGAATAAAATGAAATTGAATTGAACTGAATTGAATTGAATTGAAATTGAAATGAAATTGAATTGAATTGAATTGAATTGAATTGAATTGAATTGAATTGAATTGAATTGAATTGAATTGAATTGAAATGAATTGAAATTGAATTGAGCTCTCTGTTTTAGCTGTTGACTCTAGAACTCCCATTGCAGCCATTTTGTGGTTGAGGGTCACATTTTTATCATTTGGTTAGTTTACAATGTTTTGCATTTTGTGCTAGCTGGTTGCGCATTTTTCCAGAAACTATTGCTCCTATCGGTTGAACCATGTCAGATCCAAAATGTGTATATTTTCTTGTGATGTAGGCCTCCGCCAAGAGGAAGAAGGAGAAGGAGAGGTATGCTATGATCATCGAAAGGCTGAAGGATGAAGAGAAGAAGCAGCAGGAGCATTGTCAGAGGATTGAAGCTCGTCTCAAGAAGGAGTGCGAGACGTGGTTCACTGCACGTAAGCCTGTCACTTTTAAGATTCATTTTTTGGCCTTTTTATCTGTTGTGCACTCATAGTCCAGCAACAGTTGCTTCTCTGTGTTAAACTTTGTGAGTAGCTGATTTAAAAAATTCTCAAACTAAGATGAAACATGTGTATGAGTACTTGTATTTGTACTCAAAAACCCTGAAACCAACCATAATTTGGAATGAAAAAGTGTAAGTTAGACGCAAATGGCGATTTTCTTATCCTTCGTCTCATGAGACAATCACTAGGAGGACCACTTTGCTTGAATTTGAAAATGCCGTTATGTGCCTCCCGCCGCGTGATACGCCAATTCACACAGTACGGTAAGATGAGTCATACGCGCATGCGCACTCCTTATGTCTGTTCTGTGCAACCGACCCTCGTATATTTTTCAAACATTGGTTCACATTTTTGATATTTCAAAATACTTCCTGTGGATATTATACTTTGAAACTTTCAGACTGGTATTTTTACACTATAACCCTTATGTTTATCCCATTTTCAAGTAACAAAACAAGATTTTTTAAAATCATAACAATGTTAACCAATGTCTTTCAGTCAATTACTCATGTCCACCATGGACCCATCATTACATGCAAACCAAGGCCAAAACACAACTTACATCCTTACTTACACCTATCCTTTGTATTTGACAAAATTAATTCTGGAGCAATTGTTTCCAGAGGAAAAGCTGAATCACCTCTTCGAAAAGTCAATGTAGATGACACTTAGAATGCATTGGGTATTTGTATCATTAAAGGTGTCAGATTTCTTGGCTTCTAGCTGCTCAGTAGCAAGGTAAAAGTCAAACTACGATGCTGTGAAATTTTGTCCTCTGGAGATTGAATATCAAGCAAATGAGAGGCAAAAATACTTTTGATCGTTGGGCCAGGCAATCGGAAGTCAACAACGTTGACGTGCCTCACACAGTGCCTGCACACATGTAAAACAAGTGAGACTTTCTACTTGGTGTAAAGCATAATGAAGCACTATGAATGTTGAGGTTATAGCATAGGGCTGAGTGTATAACCGATTCCATACTGCTTTCACACCAAGGTACGGTCGCTGGGTACGGTCGCAGAGACCGTACACCGCGACCGATGAAATCATAGTGTGAAAGCATTTCATTGTACTCAGCGACCGATCGTTTTGGTAAAAAAAGATCGGTCGCTGAGGTACTTCAGCGACCGTACCCAGCGACCAGGTGTGAAAGCACATCGTACTCAGCGACCGATCGAAATGCAATGACCCACCATACATGCCCACGCGCTATCTCTACTTCCGCTTCCGGCTAGGTCAGTTATACAGCGACCGATCGCTCTGGGCCTGACCAAATTTTGACGGTGGTGTGAAAGCACGTCCGATCGGTCACTGGGTACAGTCTCTGCAACCGTACCCAGGGACCGTACCTTGGTGTGAAAGCAGTATAAGACATTTACACTGAAATTCACCGGAAATCATCAATGGAGCATCACACAATCTCACACATGTATCATAATATATAATGCAGACAATGTGAGATTATTTTCAACCAGTTTCATGCCAATTTTCGTTTTGCTTCCAAAACTGTACGTGTACTTTGATATGAATGGCCAGCTATGTGCAAAGTTTCATTGTTCCTATGGAAGATCATGTTAACCCATATTGCTGGGAAATGTTCATTGTGCATTCTCAATTCACACCTTGTACCCATTTTGATGTACAGAATTTGTAAGATTTCAGATTGTTCAGATCAGTTCTACTCCAGTCAAATCCGGTCATATTCTTCTGCAAAAGATTGCAAAATAAAAAAGGAAATACCTTTTAAAGCTTTTGGTGCAGGACAGATATTCTGTGACAACAGTGTAGAGAGAAGCACAGAAAAGTCAAGTCACCGCACCCTCCCATTTGTGCCCTCGTTTTGTGTAAGACAACATTTGAATGAATAGCGAATCTGTTAGCATTCTGAATTTTGGAGGTAATGAACACAAGTTTCATAGGGTTCAACTAAATTGGTATTTATAGTATGGCTATTTTGCAAGCATTTGTCTTCATAACCACCAGATCTTAACATTTTAACCGTTCCAAACATTTCACCCAGGTTCAACTAAGAATGAGACCATCACCCAGTTCCTGCAGCTTTGCGTCTTTCCACGCTGCTGCTTCTCGGCCAACGATGCCCTCTACTGTGCAAAGTTTGTGCTCACTGTCCACAAGCTAAGGACACCCAACTTCTCTACCCTCTTGTGCTATGATAGGGTAAGAAAATTCTGGACAGGAAATTGAATCACTCTACCTTAACCCATTTGTCACAGAGGTCCACATTTTGTGGTTTGGCCTAATATCTTTTGATGCAGAGCCTTAAAAATCATACCATATACATGAGCAGAAAGAGCAATATTTGTTGTTTGATGCTGAAAATTCTTTAAAGGAAAATAAGCATTAAAATCCTTAAATTGGCAATGTGATAGAAAGTTTAAAATCACTGTTTTCCCCTGCAAATTGGCAACTTTTTGACTTCTCATCATAATTTCTTTCAATTTATATTCATTTCAGATACATGACGTTTCATAAGAAAAATGTAGCAATAAAATAAAAATGTTGGTGTTGCCAATTTGAAGAATAAAAGCTGATCAAATTAGGCTTTAAATAATTCCTGTCACGAATGGGTTAACAGAGATCACCAACAATGACAGTATTTGGTGCTGTGCATCATGTAGAGAAATTGTCCAGAAATATTGTTGATCATATTGTCAAGAGAATTTTATCGCATTTCATGGGGTTGTGTGGATGATTAAGCTTTCAGTGTAATAGAGAAAGAAGGCTGAAATTCACATCAAGTTATACTAAATCCAGCATAGATATTGAGAAACATTATTGTGTAGTCCTGAGAAACCAGATTCCTCATCTTTCTTGTGGTCATTTCTCTGCTTTTACTAATTATTGTTATTGTTGGTGGTGGTATTTTATATGAAACATCAGCCTGTTTAAGTGAATATGAAGTCTTTGAGATGCCAGTGTTAACTTTCTTGGATCATGTCATAGCTTTTTATGCCTCCGCCCACCGTAGGTGGGTGCCGGGGCATTATTTTTGCTCAAAATTGGAACTCAGAATGGCCTTTGAATATTGTTCTCATTCATTGTCTTTGTTCTTTTCCCTTTCTTTGCTCTCTCTTTTCATCAATCTTCTTCATTCTATCTCCCATGTTCAATATTCAACCTATGTTTTCCCCATATCTTCCTCCTATCATGTCGTCACAGGTATTTCAAGACATTACGTACACGGTAGCCAGCTGTACGGAGAACGAAGCCAGTCGCTATGGCAGGTTTCTTTGCGCAATGATGGAAACTGTCATGAGGTGGCACCGGGATAAAGAAATATATGAAAAGGTTCAATTTAGTTTCATATCCTTTAATGAACATGAATTCAAAATATTTGCCTCGAAACTCTTTGAGAGAATACAGACAGGCCGTAATTACAGCGCAATGCAAGTAATTTTGACAGGTTGTTATATGCTGTGATGAAGTGTACAATGAAACACATGAAATGATATAGTTTTATGTTGAAAAGAAATTTTATATATTGTACACAAATGAGACTTTGTAGTATTTGTACGCCTGACCAGCTTGATTATAATTTACTCTGCCTGTGGTAATTCTTCATGTTTTACCAGGTGTTGCTTTTAGTATTCAGTGATTCTGCATTGTTACAAAATAGAACACAAGATTTAAGAGGTCAGAATGTGTCTTCAATAATATCTTAAAGATTGGAAAATGCAGAGTATGCTTTTTATGTTATCCTCATTTTCGGTATATGATCTAAGAGATCCCTGTTGTACAGTAGTTAGAAAACTTCAGTTTATAGCAGTGTGCATCTAATTAGCTAACTATTGCTCTTATTTCATGGATGCTGTATGTAAATTTATAATTGGTTGTTCTATACCTAGGAATGTGGCAACTTTCCAGGTTTTGTGACAGTGCTGAGGGCGAGTGGGACAGAGTCCAGCAACAAGGCTGACCAGTTGGACTACGAGAACTTCCGACATGTGTGCCATAAATGGCAGTACAAGCTGACAAAGGTATGAACAAAAGTTATCCAAGTTTCCTTTGATGTACTTGAAAGCTATTTCAATGTGAGGGCTTGTATAGCCTTGGTGAATACCGTGAGTTCCGGTATGTGGCTCTTCTCTGCCAGTTATCCAGCATAGTATTCTGTATTTCATATATATGCTGGCATAAAATAGGGGAGATTTTACATACCGATTGTTGGCCATTAAAGAGTTTTTGTTGTATAATTACGATTTGAAAGATCATCAACACAGGTGACTAATGTGATGTTTGGGGATTATTGCACTGACAAGAAATTCACCTACTCTCCCCCTAAGGCACTGACACTGCACACAGAAATAAGTATATGGGACAACACACACAAATCTGTCATGAATGTTTAGCCCAAACACTTACACCATTTCTTGTCATATTTGGATTAGAAGGACATTTGAAGAGAAATCCTTTCCAGGGAATCTTTTTGTTTTAAAATTATGTTCTTCTTAACTGACTAGAATGAGAAAGCTCCCAAATTATTTTTTTTCACCTTTTCCAGAACTCAAGCTTACCAGTATCTTTAATTGTAAAACCATTTCTGTTAGTTGGAGAGTGTGATATAATGTATGTACTGTGTCTGAACTAGTTGGGTAGAGTGTAAGCTTTTATCAATGTAAACAGAGTGCACTGCTAACTAGCAGTAATTTTCTGTCATCGTCTTTGTTTTTTTTATCGCGGTTTTCACACAAGAAAACTTCAGATAACAGTTCTACTTATAATATGCTCAAGATTATATTTGTTGTTATAAATATCTACCAAATTATGCAGTGTATGCTGTGAAGAGAATAATTCCTTCTCTAACCATTTACGTTAAAAAAAAAAAATTATTGATTGCCATGGGAGTATAATCATTCAATTTCAGTATATTTTTATCCATGATCTTCAAAAAATTCCAAGTTTGGAGGATGAAATTGTGCTTAGAATTGTATAAATAGTATTATCATGATGGGTGCTTGTAATTTACAGGCAGTGGTTGCTTGCCTGGAGTCCAAGGAGTACACTCAGATCAGGAACACTCTCATACTTCTTACCAAGGTAAGAAAGCCTCACTTTTCTTGAAAATGCTGTGTGTTATTTAAAGAGGATTTTCCTTGTAGAAGTATGTAAATAACAAACGGCAACTCTCTCTCTCTCTCTCTCTCCTTCACAGTCTTAGTTTACATCCATGTTTATGCTTTAACACAAGTCATGTAATGCTTTGGGTATGCTTTTCTCTCTCTCTCTCTCTCTCTCTCTCTCTCTCTCTGTCTTTCTCTCTCTCTCTCTTTCTCTCTCTGTCCCTCTCTTTTTTTTTTTTAAACCCAGTCATATCTTTCTATTTTTTTTTTATTTTGATGATGCTATTAAACTTTTCTTCGCATATGCCACACTCTCTTTCCACCTGATGAACTTATGGTGATCATGTTTAAGAGAAGAAAAAAGAAGAATTTGAATTGCATTTTTTCAATGAGAATAATACATGCAGTATGGAAACTTAATTCAAAACCATGTGCAAAACCTAAATGAGCAAAGCATGCCATGTTTCTAGTTAACTGAAATTGACTGACCAGTAGTCAGCTATTCATTGTCAGTATATTGCTGGTATATACATGTGTCAAATATGTCTTCATCTTACCCTACTGCAGGACTTGACATTGACAGGACCTGGGACACATGGGCCTCCAAAACTTAGGTCTGGAACCCCCCCCCCCCCCCCCCCCATTGAAAAATTTTAAAACGGCTCATTACACGTAGAGCCTGGAATTTCAATCTGGACCCCTTTTCATAACAACTGCCACATTTCCATGACAAATTAGTTCTCAGCCAATCAGATGCAAGGATTTCAGTAGCTTGTAACAGTTATTGTAACTTGTTACAGGAGCCCTGCCTACTCTCTTGTCACATGGACCACCTTGTTAAAAGCTGGGAAACTCTGTTTATAATTACTCCTTTTTTTCCAGATCCTACCATACTTTCCTCTGGTTCAGAACCTTGGTCAGGTGCTTGAGAAGAGAGTGGATAAGATCAGATCAGAGGAGAAAGAGAAGAGGCCCGACATCTACGCATTAGCAATGGGGTAGGTAGCACCCAGGTCCCTAAAGCTCCGTCATTTTGTCTGGATCCATTAGAAGGCCTACCTAAGCACTTCTGCATATTCATGATCAAAAATGAATAATTCATTTTGTAAGATGCTTCCAACAAGTGGCATGCGTTTGTACACATTATGCACATCAGCTTATCGCATGCGCAATAAACACGCAATAAATGTGCAATAAATGTGCAATAAATCAAAGTACCACAATAAAACTATCACACACAGTAGATATGAATAATGCACAGTATTATCGATATCATGACGATAAAATGTGCTTATCGGCCCCTTCAAATGATCTGAAAAAGGCGGGGCCTAATGCCGTTTGCGTAATGATTTCTGTGCGTGCTGCTTTTCGTCTAGTAAATTAATTAATACATCTGTGGTAGCACCCAAGTCCCTGCAACTCTCAGAATTTATATCACTGTAAAGGCTTGTTCAGATGTGACAAACCCCCATGACAAACCCCCACGTTTTTTTAAGTGTTCAGATATGGCACGGCAAACCATGGCACTTGAACGCGCATTAACGCATCAATTCTCAAATAAAAGAGTTTTTTGTCAAAAGTTGCGCAGACACTTCTGACATATTTAGCGCTCACATTTTAAAGGCAAAGTCCACCTTAGAAATTTCACTGTTTCAATAAAAGGAGTTAAATTTGAACCCCCATAATCCATATATGTTCAGAAGAATGGCTTTTTACATAACATACGTTGACTATGGGGTGAGAAAATGTGTAACTTTTAAGAAAATTGAGAAAATGTGAAATTTCATGTACAAAGTGAATGGAGAGTTGCTCCCATATGATGTCATCAGTGTTGCCAATTTCCAGAGCCGAGAGTAATTTACTAGAAAATGTAAATGAGTGTAATTTTCTTATTCTTTGACTGATTTTGCTCATTTTTTTTTTTTAAATGTTGTTCAAATTTATCTCCTTTTATTAAAACAGTGAAATTTCTGGGGTGGACTTTCCCTTTAAGAATTTGATTGGTTCACAGCTTGTTGCCACTGGGAGGTAAAAAATATACTTCTTGCCTCAGCATTTTTTTTAAATTGCCTCATATCCCATTCACTTACTGCACAAAAATCTGTGAGGGTTTGTCATGTCATATCTGAACAAGCCTTAATATTAATTGTAATTACAGGGTGCACAGCTTATAGCATGCTCTTAGTTGCAAGTTTTACTGCCGTGGGTATGAAAACAAATCTAGTTTTGGTAAGTTACAGTAGGACTATCAATCAACTACATGAAATCTTAGCAATGGTAACAATGGGTGCGTGCAAGGTGCTTTTGACACGCATTCCCTTAGTATGCTCCTAACCATGCAAAAATTGGTAGTTATAGTGCACGATTATCCACAATAACTAAATTGGTGCACGTCACGTGATGCAAATCTAAGCAATCACATTGCGTATTATACATACACTATTTGCTATAATATAGTGATAGAGGAGAAACTACATTTATATTGCCCTTTATATAACACCTGAATAGATCCCTGTCATTTTATTGGTTGTTTGATGTTGATCATTTGTCCCATTGCACTATGACATCATCATTCGTGCAATTGTGGCTCCATTTACCATGCAATCTTGGATCCATACGGTTTGCTCCATTGCACGAACGCCGAGAGCCCGGCACACTACGTAGTAAAACGCTTACGTTTGCAGTGTGCACCACGAACAGGGCTCTAGTGTATAGCGCTATTGATTTATTGCGATTTGATTTATTTTTAGGTGTCATATAAAACAAACAATGAATGTTTTTTCATTCGTGCAATGGACAGAATATTTCATTCAGTGAAAGATGAAATTATTGTTGAATCGTTGAATGGATCATTTCATCTTTCACCTCATGAAATATTCTGTCCATTGCACTCATAAATATTCATTATTTGTATACTGATCCATCTTAAGTGATACCCCGTGTGCCTATGAAGTAAGACCTATTACTGGTTCTTAATGTTAATGTATTTTTTTAGAGCTCATCATTTCCGCGTATCGTTCACTTGTTTCCGTGTATGTATTGTTTCGATTCTCAGCTTTCTGTTATTCATGCGATTTTACTCTAATGAGTGCTTGTTGAAAGGATTAAGTATGTCCATGTTTGATGCTATTTTCAATGCTATTTTCCGAGTAATTAGAGTGATATAAATTGTACAGTGGAATTTCAGTACATGCAAGCTACACACAGAAGCTGTTCACAATGTTCACCCATTGTTTGGAATGTGAAGTAACCTTTGCCACCTTCCCCAATGTCACAGTCTCATTGTTTGAACAACTCTAGAACTAGTTCAAGAAGATTAGGTGGACCCATTGTTTGTGCTAGGTAGATAAGCAAAAGAAGGTTTAGAGGGCTTATCATTGGACTCATTCAATGAAACTGCGGCATAAGCAAGTTAGGAAGTTGAACATTGTACTGTCAAGAGGGTGTACAGAGTTCAGTCTAAGTTTGTTTGCAATCTTGGTTTTTGATACAACACTTCCTCATCCCATCGCAGTTTAGTCAAGTTATCAATAATTGATATGTAGAGTTGGAGGCTTGATAACAACTGGCACCTGAACCTTGACAGAGCCCCCCCCCCCCCCTCTCTTCATTTCACTCCATAGCTGAAAAAAATGGATCTTTATGCATGCACACCCTGAATACTATGGTCTGTACTGTACCGTTCATGACAAAAAAATGTTAGCATAGACCTCTGCCTTTCGGCATCGAGCCATATTTTCTAAAGAAGATTTGGATATATTTTTAAGTAATTATTGCATCATGGTACTATAGTTAGGAAGAAATGCATTGTTGGATACAAGGGTTGAAGTTTGGAATTCTGTAATTCGCAGAAATTGACAGCAGAGGGTTGGACGATATGAAATGTATTTTAAAATTTCTTTGTTTCTTGGCCCTTTAGGACAGAAATTCTGGAAAGCCTAAGGTGATTAGCTTTTCATCTTCAAATTGGCAACACCAGCATTTATCTGTCATCTCTAAATTTTTTTTATCAAAAGTTATATTTCTGAAATGCATGTGAATTGACGGAATGTTTGGAAAGTATTGGTGGAGAAGTTACAAAGTTGCCAGTTTGCGTGAAAGAAAAGTGATTTTGAACTTTTTGTTTGTTGCCGACTCAAGGATTTTAGTGCTCATTTTCCTTTTTTCAACATTAGGCGCAGCATAATTATTAGGATTTTTAGGTCTTGCTGCTTAAAAAGTTATGTTGCCAAACACAACATGTGGACCCTCTGTCATGAACCAGTACAACTGGTAATTTTCATTAGATCTATTAATGCTAGCTGAAATTATTAGAATGCCTTTCCTTATACCATTTGACATGTCATACCAGGGAAAAAAATTAAGATTTTCTGTATGCGGGCTATTTTCTCTTACTTCTGTTCATTCCAAATGACAGTTTGTATTGAACCCGATGGCCATTTACGGAGGCTATTTTGCAACCTACAAGGGCTATTTTTGACATTTTGGGGGCAAATCGCCCTTAGCCCTCATGTATTTTTTCCCTGTACAGTCATATTATGTTGACCTCTATGGTTAATTCGAAGTTGGGAAATGATTCCTGTTCAGATAATTGATTTTCTTGTTAATGGTAGTGATGATGTGAATACTTTCATTATCAGTAACTTAAATTTTTTTCTAGCTGTGTAGACTTTTAAATGTTTTATCTCAATTATTTCTTCTTCATTTTTTCAGTTACTCTGGTCAACTGAAAACAAGAAAACCACACATGATCCCAGAGGACAAGTTTCATTTGAAGGATGTAAGTAAAATGAAAATAATTTTCAAGAATACTCTCATGTATTTGAGATGAAAGTATCAATTTACTGCATTTCAAGGTGCATCGCATGTATTAGAAAAGAAAAAGAAAAAAAGTAGAAATTCCATCACTTGTGGGAAAAGTGTAGGACATTGTGCAATTTTATAAACTACATAACCACAAGAAACTGAAAATGACTAATAGTGCTTGACTGCCATCAAAATTTGACCATATTGAGATAAATTTTGCAAATGATATTCGAGCACTGAACATGGAGTTAGATACCTGGGACAACAAAAGTAAGAGGCATGTAATTACTGTGAATCTTTAGACGGGGGAGTAAAAAGAATGCGAAAGTTCATAATTGTTTTAATATGTTCGCACCGGTATTGTTAGGTACTGACACTCTCCTCAAACAAGATTAATTTGATGAAGTGTGAAAGCTCCATTGTTCCGTTGTTCCATGTTCCACGCCTGAGAGCGGCTTGATTACCTGAGCCTGTCCAACCGTGCACTTTTCCCAGTAGTTCAGTGCACTTACAATAAACGGAAGTAGTACGTGGATCCGCGAAACTGAAAATCTGTAAACTCTTCTCTGATCCTGTATCAGTCCACCATATGCAAATCTTGTCGACTGAAAGAATAATAGGTTTGTTTCAAATGCTTCAAAGAAGAAAGAAACGATAGGAAGTAACAGGTAACTTCCCGTAATGTGTAGTTAATTTGATAAACTTTTTAGTGGTACCACACAAATTACACAAAAATTGTTTTAAAAGGCATATTTAAAAACATTGAAATGGATGAAAGTAACTGTTCTTTGGGAACCGACTATATAGGGCTTCTGTATATGAATGGTTTATATGGAGCTGTGTATACCTTGCTCCCATTGGAAATGGGTTAAAATCTGTTTAGGAACTTAACCTTAAATTCTCCGACCTCTTCTTTTCTTCTTCATGTAATCTTTATCAGAAGTCTGTCTCGACCTCTCAAGCCACTTCTCAGGCATCAGCAGAGTCGTCGAGTAAGAAGGCTGCACCCTCCGGTAGCTCTACATCAGTCAGCAGCTCCAGTAATGCGACTGTCAATGGTGTTGGCAAGGAACACCCAAGTAAAGGTTGGTCTTGTATGCTTCTGTGCAAGATGTTGCAGGCCCGTATTCTGTAATACCTTCATTTGCAAAAGTTTAAGACCACCTGGGAATTTGTGGGCATTTCAGTAATTTGGAATATATTCTTTTGTCTCATTGAATGATTACATGACATGTTTGCTACAATAGTCAGTATAATGGTCCTTTTGAATGCGTTGGAAATAAATGTATGTCTGAAAAATAGATATGTTTTTAACTTTGTTTTTCGTTTGAGTTAGTGCATTTTGGAACGGTGGTCTTAGACTTTTTCAAAGGATAATAATAGTAATAGTTAACTTTATATAGCGCTTAATACTGCGTTTCTAAGCACTTTACATGCAATTATTATTACCCCGGTCACTGGATTCAGTCACTGTTCCACACATAAAAGTCACCATTTCCACTCCCTGGGGAGTTTTCCGGCCTGGCGCCATTTTACAAGCGCACACATGCCAACCCAGTCAGTCCGCAGGTCCACAAAATACCAAATGACAAATTATCTTTTTGAAACAACAGATGCAAATGAAGAGAAGGCAAGCAGTAGTAAGTCATCCAGTAGGGATTCATCATCAGCGAAGTCATTGTCCACATCAAAGTCCTCTGTGAAGTCATCATCATCGTCATCGCAAGTACAGAGCAAGTCATCGTCATCCAAGTCGAGCAGTAGTTCATCCAAGGCTTCAGTGTCTTCATCAAGCATCAGTGCCAGCTCATCAACAGGGACCAAAAAATCGGATAAGTGAGTGATCATTAAAGAAAGTAAAACAGAACTAATTGAAACAGAAGCAAAGAAGGTAGCCACGATCTACTTGGAAATTGCAGTTCCACACTTTCACACTTCTCCAGATGATGTGGTCTAGCAACTTAAGGCCTGGCCCTGCATATGTTAAGAATTCTGTACATTTAAATTTTTGTGTATTACTATTGATTGTATACACAGTTAAGACATTAATAAGAAAAGTTGTGTTAAGGGCAGTTGTGTTTCATGCTCCAGTTTAATTCCTTCTTTTAAAAATCTTTTTTTTTTTTTTTTTTTTTTCCGTAGATCTTCCACTGATGGCAGTAAATCCAAGAGAGACAAGGACGACCACAGGGATGGCGGCATTAGTAGATCCATCAAAGAAGAGAAAGTCTCCAAGGAATACAGGGTGGTGAAGGAAGAGAAGGCAGTCAGGGAGGAAAGGGCTAGCAGCAAGGAGGGCAAAGTTCAAAGGTCATCAGAGGGCAAGAGGTCAGGGAGCAGTGAAAAGTCCCACAGAGAGGATGGCAAAGGTAAATGTGTGTATGTTTTTTTGTTTTTTTTTAATTGTCTAAAGTCTGTTTGGGGGAAAAAATTGCCAGGGGTTATTTTGTTTGTAATACAAGTAATTGGATGTGATTCATTGGTATGGCATTGAATTGTCATATTTTAGTTATGTGGTTCCGTCGACAAGCTCTTTGCAGTACTGCCATGTCACCAACAGAGGTCTAAACATCAACTCAGACAATATGTTGGTACAATACGATAGTAAATTGATACAAAGATCAAGAGGTGTTTTGAATGATCAGGGCCCCATTTCATAAAACTTGTTATCAGTAACAACTGCCACATTTCTATGACAAATTTGCCCTAAGCCAGTCAGATGCAAGGATTTCAGTATCCTATAAAGTTACTGCAACTTATTATTGATAACAAGTTATATGAAACGGGGCCCTGTTTCATTCTTGGTATGGTAATATAAGGCTGTTGAGGTCTGGCCAGTGACCTCTTGAACATTAGCCTTTATTAAACCCAGCTTTACATAACCCCATTAATCAAATTCAAGTCCTGCATAGTAATTCTGATTGCTTGTAAACAAATTACATTTGATATAGAGGTTAACATTCAGTCATGAAAGGCCTCTTTGTTCACTTAGTGAAATTGTTTTTGTCAAACCCACAGTGGAACACAAAAGCTATTGATGGAGTATCTCTATCAGTTTGCGAGTGATTATTCTGAAATTTGCAGAGAAGAAACTATTGATTTAGCCAATGGTGGATATTTGGGACATGTACTAACTCTGAACGGTTGCATTTTTGAATTACACACAGCTTCTAGCAGCAAGGACCACAAGAGCTACAGCAGCGGTAGCGGCGACCACTGGGGAGCGGCCCCTTCTTCAGAGCTAGACAGCTGGGCAGAGGAAGCGGGTGAGAGGGTACGGAAGGTAGAGAAGAAGTCCTCCCACCGGGGCAAGTCCAAGGAGGAGGACCGGTCTGGGGACCGTTCTGGGGACGGGGGACACAGGTCTTCCAAGGAGCGCTCCCAGAGGGAGGAGAGCGTTGCATCCAACTCGAGCCAGGAGTCTCCTGCAATCAGCTCTGCAGACAGGGGTAAACTTTCAGAACTATGTATGGTAGTGAAACATTTTGTATGTTATGTTTGTGAAAGGTATATATTTCATTAGAAATCTGCATTAGGACATTTCATTTCTGTGTGAACTGGCTTTATTTGTGTATATTTCAGAGAGATATATGGGAAAGTACCAATAAGTGTTTATTCCACACAATACTAATTTGCTTTGACAGTTAACGTACCTAAGAAATAAAATGATTTTCAAAAACTCCCAAAGGATTTTGCCTAACCTATATCCTGCAGGAGCTGGATGTTATGTTCGAGGGAATGAAATGATTCATTTATTTGGGTTCTGTCCTGGAAATTTATAAGTGTATAAAGTTTACCTTTGCAGGGGATCTCACAAAATTTACATAAAGCGTAGCTACAAAATTATTTTGTGGGGTTATTTTATCAGGCATTTTTTCATGTTTCCTTTGGCTGTGTTTCTCTTTTTCAGCGGAGCACAAGAGGAGAAAAGTTGAGGCATCTTCTGTAATTGTGAGTATTATACAATGACTCTTCAGTACACATCACATATATGTTTACACTGCTAACAAGTCATGTCTCACTAAACTTTATTGAAGTGTAGTGTATCCGACTAATTCTACTAATTTTTCACCGAGTGAATTCCATTTTTGAGTGACAGTCATGAATGCTAGTCAGCTTCTTGACTATATTGAAATCCGTATATTTTTTTTATCTCGGAAGGTAACTTTATGTGATGAGTTTTTTTTTTTCCTTTTCATTTTTTTTTAAGTATCATGGGAATTTTTCATCTTATGCAAAATGAAATGGTGCAAATTTTTAATTTAGGTATGCCAATTTTTACTTGTAGAAGAAATGTATAGTTAAGGAATTTTGCATTGTGTTTTAGTACTGTGATTGCATAGTAGAGTGATAGTGTAGACATGCAAGGTGACTTGGTCTCCTGTGTTCCTAACCACTGTAATATTGCACTGCACTCTACGTATAACAGGTGTCAAGCTCTAGCTCACCTGACCTAGCCAGGGAGGCAACCTCAAGCAAACACAGGAGAAGTAAGGTGAGATTAGTCTGTCTGCAGATATTGATCCATTAAATGTACTCTTTGAAGTTTGAATAAAGTACCATAACTGTAATGCTCCTACACTGTTTATTAAGAAAATGTTAGTGTATGTTAGTGCTCTCTGTATTTAAATAGGGTTTATTGCCAATATGAAATATTAGAATTACAGTGTAATACTTCTGTTGATTGAAAATGCAAGTTTAGATGAACTCTGAATTCAGGTAAAAGAAAAACAAACCTTTGAATATTTACTTATGTTGAGAGAAAAGTTTAGATAAACTTAAAATAAAGTTAAAAGTGACATTTTAGGAGAGCAGATGATGCACCTGGATGCTTATGGATGTGTTAAAAGTAACTGAGTGTGTGTCTTCCACTAACTTACCTGTCTTACATAGTTCTATACCAGTCTTCTACTACATGCCTACTGTGTGAAGTTGCATTATTATAACCCATTTTTTAGTGCCACTCCACCTTGAGTGGAAGAACTTAACAACCCAAAGCATCTATTTAGTGGGCAATAAAAAATCAACTACCTGTCTTTAATGGTTCTATACCAGTCTTTGACTACGTGCCTACTGTGATAAAGTTGCATCATTATAACCCATTATTGAGTGCTCATGAGCAGACTTATTTCCGTCTGAGTGAAAGAACTAAACAGCCCTAAGCATCTATTTAGTGGGCAACAAAAATCAATTGTGGTTTTTTGCAGTAGGTTAAGCTCCATACAACACTTGTAGATTTTAAACAGGATGTGCTCCTGTCCTCTGTTTTCCATTGTGCTGCTTGCTAGCCTGGTATAAACATCCATACAATAATCAGGTAATCTCTCCGTGCCCATGACATAATCAACTTGGAAGGGAGCTGAGAGAACAAAAGCCACAAGCTTCAGAACAGCTTCTTGAGAACTCTGTTCAAATTTCTATCGAATGTCCATTGTATATAGGCATGCATTATGCGTGTGTTTGTATGTGTGTGTTGTGTTCTGCTGCAGTTATGTGCAGGTGTTCATTAACATTGCGCTGTATGCGCCAACAAATTATCCCCCCCCCCAAAAAAAAGAAGAAATAGGCAGAACTTAAAGGCATTGGCTAACTTTGTGAGTAGCTGATTTAAAAAATTCTCAAACTAAGGTGAAACATGTGTATGAGTACTTGTATTTGTACTCAAAATCCCTGAAACCAACCATAATTTGGAATGAAAAAGATATACGCAAATGGCGATTTTATTATCCTTCGTCTCACGAGACAATCAGTAAGAGGACCACTTTGCTTGAATTTGAAAATGCCGTTATGTGCCTCCCGCAGCGTGATATGCCAATAATAATAATAATAATAATTAGACCATTTATATAGCGCAGTCACTATGTAAATATACTCTACTGCGCTGTAGTGTAACAGAGCTCCCAACAATGCTACTGCTCAAACAAATTAAACAATACACACAGTACGGTAAGATGAGTCATACGCGCATGCGCACTCCTTATGTCTATTCTGTGCAACCGACCCTCATATATTTTTGAAACTTTCAGACTGATATTTTTACAGTATAACCCTTATGTTTATCCCATTTTCAAGTAACAAAACAAGATTTTTAAGAATCATAACAATGTTAACCAATGTCTTTAATTGTTGAATTGTGAAACAGTAATAAGTCTGCTCATGGGCTACCAAAGCAAGGTCAAGAAACCATTTTGCAAGTACATGTATATGTAAGACCCTTGTCAAAAAAGGATCTTTTTTTTGAGGATCATTTCATTTTTATCAACTGTATAAAAATTATGTGTACAACCATATACTTATCTTGTTGGTGAACAAAAATAAAAACCTGTAATGGTTGAGAAACAATTATCAACTACAGCTTGCTCAGGGGACCGTTTCATGAAAGTTGTCAGCCCTGACAAGTTGTCAGTCACTGACAGTTACCATAGTAACAGTCAGTGATCAGTGCTTCTCAGCCAATCAATCAAAACCAAGGATTTTGCTGAAATTGTCGGTGACTGACAACTTGTCAGTGCTGACCACTTTCATGAAACGGTCCCCTGTTTCCCTCTCAGACATGTCCTTTGATTCTCTTTTCATCTCCTCACCATTCATTGCAGAGCAAGGAGAGGCACAGGGAGAGGGAATTGCCCGAAGTCCCGACACCGGAGCGAGAGCGAGAGAGGAGTAGAGACAAGGAGAAGAAGAGTGAGAAGAAGAGAGATCACTCAGCAGGGGATGTCAACCATGAATCTAAGAGACACAAAGGAAGTGACTCTGGTAAGTTATCATATAGCAAGAAGAGGAGAAGAAGAGAAACAAAATTTTTCGGCATGAAGGAAACTTATCATGATTTTAAGAAATTTGCCATGAGTCTTCAACCAAAGCTGATAATGCTTATGAACAACATAATTCTAATTTTCTAAAAATGTTTTATAGATCTTGTATCCATGCTAAGTCATAATCTGATCTGTCAGAAGTATGGTACATTTTCAGATGCATTTGCAAAGTCACCTATGTCAACAGTTCATGGCATCATTGCATTTTGAATTCTTGTTCCTGAACTTAGAACTTATGTTTTGGTTTTTTTTTGTAGGTCATGAGGGTAAAAGCAGCAAGAGATCATCGTTAGGAGATGGTGCTAGCTCTAGCAGTAGTATGAATGGGGAGAGAATGGTGAGTATACCAGCCCAGTGGTACCATTGATGTTGCATTGGCTATCTCCTCTGGAACTGTAGGCACAGTTTCAGTACCCACCTATGCCGTCACTGCACTTCCCCTAGATCCCATGCCAGTTGCTAATCAGTTTAACTGTTTGCAATGTGCAGTAATGAGGAACATGTTGTAAAGCATGCTTAAGTTTGTATTTTACTGCTGTAAATCTTAAAACAACATATTAGTTACTGATTACAATTATGCATTCATGGTTCTGCTTGCTTTGTAGTACAGGTACAGTAGATACATTTACCTGCAATTGTAAGATGTCATACAATACTTGTACTAATGGAAGATGCAAGAAAATGGAATTGAGCATTTTATATTCAGCTATGATTTTTGCTTTATATACATGTAATAGACTAAAGTATTTTTTACCGAAAGACAAAGCAAGCTCCGTGTGTGGTATATGATGATAATGATAGTGGGTTGTTGTATAGTACTCGTGTCTGTCACACGTGACACTACTGGTGCTCCAGTGTTATTACCCCTTATAAAGCAGAAAACACTGCAAAGTTTAACAAGACTCTTAATGAGACAAATTTACCTCATGGTTTACTTGAATTAATTTTGATAAACCGTTGACTAAACCATAGCAACAAGCGTGAATTTAATGCCCTATGCCAAACGCGCTTGCTCATTATTGGACCTTCTAAGTGTATGCACTAAATCAAGTGCACTTAATACCATGAAATCTACATATAGTCTAAATCTAAACCACCTTTGTGAATTCTGGCCTTTACTTTCCATCCTCTATCACATAGGATGAGAGAGAGCGAGACCGAGAGATGATGAAGGAGGAGAAGTCGTCATCGAGGAGAGAATCCGACGTGAGAGAGAAACCTCCTAAAGAGAAGAAGATCAAGAGAGAACCAATCGATGATGACAGAGATGAAGACAGACGATATCCTTTATCAAATACATCATCGGTTGCTCGGCAGAAGGGAACGAGCGCCCTTGACCGACAAAAGGGAACGAAGAGACATGTGGTCTGATATTGAGATATTTAAGAAATCTGTGAATAATTACTTCAAGAAATTATACCAGATCTATTCTGGAATGTTCTGGAAGTAATTATTCATAGATTTCTTAAACATCTCAACATTTGACGGCATGTCTCTTCGTTCCCTTTTGCCGGTCAAGGGCGCTCATTTCCTTCTGCCTTGTAACCGACAATCTAACTTGTCCTCGCTTACATGAATGCAAGGTTATATTAGATGACCTTGCACCTATGTAGGTCTAAACAGGGGAAACTGCTGACAATAGGAATGTAGTGTTCCATAACTATGATGATAATCATAATATGATGTCTTGTTTGGGTAGCCACTTTAGTTCTATGTACTGTTCTCCCAGAGGGCCCTGCATGTGTGAGACAGAGGAGCAAGAGCAGTGATTAAAAAAATAAAATAAAAAAAAAATCTGAAAATTTCACTTGATCAAGATAATTGAGAACCAATTAAAGGAATGGGATAGAAATAAGATATCTTATCATCTTGGAGTGTAAAAAGCAAATATTTGCCAAGAATTGTTGAGTATTGTAGTGATTTCTTTCCTCAACTCTAAGAGGTCAAAAGCCACATAAATATGCACAGCTCACAATACCAATGTTCCCCTCTTTGGCCTGTCCTAACAGGTCCTTGAAAAGAAGCATTGCATTCTGTGTGAAAAGAAATCTGTGATTTTGCCGCAAATGTTTTTTTTTTTTTTTGTAATTGAACCTCTTTAATCATAAACTGACAAAAAGTCACATAAAATCATGTTTTTGCAATCTTTACTCAAATGAGTAAAGTAAAAAGTTAGGAATTATAAAAGGACGTTGTTTGCTGATTTCTCACTTTCTCACTACTTTATCCATTACAGTAGCATCAGTTCTCAGATGCACCACTGAAAAATCTGTTTAGTCACTGATAAACTGCACATAATCATCAAACACACCTTTTTATTTGACCCTTGACCCCTGTGCACCAAATCCAGCAGCTCTAGGAAGAGGCGACCTTGACGATACATCCCTGTCCCAAGATGGCGGAAGAATCTTTGTCTTGAGATTATCTCTATTTTCAGCGAAATTTGTCTTTTTATCTTCACCAGAAAGCAAGTGAATTTGGATAGGAAAGTTTATATGTTCTTGTAATTATCTAAGTATATTCATTCTTTCTGCTCGTGAAAGGTTCTAGAAGTGGTTAAAGAACTCTTTTAGTTCATGCAATTATTGGAGGTATTGTTTGTCAAGGCCATCCTGTTGGTTAAGCATTTCTACTTTTGCGTGGAGAGAGAAATTAAAAGAAGAGAGAAAGAGAGGAGAGAAAATGAAAGAGAGGGATAGAAAAAAAGCAAGATTGAATGGATGAATTGTCTGGTATATGATGTATGAATTGTATTCCTTTTTAGTGATTATTTGTCCGTGAAATGACCAGTGATTCGACAAACTCATGTGTTCACTGTTGATCAGTTCTTTCGTTTACATTTTAAATGAGATTGTCAAAACTGCAGCTGTGCTTCACTGTTTTGATTTTAAAATATCAGTAGATTCAGATGCATTGATCATGCACAAATTGTTTATGTACATTCCCGTATTGGCAAATGAATGTATAGCATAAAAGCACTTCTTTATATAAGATTTAGAACATTTGGGACATTGATATACCCTGTATAAACAAGTGGCAATGTTTTTTTCTCTGATTTGTAGTTCATTTTGGCCCTTTTTCCACCCTGAATGCATAAACTTACAAAATGCTCACAGGAAATTAAACACAGAAGAGAGAAAGTTCCCTTTTACCGCACATGCAAATAATACTTGGGCTTAAAACTTTCATTGTAATTCTTCATCTGCAATGTTCATATACCTATTCATTAATTTATGTATTGTGCTGACTATTCTATTTATTTTGCACACATGTTAACAATATGAAACTGCTGAGAAGCAAAAACAAATTTTGGAATATGGTTGTTTTAGTTAGTAGTGACTACTAGTAGTCTTTTTGTACATTTAAATTCTGTGACATGGACATTTGCTATCAGCAGTAGTTTATTTTGTACTAACTGGAAGTAACATGTTTGTTTTTTTTTATGATGAATTAGAAAATTGGGGGACTCTGTGATATCATTCAAGATTGTTTTAGTTGAAAGTGATTTTATTTATATGCTGTTACTGATGAAGTTAGGCATGTGTGCAAATAAGGACACTGGTACGCTTACATGGCACCAACTAAAAGAATAACAGCCCAGACCTGCCTTTTACTTTAGTGCAAAGGCAGCATTATACTTGTTGAAAAAAAATTGTGTTCTCACATGCAGTATTGTACAATCCCATGAACTTTGTCATAAAATTTCATTTCCTTTTTTCTGCATAGGATTGCAAAATGCACATTGGGCAAAGAGAGCCTTTCCCAGCTGTGCTTTTATCCAAAGATCTAAACATGCAGTCTTTTGTCCAAGTTGCTATTAACAGGTGATATCATTTTGTATGGGCTTCATTTCATCATAGCTTTCCAATGAAGGCTTAGGTTGTTATCAAGATTTTTTTTCATGTTTATGTTTAGGGTTAAGCATAAAGGGCGGTGTTGAAGTTGGGTATTCAGTTAGTGTTAAAATCAATTGATTTGCGACAGTGACTGGGGGTGTTTCATAAAGCTGTTCATAAATTTATGCATGACTTTACGAACAGCTTGAATATGAAGTGCCATATGGGATGCCCAAAGTGTTTCCTGACATTTTAACAATGTGTCTGCATTTTCCATAATCTCAATTAAATTGTGACAGAAAAATATACTTTGCATTAGAAATGTTTTTAAACGAAAGTAACGTTCTACATCTTCATATTCACTTTTAGGTGATGTGATTTATGATTGAGAATTCCATTTCGCTTCCATATTCAAGTTGTTCATAAATTCATTTGTAACTTTACAAACAACTCTATAACACACCCCCCCCCCCCCCAGAGCGTGTATTTTACACTCATCAAGATTGAATGCATAACTTTGTATTCTAGATTGTCATGGAACTCTAGATAACAAGAGAGAAATGTTTTCTTATTCATCTATCCTAGAGTTTTGAAGGTGTATCTCCATCTGTACTGGTAGGCTTATTGGTTATAAATGAGGCAATTCTCCCTACCGCAAATATGAGATTCAACAGTAGAGGGTGACATTTCCCGCATACTGCGCACGGTCAGCACATGTACAGATACAAATCCAGTACCGACGATTCGACAAGATTTCTTCCAGCTTCCACAGAAGATGTACAGTTAGATTTACAAATCCCTCATTTGACGAAAATATTGTTCAGGTTTTATAAACTCCTGATAATTCCATTAGATCTATACAGGTAGCATTAGAATTTGTTGCTTGCATTTTCTAGCCTAAAAAACAACATTTTTATGGGACTTGTTAAGACTCGACCCATTATGTTTGCATGGAAACTGGAAGTGCTTTTGTCTGTGCTGTGTGTGGGAAATACTGCCCTCTGCTGTTGAATATCATATTTGCAGTAGGGAGAATTTGGGCAAGCTTGAACCACATGAACTTGCAATGCCTATATATCCAAATAATGTATTCCAAGCAGTGGATCATTTGATTTATAGTTTAAACCACAATCGAGGCCCTGTACATTATAAGTGCTTGATTTTACAGAGACATCTGGTAAATCAATATTGATACACTATGTTCAGGATGTATTGAAGGGCAAGTGTGGTTGATGCGGTAAATGAAAAACTTTTCATATCTTTGGCTGACTGGGCAGGTACATGTACTTTGAGAAGTGTAGGTCGAGGTCAAATGTAATTTTTTGAAATATTTACAAGAGGTAAAAAAAACCCAACAAAAAACAGTTGTGTTGACGTCCTTCCTATTGGGATGACTTCAATACAAGTAGCTTGTATACTATTGTTTATGCACAATTTATAATGTTTAAGCCGTTAAACGCTATAAAGCTCATTATATACCTTAGTCTAAGATTCTAGGCTTCTGATTGGTCAAAGAGGCAGTCATGGAAACCGCTAGCTGACTGCCGGGCATATAGCGAAAAAACTATTGACATGGCATGATAGTTCAACCTCCGTGTATACATAGGGAAGTAGGCCGGGTAAGTATGTTGCGCGCGTATCTATATTTGCGCATTGTGAAAATTCAATTAATTTAATTTCTCTGACCGGTAGCACGACAACTTCATTTTAATGCCTTAATTTAGCATAAATTAAATGGGATGCGGTATATAAAACAAATATTGACTGCTTATTTTTCGGGTCACGGTTAAAACTATAGCTCCTCTGAGTCAGTGATCTCGAGACTGTACTATGCCCCTCGACTTCGTCTCGGGATATAGTACAGTTTCGAGATCACCTTGGGCTAAAGTTCCAACCATGCCCCTCAAAGCAGTCAATATTTGTATATTTTGACTCGGGTCAGGGTCTATGGCAAATGCTTGTTATACTAAAATCAAATCATGCTTAACCCATTTGTGACAGAGGTCCACATTTTGTGGTTTGGCCTAATATCTTTTAATGCAAAGCCCTAAAAATCATACCAAATACATGAGCAGAAGAGCAAAAAATTCTACACAAACTGTGCCCATTTTGGTTGCATCAATATTTGTTGTTTGATGCTGAAATTTTTTAAAAGGAAAATAAGCGTCAAAATCCTTAAATTGGCAATGCGATGAAAATGTTAAAATTACCATTTTCCCCTGCAAATTGGCAACTTTATGATTTCTCATCATACATTCTGTCAATTTATATTTATTTCAGATACATGATGTTTTATAAGAAAAATGTAGCAATAAAAGAAAAATGTTGGTGTTGCCAATTTGAAGAATAAAAGCTGATCAAATTAGATTTTAAATAATTCCTGTCACGAATTGGTTAACTGGTTACCCAGACAATCCCATGTTCAAATCTATTTCAATCCATTGCCTACATGGCAACGGGCGGGTCTCTGCATCAAGTTTATGGGAAATTTAGAATTCAGTTGCCAAGGGGGGGGGGGGGGGGGGAGAGGATGTAAGCTTCATTCAGACACAATGTGCTCTTCTGCCAAACACACCGCTGTGTCAATATTTGGCATTTTCATAGCTGAACAGAAAGAGGTCATAACTTCAAGGTAAACAAATACAGTTGCATGGAAAAATAGCCCTTTTGTTTACTTTCTCATCTCTGTTTAAATATGCTAAAATGTTTCGTGCTCTATGCTTTCCTCGTTTATTGTTGGCATTTTTTTGCGTGTTTTATTGTCTTCTTCCCCTTTGAAAGAAGCTAAACTCTGAACAGGCCAGAATTGTCGCAGAAGAGCAATGGGGAAGTTATTTGCATTTGCTTGGTCTAATTTAAAGTGTACCATATCACCTGAAAAATATTTGTGTACAATTAGTAGGTATGAAATACAGCATCCCCCTTTTAGGGGTCAACTGTCAAAGAAGTAAGAGGAAAAAATGGATAGCATGAGACTAAAACGTGCAAGATTGAACTGGTAGTTTGATTTCGTTAATGGCTTCACACGTGTGCGTACACTTATGTGAACTTATCTCCTCATTTATTTCACCCATAGCAGTACAGAAATTTCTTGAGGTCTAAATTAATCATCTTCAATCCTCAAATTGGCAATACAAACTATTTTTTCCACGTTTACATAGCTTGAAAAAAATAAATATGGATATAACATAAATCAAAATGAAATATAATTGTAAAACTGAATAAGAAATTGCCAATTTGAACACAGAAATAGTGATTATATATTAATCACTGCATTGCCAATTTGAACAGTTTAATGATTAGTTACACTTAAACTGCTCTAATTCGAGAACGCCACATCATACAGCAATGGGAATGGGCTCAAATTTGTCAGTGCATTTTTCCCTTTCTGCTCATGTATGATTTGTACTGCCCAACATTCTGGACCAACAGATGCTGCAAAAGCGTCTCCTTAAGGTGACACTGTACCTCTATGGGTTAATGAATGATTTCGATGTTTATGGAGTGTGTATATGAACTCCAGCATAAAGTAATATTCGAAGTTCATATTTTGAATGAAGTTGAGTGCCATGGAACCTCTGAACTGAACCTCTAACATACAAAGCGAAATGCCTTGTGGTGATCGATACACTGTAGTCTGTCCAGTGTTTCTTCTGACAGGATGAACGTAATAACACATACCGGTATTCTAATGTGGCATCTTCAAATAGGGTGATGTTTGTTATTGTGAAGGTTCGTTATTCAGAAACACGCAAATTGCGTATACCTAGATGTTCGTTAGTCCAAAAATGAAAAAGGCTTTGTTCATCTGAACATTTGTGACATTATTCCAAAGGTTCGTTAGTCTGAAAAAGAAATAAGGTTGGTTATTCCGGAGTTTTGTTAATCCCAAAGTGAAATATGGTTCGTTAATCCAAAAATGAAATAAGGTTTGTTATTCTGAAGGTTCCTTAGTCTGAAAATGGAATAAGGTTCGTTAGTTCATTACTTATTTTTAGACTAACGAACCTTATTTCATTGTCGGACTAACGAACCTTATTTCATTTTCAGACTAACGAATCTTCGATACAACGAACCCTCAGAATAAACAAACCTTCAAAAGAACGAACTTTCGGAATAAACAAACCTTCAAAAGAACGAACCTTCGGAATAACAAACTGTAACCTTCAAATATAGGATGGATCAGGAGTGCATGTACAAGTGCTCACATGGTACTTGAACAATTGAATGTTTATTTTTCATAATTCCATTATTTGGGCCAAGAATATTGGAGTTATTTGATGATGGTTTCATAGTCTTTTCATGGTGTCGATGCTATCAATCGTGATGTAAAAATTGCAAGAAAGTGAGAGACTGAGTTGCTCAAACTCACTTTTGTGTACAAATTATGAACTTCATGTGTAAGAAATAAAGTCTTTTATGTAGTTACAAAAGTCAAATGATTCTTGTGTGACGTCCTTGTTATTCATGTGTTGATATATGTCTGCCAAGTAAGACATTGTTCATAAGACATTGTTTATTCACATCATAAATGCTCAGATGTTCATCTTCATATTCATCATTGATGTTACTGGCATGAAATACTGTACCCCCCCAAAAAAAAAAAAAAAAAAAAAAGAGAAAGAATTTCCCTGTTTCAAGTTCTCAGTGATTCTAACAATTCCATGTAGTTGGTTGCATACCATCAAGGAAGTTGTCCTTGATTTAAAACCAATTCTTCCTCTTCTCAGTTTCCTCACTTTTAAAGGCCTATTAAAAGTACTTGACAATTTGGGTTTACTAACAAGACAAAGTTCAAGAACCCCAGAAAGGAAGAGCTCACATGTTAAATTTTCTATTGCCATGTATCTAACATCTAGTTCCCGTCAGTCAGATCTAGTGCGCTGTAACATTTGATGGCTATTAGATGTCAAATACATGTAGTATGAGTTGTAAATTGTAAATTTGTGTACATTCATGTACATGTTGATAGTACCTTAATTAACACGGAAACTAACCTTCCAACTTTATTGTTCTCGTTAAGATGTTATTTCCTTCTAAGCATGACTCATTTTATTGATGATGCTCCAGTAGTGACAATATTTCTGCAATGAATACGAAGTATTAAACGTGGATGGTAAACCCACCCCTAGAACAAATAAAATTCATACAAGGGCAGGGTGAAATAAAATATTACTGTAAAATCACTTATCTGAAGGCCTCCATCATGCATTTAGTTCAGCAAAAAGTACACAGGTTTGAGTATACATGATATTCATTGCATCTTTATTGCCATTCATTCACCACATCGGTGAATTTTCACTTGGTTTAATCCCACTTTGTCTAATGCCCGTTTGGTCTCACCCCACATGGTCTAATCCCATTATTTCTACAACCAGTTTGTCTAATAACCATTTGGTCTCATTGCCACTTAGTCTAATTTCCAGTTAGATTATGTCCATTTTCTCAAATACCTACTTGGTCTAACACCACTTAGTCTATCTTAGTCTATCTGATTAGATGAACTGGTAATAAACCAAATCATCATTAGAGGAAATGAGGAAAACTAGACAAAAAATTGGCAATTAGACCATTTGATCACTAGACAAAATGACAAGCCCAAATAGGTATTAGACCAAGTGATTAGACCAAATGGCGATTAGACCAAATTGATAGTAGACCAAAAGGGTTTTAGCCATAGTGGTGTTAGATGACTTGGGAATTGGACCAACTGGTATCAGACCAAGTGGCTGTAAACCACTTGATCTACCAGTGGAATACGGAGAAGACTTCTGGCACATGTACAGTGGGCATGTAAGGTATATAATATGGCAGTCCAGGATTTCAATCAGTGATGAGTAAAGAGTTAAATGCTGAGTGGTTTAAACTTACTTTCTCCCCCAAAAGTATAGCAGTCCAGGATTTTCAGTCCTTGAGGAGTATGCTGAGTGGTTTGAATTTTACTTTCTCCCCCTTTGTTTTCTTCTTTTCTTAAAAGTGGTTTTATCTTAGAGGAGGGGGCAGTTGTATGGGAACAGTAATTTGAAGCATGTTCACACAATATCACTGTCATTCAATATAAAACAACAAAAAAGAATGATACCAATAACACAACAAAGGGAATGATCTCTTATCAGTACTTCGTATATATTATTTTCAACTCATGCAAACCAGGAAATATAGTCACCACAGACCACTTATGTAAAAAACAACTAATTTATACAAGGAAGTACAACTGAAATTTGAGAGCTCATTTTCCTTCTTTTATGGTCTTTCATGGTTTCGTCCAATTCAGTTCCTAGCAATACATCTGTAAACCAAATTACTTCTCATTATTCATTGTTCCATCAGAGAAATTCGCCTTATTTTGTGTGCAACTGTAAACAAGCAAATTCAAATGAATAAGGAAGAGCATCATGTGTGAGTACAGCTGACTGACAAATACTACTTTTTCAAAATAGTTTTCATGCAAAATAAAAATACGATCCATTTCTACTTCTACTTCTACTTCTACAGGAATACTCTGCAGGATCCTTAAGTCAGGAGGAAATAGACTTGAATCGGTGCTTAGTTGCAGTATAAAAGTATAAACCTCTACAAATATAAACAAAATCTCCAAACAGTATATATCTGCCAAATTCCCTTTTCATTCTTGCTGATACGGAGTTGATTCTACACAAAACGGGGCCCTGTTTCATAAAACTTGTTATCAGTAATAACTGCCACATTTCCATGACAAATTTGCTCTGAGCCAATCAGATGTACTGATTTCAGTAGCTTATAACAGTTATTGCAACTTATTGACAACAAGTTTTATGAAATGGGGCCTAGGTCTGTATATTCTCATTCTGTTTGGGAATGATCTTCATCTTCAACTGTCTGCTGTTGGCATGTGCTTTGTCTACTCGTAATACATGTACTGGTATAGACCGATCCGAGAAGCGATTTGTGGGCAGCGCCATTACTGCGGTGTCCCGGAGTTTAAGTGTGTATCATAATGCGTATGTAACTCTGTGCTTGGGAATGGATGCTCTACTGCGTGCGCTACCAAAGATCATGAAGCACACGCTTTATAATCTTTGTGCACTACATACAGCTGCAGGGAACACCACAGCAATGCACTGCAAATCTCATGGGGACACGGCAGTTTTGGCGGACCATCTGCTGCCCTCGACGATAAGCCAGATCGGTCTAGATTCATTTGCTGTACTCCATGTGCTACCACTTGAAAGTCACATGCACCCACTATCGTGCATAAGAAACTGGGCTTGGTTTCATCAGTCTTTGCAGCAATGAAACCTGCACTGCATGTACATGTACTAGAAAAGACAAATGGTAGAAGAGGACCTAGTTTCATGTCCTACACCAAGTTGAAGCTGTGAGTAGCATCATCTGTTTGATACTCTGACACTTCCTGTGAGATGTGCTATGTAACTCTGTAGAAATGATATCCCTCTCATCTTTGTAGCACTGTGAAAAAAAAAATAAAGAAAAAGAAAAAAAAAAGCAATAAAAAGGTTGGATCAAAAAACAAATACAATGAAACCTGCTTTAGCGACCACCCGTATAGAAAGACCACCTGTCTATAAAGACCTCCATAGTTGTTTCCCTTTAATATTTTTTCCCACTGAAACATATGAAGGGAACATGTTCATAAAAAACACCTGCTCATAAAGACCACTTTTCTTGTCTCTCTGGATGGTCTTTGTGTACAGGTTTCACTATGATAATCATTTTACCTAACAAGCTCTGGTAAATTCTTTTAAATAGTATTTCAAGATGCATTAATGCACAAATTAGACATTTATTTTCTTAACTCTACCTTTCCACCACCTTTCCAATGTACATTATTTTAATTACCAATGAGAAAGTGCCACATGAAGATAACCCCTTTAAAATGTTCACAGGAAAAAATAGAAATAAACAAGATGAATATGATGGCATCTCCTATATTCTTCTGCCTACATTCTGTAAACTTCATGGCTCAAACTGTTCATTGTAATAACCAGAATAAAAAAACCCCATAAATTACATGTTAATTGACATCTCTGACCTTAGAACTAAGAGGTCTGATTACTTTGTCTCCTCATAGATGTGCACATATAAATAGTTGAGAAATATAGCGATGACAAAAGTAAAAAAAACTGCAAATAAATTCTATGACCATTGACCTACACACCCAAAATTCTAATCAGATCATCATCCTATGTGATGCATATTAGCATCAAGTTGGAAGGCTTAAAAAGAGGGAGATTTCTCTTTTATGAAAAATTAAATAGAAACATTTTTTCCCTCAAACTTTGAAATTGACTTTCCAAGCAAGGCACAAAAGATTCAAGAATGCTAGTACATGTACATGCAAGTAAACAAAGCAGATGCCACTAACTATGAATCTTAAATATCTGGACAGGGGTATGTGTACTTCTACGGGAATTCAATTTCAATACTGCATTTGTATCGGATCTAAAGACTCCCTTTAGGTTTGCTAACCTGGCAAGGAATGGTTGTGGTAGACAGGTACTGGTCTTGGTTTGGAGTATATCCCGGACTGACAGGAGAGATGTCACCAGCTTTCGTGGCGAAACTTTGTCAACCTTGGTTATGATCAACTGAAAAATAGGATGCGATGAAGTTATATGTTGAAAGCACAAAGGGTGTCAGCTTTGTTAAGGTATCCAGTTTTCTGCATATAGAATTACTGCTCTGTGAAAGGTCTCAGCATACAATTACACTTTTTGTCTACATTTATGTACATTTCTCTATTTTATAAGTATAAAACTTGAATATCGAGTGTAGAATCTTGGTAAATAGCTGATATGTCTTTAGGGTAGGATTACATAACATCTTAATTCCATAAAAAACATGTGCAGGTGCTAAGATTTCTCTTTCAGATTTATGACTGTTAAGCCATGTAAATAACACATATCAATGCAGGATATTTCAGATAATAAAGAAGACTGCCCAACATTAAGAAATGTACTGCTGGGAATGAATCACAAAAAATGACATCAGCTTTGGTAATGATGAAATAAAATAAGATTTACGCATTATTCTAAATTTTATGTCTCTCATAGAGTTTCAATGTTACAATAGTTTTCACAATACTTTCAAGCTTATAAGAATAGCTAATGAAAGCTGTTTCCTGGGTAACCACTTAGTCACATCAAGCTGTACTAATCAATAGCTACTTGATAGAGAGGTTTATCTCTCTGGATGGAAATGAAAGGAAAGTTAACAATATATCATATGGCACATCTCCAGACCTGCCAACCCTGAAACCCAAGAAATAGGGACAAATGACAAGGCGGAGGCTGAAAATAGGGACATTTCTGAATTTCCTATACATTACTACAGACAGATTTTTGCAAAAAGAGGGACACAGTGGTAGAAGTGGCTCTTTCTTCTACCAAAAATAGGGATTGTCCCTATCAAATAGGGACAATTGGCAGGTATGCATCTCTCATGTACATGTATGTTCTGTCCAACACAATGCTGCCAAAGTGACAATCATTAGCAATATGTGAATGTATCCTTTCATTATAGTTTCTAGTTCATTGAGTGTTTTGCTCATCAAATACTAGTAATTTCAAATAAAGACTCACAGAATATGGTCGGGAGAAGTCTTCCAACATCTCAATCGCTGTAAAATCCATTGGTTGAAAGCCAGCTTGAATATCAATTAACAGAAAGGACATCTGCAAACTGAAAGATATTTTAACAAAACATTTATGAAAGGTTCGTTTGTATGCAATGAAATATCAAATCAGACATTCTCAACCATAAACTCCACACAAATTTTCATTTATCTCTATTTCTTTTTCAGTAAATAAAAAGATTCCCAAAATTCAATTCAAGGTTTACCGGTATTTAAAAAAAATGCAGAGTACAAGTTAATAAGATGCACATGTTGCAGCCAGAAGGCTGAAATGTACGTGCTCACAATGGCAGAACAATTATAATACGTATAAAGGAATAACTTATTCATAAAACATATCAGCAATTATACCAGAAAGGTTAAAAAGCTAGCCTGATTGGAAGTATACAAAATAAAATCGACATCAAGTTTTAAAAAGGGCTCAGAAAAATCAATGATTATTAGGAAGATCAATAAAATAGGGTAATGCACTTTGTTTGAAACAGGAGGTCTTACATTTATATTGACTTTTGTAAGTTTTGTAATGGCATGCCAATAAATTTTCCTTCAGGTATTCAGCTTGTACAGTATGGGTTTTTAGCAATACAGTTTGTCTACAAAAGCTTCAAATTGAAATATTGATAGCAAGAGATTAGCGTCCACCACATCAACCCAATGGTTACTGGATTCTCTCATTCCTAAAGGTTAAAGACAGTCGGTAGTGGGCTTTCATGGGGAGTGGATCGTAATTTGCTGACACCAGACTTTGTGAAAAGCACTGGAAATACCTGTAATGAAGCTAAATTTCTGGAGCACAGCAAAACAAGCTGTCCTACCTAAACATTCTTCGGCCTGCTTTGGGCATTGTCGGGCCAGGGAAAGTGAGATAATGACTTTTCCAAATGGGGCGAAGGGTGGAATATACAGAGCATTACATAAGATATGTATGTCATAAAACTCATGGTGATGGACAACACCTGTTACTGGGTAAGCACACATGGTGTCAAATTCCCCATGGATGCCCACGACTGACTGTCTTTAACACAGGGATCACTCGGTTTCCGTAGGCAAAGGGTTGACTGATTGCACATGGTAAGAGTATTCAGGGTGCTGTCATCCCAACTTTCCATTGGTTGTAAGAACAAGTGCTTCACTTAAACTGCTGCAGGGACAACAGCACCACAGTACCTAGAAAAATAGTATTAGGTGTGTCATATTATCATTATCATTATTGACTTACTTTTTTCTGGTCCTTAAGTAGCCTTCGGCTGTCACTGCAAAGTTTTCTGGCTGTCTGAACCCGTAGCCTGGTAGATCGACCAGACTGAATGCTGACCCAGCCTGATAGAATAACAGAAGCTTGGTGTGTCCCTTCAAGGGCAAATCAATACAAAGGTAATTAGGTACATGAAGGCAAGGCTTTTGCAGACTGTACAATACGGTCACACTTGCTACGGGGACCACCTGTACAGAAAGGCCGCTTTTCTATCAAGATTAATTTTTTTCCTTGAACAGTGCTTTGCATTGAAACATGTATAAAATAACCCAGACATAACAATCACCTGCTTATAAAGACTACTTTTCTTGTCTCCCTTGAGCAGTCTTCATACACAGATATTACTGCAATAAAAGTTTGATGCTTTCCTTAACAAGAAAAATAAATACAGCATTACAAAACCATATGGGCAATAAGTTACGACTTTAAAAATAATGGTAGCTTGGTATAAATATAATACCTTTGAAGATTGATTAGTACACTGAAGGTCAGAAGGGAAATAGATTTCAAAATGAAAGAAAGCAAAACAAACCCAAACGACAAATGTGTGGTGTTCTTTTAATACAGTTTAGTATTATAATCATCAAAGTAACTTAAGGTGCAATCACACATCGCAGATATAGTCGGCGATTCACAGCCGCCATGAACCCTGTTGAAGCGAACTCTGTTGGCAGAACTTTTTAAATGCGTTTTGAATAGTTATCAACAGTTTTCAACATCAGGGTTCATGGCGAATGAGTGACGGATTACTAGGGTTTGTCTACGATGTTAACACGGTCTTTAGCGGTTCATGGCGGATTGCTGCACTGCCATGAACCGCCATCTCAATTGGCAACGTGTGACTGCGCCTATAGCAAACATCAGACATAGCAGTAAAAGGCTTCAAGGTGCACCATGTATTCTTTCTTGGAAATGAGTGTGGTTCTGAAAAGGACCTACTCATTCTCGACATTTCGGTAAGCATGTTCTTACCGTCCTCAGGAGAATCCACTACACCCATGCCATTCTGTTTTGCCACATAGCACCTTTTTTTGGGGGGGGGAGGAGGGTAGGAGTTTACTGTTTAATGTCTGAACAAGGTTTCATGTCTACCATCCTGTACAGAAACTTACTGGTGTTTTAGAAGTCCTGACAGTCAGGCCAGACACATTGGAGAAGAGGGCTTTGATCAAGGATGACTTGCCAACATTGCTCCGACCTATCATAGCAATCTGAATGAAAACCCACAAAAAATGATATCATAGTTACACTAACAGTCTGATCATCCTATTTCATAATGTAGAAAGCTTTATTTAAAGGAATACAACAATAGAGGAAGAAAAGGAGGAGGTGGAAGAGGCAGCGGAAGAGGAGGAGGAAGAGGAGGAGGAGGAAGAAGAGGAGGAAGATGAGAAAGAGAAGGAGGAAGAAAAGGAGGAGGAGGAAGAAAAGGAGGAGGAGGAAGAGAAGGAGGAGGAATAGAAGGAGGAATAGGAGTAGGAGGAGGAGGAGGAGGAGAAAGAAGAAGAAGAGGAGGAGGAGAAAGAGGGGAAGAGGAGAATGAAGAAGGAAAAGGAAGAGGAGGAAGAGGAGGGGGATATTTCAAAAAATCACCTCTGGTAGGTTGTAGTCTGGAGCCTGCTCTGGGTAGTAAGCTCCTTTCACAAACTGCACCTTGTATTTACGACCATTCTCAAAGAGTTTCCCTGCCTCTTGCACCTCTGTTTCTGTCGGTCTAAATATCAGGTCTTTGTCCTGAAAAAATTAATGAAATAACAAATTTTAAGTTACACATACTACAAATTTGAGGGGTGAAAAAAAAACTTAATGATCACAATCAGTTCAATATATGCCTGTCAGGAACGTTTCTTTCACACAATGAATGTATAATAGATATATTCATGAAGTCAAGAAGGAATAATAAAACAAAACTTGCTTATTTCATCTTTCATCAAAACTAAATGTTTCATACACTTAAAATGTTTAAAATTAGACGAATAGCCATCTAGATGCATTTCATGCAAATGTCTGGAGCTAAGTATTCTTAATGAAATCAAACGAAACTGAAATTTAAAGTAAGTCATTACGGACTGAAAATGTCAAACAAAGAAATTAAATGATAGGAAGAAGGCAGGAGACAAGTGATATGAATTTTTCTTACTTATTTTATGGTGTTTGATACAAACTGAAAACAGAAAAAATTACTATGAACAGTTTTTCTTGGAAATTATTAGATACAATACTATGTTATGTAAGCCTCCTTTTAGATTACTTATTTACCTCGAAGATGGGCTGCTTGACATACTTATTGGTGATAAACAATGGATTATGTGCCTCCTTATCTATGAAATGTGGACTGCCAGATGACAACAACCTAGCATGCCCCAACGACAGAAAGTCCTGGGCAAGTGGGAACATTTCTCTCCTTCGCTGTCTTGCAAGGAGACGCATACATCTGGAGCAAACTTGCATATTCACTTCTTCAATATCGGTTTATGCTTGATACCCATCTACAACAGAAAGAAAACAACAAATCTGCTTCATCATGATGATGAAATAATTGTTTGTTTGTTGTTGTTTTTTGGGGGGATCCCATCTGCACTGGCGTAGCCAGGAATTTTCAACAGGGGGACCAAGGCGAGGGAGCAAAGCGATCTAGTTGGGGGAGGGTGTGGGAGGGGGTATCCCCCCACGGTAGGGAAATTTCTGAAAATTTGTGCATGAAAATGGCATTTTCTGCACACTAAAATTCAGTATTAGGGGTAACTTATATGAGAAGTGACATATAGGTGGCCAAGGCGAGGGAGCGAAGCAACCGAGCGGGGGTGTGGGAGGGGGGGTATCCCCCCTCCCACAGCAGGGAGATTTTGAAAATTCGTGCATGAAAAAAGCATTTTCTGCACACTAAAATTCAGTATTAGGGATAACTTATATGAGAAGTGGCATATAGGGGGGGGAGGGCCAAGGCAAGGGAGCGAAGTGACCTAGCGGTAGGGAGATTTTTGAAAATTCGTGCAAGAAAATGGCATTTCCTGCGCACTAAAATTCAGTATTAAGGATAACTTATATGAGAAGTGGCATATTTACATTTTACTTTCATTTCGCAGGGTAGGGGTAGGGCAAGTTATGTGAAGTGGACTCGAAAGTTTTTTTTTTGTTTTTGTTTTTTTTTGTTCACCGATCAACAGGGGGGCCATGGCCCCCTGTGCCCCCCTTGCTACGCCAGTACCCATCTGACACACCTTGAATCTTAATCAATTGGATCTGGGGCTTTTAACATTAAGCCTAGACTTCTAAACATTAAAAAAAAAATACTCGCAAACTCAAATTCATATGGCATGCCCCCCCCCCCCCTTAAGTTGTATTACTATTGAATGCTTTCCAGGACAGGACATATTTCACCAACTGCATATGCGAAATTCATTGGACTCCTCTCAGCTCAGAATTATTCAGTATTTCTTCTTCTTCTGATTGTACCAAGGTTCAAGTCTGATACCCCTTTCAAATGACTTTCACCAGGTGTCCTACCACGAATCTCATGGGAATCTCTTGGTGAAACTCCCCGTAAAATTCTTTCAACAACCTTTCATACAGGATTGAGATCCTGTAACAAATAAGGCATGTTATCATGTAAATGATTCTATAAATAAACAGTTGAAATTCAAAAATATTAAACAAAAAACAAAATCATTGAATAAAATCTTTTCATAAAAAGCCCCCCCCCCCCCCATTAACTGGGGAAACAATACACAAACCTGTCTATAAAGGCCATCCAAAGTAAACAGAAAAAAGTTGCCACTGCAGCTGAAGACAGATTGCTGCTTAAATAAATGCAGGTTCTATTTATCTATTTCTTCTTCAAGGGAGACAATGTACTACTATTAGTGGCCATTATAGATAGATGGCCTAGATGGCCACTAAGACAGTACAGGTTTGACTGTATATTGTATACCATACTACTGCTTTTTGTACTGGCCTTGAACTGCCCTCCCTGCACCCAAAGCCCCTACTGCCCCCCCCCCCCCACCCCCGTTCCCATGTAACGCACAACCGGTAACCACGCACACATTCCCTCTCTCTAGCCTAGGCTCTAGCTCTCACTCACTCATGGATAACCACCCTCCTCAACCTCTCCCATTTTAACAGATCTATGCTTGTCTAACTTAAACCTTTTCATGGCTATTAGCTTTGCCTTTTCTTCATTTAGATATTAATTACAGACTCAGACTGTAAAAAACCGGTAAAACAACCAATTACACAGACACGTACACCCACATTTATTCACCATAATCGCTGCCGAGTCCAGGCGGCTACGGCCCGGGTTCACGTGTGATGGTCCGCACAAAAGGCAAAATGGGCTGCTGCGCGCGCTGAATTCGTATTGCTATTTTCAATTAGTGGTCCACTCAGTAGCACTCACACTGTTACAGAAACATGCTAGTCAGTCTTCTTCAACTTATGATATACAGGTAGAGTTCTGTAGCAAAATTTGTAGAGATCTAGACCTAATAACACTTAACAATAACAGTAAGAATAGAGCTGCCAACAAAATGAATAGTCATTGTAGCCTTTGTCTAAGGCGTAAAGTGTATTTTGTCTTGTTTTTGTTTTTGTACTACTTGCTTGTGCACACAGCACACGACGTAAAATAAGACGTCATATTTTTATGTCAATTTTACATCATACTGGTCAGAAAAAAACGTCTTTATGACGTCTTTACGACCCAAAGGAAGTTCACGTCATAAAAACGTCAATGCTGGTTTATGAAATTTTAGAATATATGACGGTTTCTCTTTGTTAATGCTCTAGCATATAGATCGTCCTATACTAGTTCTATATCCTAACATCCTACATCCTATACCTAACTACTGATGCTTTGTATCAACACTACTATGTGGACTGTAGTTTAGTACTTAAAAAAGTACAATTTCTTGATGCATTCTGCCCATGACATTAACTGAATGGTGTTCAACATGGAAGTAAATTGTTCATTAAATCAGCAGTGCAATCATTGAATAAAATGTTAAAATTCAAATGTTATCTTCCTTTTTTTCACGAAGTTTAGTCATTTCTGATCATTCATGAATATTCATGATTCGGATCAACTATTACAATCGTATCACGACATAAAACTGACGTAAACACGTCATATTATGGTCTTGAAAAAAAAAACTGTTATAAAGTGGGAAATAATTGACGTAAAAATACGTCTTGTTCTGGTCTTTGAAAAAGATGTTAAAAAGTGGTAAATATTTGACGTAAATATATGTCATCTCATGTTCAAACAAAATTTGAGAAAATTTTGGTTATACATAGACATCATAAGATTATCGTAAATTAGTCGTGTATACGACATATGACGTGTGGACCAGTTTATGACCAGTTCATGACGTCTTAAAGACGTCCGTCTGCTATCAGGGCAGCCCCTTGACAATTATGGAGCCTGTTTGGGTGTCACCCCCTCCAAAAAACGTTCTGCTGCCCCTGCTCTAATTATGTTTTACGTATAAAATTTGTTGCTGGTACGTTCATTTCAACCAACAGTTCTGAGAGTATAAAATTGCATAGAATAGGCCTGGGGAAGGGGGGGGGGGCTATATGTAGGGTGCAAGGCTCAACATTTTCATAGGCCGGATGATTCTCAAAATATCAGGATCATAGTTTAAAGTCACAATGGTTTAAAATTTGAAATACACACCTCTAAATTGTGAATTCGGGTCAAAGTCTGTAAGTCATTTATGGGGTCTTGTACCTGAGATTGTCAATGAAAATCAATGTTCAGTTCTAATGTTTCGAGGCCCACATAATTATTAACAGATTGGCAGATCATGTGCACATTAACTCAGAAAATGGAGAACTGTTTCTCGACCTCCGAAGCCATAGCCGAGAGAGAGAGAGAGAGAGAGAGAGAGAGAGAGAGAGAGAGAGAGAGAGAGAGAGAGAGGAGGGGGGGGAGAGTAAGAGAGAGAGAGAGAGAGGTGGAAGGGGAACATAATATAAGTGCAACATTTTATGTTTAGAATAAGCAAGTGATATAATTATGTAACAACGATTTTTCAAACACAAATACGAAAATGATAAATTCTCAATTCAAACAAAAAATAATTTGTGGAAGAAAGACTGCTATTGTAAGCATTATTTTGCTTAAAACATGGCAGAGACCCACAAAAATATATAGAAAAACATGTTTAATCAGTAAAATGGATAAATATCTGCATCCTAAATTGAAAGGATAATGACGATGATGTTGATGATGAAAATTACGGGTTTACCATTGGGTAAAGAGAAAAATTGGGTAAAGAGAAAAATGTGCATCAAATTTCTGAAAGAGCAAGTCCACGACAAGATAAAGGTCATTTAAACTCGATTTAAGATTTCCAAACAAAATGATGAAAAATAAGGAAGTTATGAATTTTGAATTTTTTCCCCTATTTTTCGCATTGTTTTTGAACAGTCGATATGAACTATATTCAGTGTGAGTTGATGGCTTGATGAAGTCATATTCCTCATTATACATTTTGCACACAGAAATGCGAAAATTTCATATTTTAGCTACATGTTATACAAACTGATATGTGTAGACATGGTGGACGAGTTCTCACAGTTTTAGTGAATTTCTTTTTGTTTTTAATATTTGTTTTGATTATATGGATGATAGAGAGGGTATGACATCATTCATTCGATGAATATTCACCCCAGGACCCCAAGGAAGAACAGTGATGTTACATAAACATCGCTGAAATTAGGCTTTCCTCAGATTTGTTATCTTTTGATTTGTATATTTTGTATTCATAATCTTTGTATATAATTTGTTCTTTGTATATGTTCTCTTTATTGATTCTGGAATAAAGACAAACAAACAATTCATATCGACTGTTCAAGAATTGTTTGCAAAAAACATTGCAAATTGAACTGTAAGTTCCTTATTTTTGATCCGATTTTCTTCAAATGTTCACTTTCTTGTCTGGAAATTGATACTCTTTTAATTGAAATGAACTTCAGCTTGTTGTGGAACTTGACCTTAAAAGACATGTGTGTGTACATATCGACATACATTTTCATTCATGAGTATAGGCCTATTGGGGTCTAATGGTTGTTAAACCAAAGCCGGAACCAAAGTTATCGAGAGTAAATTAAGTTCTATCCGCTCACAAAATAGTTCTAACTCTTGTGTATCGAGACACTTGAACGATGGCGAATCAAATTCAAATACACATTTATTTTCTTCTAAAGTTCAGGATTTAACAATCATGTATGTTTAAAAAAACTACAGTTTATATATTATGTTGTAACATACATCTTACAGTATAATGAAAGAAGGAGAGTTCCCTGAAGCAAGAGCTTGTGGGCGCTCGCCCAAAACACAATTATGATATAAAAGTAAAAGAAGGAAGAAGGGGTCAAAGAGAGATTTCTAGAAAGGAGGAGGAGGAGGAGGAGGAGGAAGAAGAAGAAGAAGAAGAAGAAGAAGAAGAAGAAGAAGAAGAAGAAGAAGAAGAAGAAGAAGAAGAAGAAGAAGAAGAAGAAGAAGAAGAAGAAGAAGAAGAAGAAGAAGAAGAAGAAGAAGAAGAAGAAGAAGAAGAAGTAGAAGTAGTAGTAGTAGAAGTAGTAGTAGTAGTAGTAGTAGTAGTAGTAGTAGTAGTAGTAGTAGTAGTAGTAGTAGTAGATGAAGAAGAAGAAGAAGACTGCAAGACAGTAAACAAATTATTTAGTGGCATACATGTAAAAAAAAATCATTGATAAAACAAATTCTCGAGTTAAATTTTAAATTTAGTCAAAGTTAAATTTTTCATGTTTTCTTGCTAGTGGCATTTTGTAGTCAATGACTGCACTTGAATAGACTAGGCTATAGTATTGGGTTGAAGTTGTGGCCTACGATTTTGTGGTTTTGATACGCCTAAATAGACTGATTCTAAAATAAGATATAACCATAAGAGACCAACCTTTTAACACAGTGAAAGAGAGTCAGTTGTTTTCGCCCACGTGCATCAAAGCTAAATGTATATTACAACTGGATCTGCAACTTCTTTTTATCGTGATTTAAAAAAAAATCATTCCTCAAAAGTAGAGGCATTTGAAATAATGCAATTGAAAAAGAAATATAGTAATAAAAAGAGCAGGAGAAAAATAGGTCTAAGCTATATATAGAGGGACTCTGCATGAGGGAGGGTATATAGGAGACAGGGAAGAAAGTGACGATAATTTGCTTTCTTCATAGTACGAGAAAATGGAAAATATGTTCATATGTACTGGAAATGAAAGGAGTTACTTTCGCGTTGCCGAAAGGATATCCACGAACTACTTTTTTGTTTAATTGTTTTGTTATAAACACACATACCGTACGTATAACACGTTGCCTAGGTTACAGCACGTTAATCTATTTGATGTACGAAAAAGAGCAATGTGTACCGGTAGATGAAGTGCCAGGGATCGAACCCCCGATTCTCGCGTCTCCAGTACCTCCAGGGGCACGAGCCACGACCCCCCCCCCCCCAACACACACACACAAAACACAGGCCGCGGGCCAAAACAGGGGATTTCCCTAGATGCGAATCAAATTAAAATGCGGTGCCCTTTGACCAATCTGCAGCGTAGTAGTAGAAACGCCCAAAGACGTTTTAAATATACAGCATGACGTCGCGCGTCGACTATACGACTATCATCAGTATCATGTCACCGCATTCCATTTGCGAATATTAAACAACCCGACGCTATTCGACCGTTTGCAGTCAAGTTCCTAAAAGAAAAGGACGTCTGATTTGAATCTATAAAAGGATTTATCACTGTGTGAAAACTTGCACACTTATGTTATACTATTATAGGAAATAGACGGCTTATTAGGCGGGTAACACCTGGGTAAGTTCGTGTGAAATGAAGAATTATCGTCGCCTAACATTTTTACGCATGCTACCTGGACAAGGCTAACAGTTAGACCGAAGTGTTCTGTCTCTAACAACAGTCGTCGTCGGTCTAGGACAAGGCATGCATGCACCACAATCGCAGACAAGTTGTTAGATGGTTCACATTCAAGTTCAAGTTCAAGTTTTATTCAAAGGAATATATGAATAAATACCTAAATCATTCATGTCATTGGTACCGGTACCGGTACAGAAATATCAAGTTAAGTGAAATCGACATTTGATTTGGCATTATTGATTCTGTCTGACTGCCAGTCTTTTCTAGTTAAACAAGGCCTAAAAATGTATTGCAGGCCCCCACTCACACTAGTACGACATGTCAAACTCCCATTCTGCCTAGGCCTAGGCTAGGGGCTGCTGTAGAGATTTGGCCCCATTCACATTCACATTCACACCTGTTAACAAATAACATACACACCTGTTAGTCTACATGTACATTCCAATAGCATTAGACCTAATTATGTTAAGTACATGACAATACACATGGCATGCACTGTTCAGTAGAGCACTGCCAAGATTGATTCAGTGCAACTTTTGAGCTTGGAATAGACAGACGTTTTATACAACCGATCTTCTAAGTCTGAGCTCTGCACCTTGCACCATTGCCCGGTCTTCGGGAGATCTCCCCAACGGTCTTCTGCGGGAATTCTGAGGACTTTAGACTTAAGTAGTAATTCAAGTAAGATTAGTTTAAGTTAGTGTCGTATTTAGTAGTTTAATTAGTAATAATTCGGTCATTTCACTACATTGCAGGGGAGTTTGACATGTCGTACTATGAAACTCACACTAATGCTTGATTAAACTATTGGTATGCCCCCATCAGTGTGCAAATTTACATGTAGGGGGTCTATGTTGTGTACAGTGTACTTGTTACTGCATGATACTACAAACTGCCAAAAAGCTTGTAAAACCTACAGAATGTTTTTATACTCCTGACTAGCTATAGGATAGCTATCGTGATTTTATTCTGATATTACACGATAGCTATAGATTGCTGCCATAGGCCCCACTCAGGGAGCCATTGGTATGGTGAGCTGTGCAAATTTATGTGAAATGCTGCCCTCTATAGTTGGAGATAGAAATCACTAAAATAATCAACAAATTCTTGGAAAATGTTTGCTTTTTACACCCAGTATGATAACATATCCTATTTTCATTCCATTCCTTCAATTGGATCTAAATTATCTTCATCAAATGAATTTTGAGAAATCTTTTTCTGATCACTGCTCTTGTTCCTCTGTCCCAGAAATGTGACAGAGAACACTACTTTCCTATTGTCAGCAATTTCCACTGTACAGGCCTAATTCAGTGCAAGGTTATCTGATGATAACCTGGCATTCGTGCAAGTGCCATAGGCCCCTGTGTTGAAAGATGTGACCTTGAAATATTATGCCTCCAAATCACACTTTCTCATGCCCGGTTAACCCTGCAAACTACCTTCCAAGTTCGCCAGTGGACCAGTCGATCAAACTGTGATATCAAAACCTGAAATTTATTTTTCAAACTCAAAATATCGACTTTTGATTGATACGGGATCCTACCTTCTTGTTGATTTCGCCGCTTGCTTAATTTCCATATTCAGTAGCGCGACCTCCGACATCTACACCCGCTGGTCTCGGCCACAGGCGCTAGGCGAAGCAGCATTGCACTTTTGCATGTGTCGGCGAACGCAGAGTGCGTGCGAGAGTGCAACGCTGCTTCGCCTAGCGCCTGTGGCCGAGAACAGCGGGTGTAGATGTCGGAGGTCGCGCTATTGAAATGGAAATTAATCAAGCGGCGAAATCAACAAGAAGGTAGGATCCCGTATCAATCAAAAGTCGATATTTTGAGTTTGAAAAATAAATTTCAGGTTTTGATATCACAGTTTGATCGACTGGTCCACTGGCGAACTTGGAAGGTAGTTTGCAGGGTTAACCGGGCATGAGAAAGTGTGATTTGGAGGCATAATATTTCAAGGTCACATCTTTCAACACAGGGGCCTATGGCAGCAATCTATAGCTATCGTGTAATATCAGAATAAAATCACGATAGCTATCCTATAGCTACTCCTGACCTGAGTCATTTGAAATGCTTTGTATATGAAAAAGAACGTGTGGATATTAATGTGTAAACAAGTGCTTGAATCCAAAGAAAAGAAGCTGAAATAGCTAATCTTGAATAAAAATAAACCCAAATCCTCAGGAAAGACATGGAAGTAACAATGGTAAAAAATGATATCGCTATATTGCACTTTCATTGTGATAAATATTTCGTTTAATTTGTGGGTCGGTTGCTGATTGGGTCACTCCAGAACAATTTTTTTTTTTTTGGGGGGGGGAGGAATAAGTAATATTTGCCTACCAGTAAACTGTAAGTAACCAAAATGTATTGTAGCCAAGGAATGAAAAAAATAGAGTAGAATTCCAATGCATGTGCATACTGTTTTTGGCTGTGCATTTTCACAATACCGTAACATGATTTATTTTTGTGTGATGTGTATGGATAATGGAGCTAATTTGATTTTTTGCAAATGCTTTTGCCTCTGTGTTTGCTTAAAAAAAAAGGAAATATTTTGCCTGTTTGGTTACTCTATTTCCTGCATTCAGAACTTAAGTTTCTATAATGTACATGTACAGTATCATAATTTCACAACCAAAACTTGAGTTTGATTCTCTTTCACTTGCTTATTATTTTCATCAGTAATTGGTTATCATTTTTTTCCCTATGCTTCTTATGAAGGATGAGGAAAGACCTCATTTGTTTTTCATAGTGACTGAATACATGTGAATGTATAATATGTTGTGCTTTATCATGATTTTTAAGACCTTTTTAGGGAAAGCAAATGAGAGCATACCAAATTTGCACATCTTTTGAAATTGAAACCACAAACTGTCGCATAAAATATCCCTTAATTGTATTCTTTTTTTACGGGGTGCATACTTGTCAACAATTAAAAATGAAAAGGCAGTAGATTTTGTTTTTCGATTCAATGAGGGGGCAAGGATGAAGAAGGGGATCCTTATGAAGGATGAGGAAAGACATCATTTGTTTTTCATAGTGACTGATAATACATGTGAGTGTATAATATGTTGTGCTTTATCATGATTTTTAAGACCTTTTTAGGGAAAGCAAATGAGAGCATACCAAATTTGCACATCTTTTGAAATTGAAACCACAAACTGTCGCATAAAATATCCCTTAATTGTATTTTTTACGGGGTGCATACTTGTCAACAATGAAAAATGAAAAGGCAGTAGATTTTGTTTTTCGATTCAATGAGGGGGCAAGGATGAAGAAGGGGATCCTGTCCCACTTGAATTGCTGCCCCCACATTTTGTTTTGTTTCGGCTGAGCAGTTTGTATTCTCTACATGTAGTTATTGCAGACACATAATAAACTAATTATCTTATACCTGACGGTTAACAGATTATCTGCTTTAATTATAGACCTTCAGAAGCGTTACAGACCAATCAGGATTTAATTCTATTAATCTTTTTATACATTTAGTCAAGCATTGCATTTTAGAGCACTTCAGTTAAAGTGATTACACAATGGTAAAATTTTTTTTGATATATGATCGAGAATAGAATTCTAAGAAGAATAACATTAAAAAATTGAAGATTTTCAGTCGAAATCAATGCATTTTGGCTTATATTGTCATAAAAAGTCAAGAGCTGACCAAAAAATTTGAGTATGAGGTATGACGTAAAAGTGGGTACCCAGCTTCGCGCATTGCAGTTGTGCTGCACGCTTGACTGTACAATATGTATTATACCTTGCGCGAATTTTGCTAGAATTGCGCGACTAGGTACCCACGTTGATGTAATTTTGACGTCAAAGTGGGTACCCAGTTGAAACTGGGTCACAGCTGAGGGGTCAAAAATATCCTGAAATCTTACCACATTTAGGGGTTTCCTTGGCAACATGACTTTTTAAAAAACTTTAAGCTGATGATTTTCTGCTAATAAAATCATGCTCTTCCAAATGAACTAACATTGTTTCAGCATTGGGTACCCCCTTTAAGTAAAATTAAGTAAAAAAAAGGGGATATTTAGTTGCCATACCTTTAAAAAATTGTTTCAGTTTCCACCTGGACAATTATCTGAAAAATCCACAGGGAGCCACCTCAGATCCCACCTTTCATGGCGTGATACATTTTGAAGATTGTGAACAAAAGATGTCTCATTTTCAACACTTTTATATCTTAGACAATATCTTTGTGGTATAATTGAATCAGGGAAAAAAATACACGGGGGCTCGGAGCGAATTCGCCCCTGAAACGCCAGAAACAGTCCTGGAAAACTAAAAAAGAGCCCCTGAAATTCTCATAGGGTCCAATGTAAACTGTAATACAATGTAGAAAATTTGGGTGGGTGGGCTCAAAGAGTAGCCCTGGAAAAAAAATAATTAATTTTTTTCCCTGAATTGAATCACTCCTTTCCTTATCCCCTTTTCAGCTTGAAAGGTATTGAAAGTAGATATTCTCATTTTCCAAAGAAAACTGATTATGAATACATGCAGAGTACAAATTTTCTAAAGGTTTTTTCTCCCTTACACCTCAAGAAATTGCGAGATTTGGAAACTAGACATAATTTCTATTTTCCAAATGTTATGATGCAAAAACACTGTATACATGTACATGTACATTAATTTTTTGCTTTAAAGGGTGATTGATATATTCTTTATACTATTTGGGAAGTCTGTTGTATATGTATGAGATTTCAAGTTGGGAAAATATTAAAAAAAAAGAGAATCCTGAACCAAGTGTGATGAATAACAAGTAACAGTCATTAAATGGTTTCAAAATATACTGGTAATTTCTTGTAATTTAACAAAAAGCGGTAGTTTCTGCTGAAAAGTTGGTAAGTTAAATTCCATGAAAGCAGTAGTCTACCGCCTGAATTTGTAGAGTTGGCAGTTGTCGGGGGGGGGGGGGGGGGATAGATTGCACCTCTTTAAAAATGATTTTTGCTTCTATCGCTTATACGTAGCTAAAATGTACCGTAAACTTTGCTTTATACTCCCTCAAAAAGAATAAACTGAATTAATAATAGAAGTTGAATAATTTTTTTATTTACCCACTCACTAATAGGCTTAATACAGGGACTACTTGGAACTTGCAGGCATTTGGCTAAAATATATAGGGAGAAGAGAGAATAATACTTTGTATGTGATGTCTTTGGTTACTTTCTGGGCAGATGGAAGTGAAGGTTTTCCGGACAAGTGACACGTGTTGTGTATTTGAAATTTCTCACATTACAGTGAATACCAGGGTATAAAATTCCCTATATCTGACCTCATTTCTTGGATTCCTTATTCAAAAAATCCCAGAAAAAGCCATTTACAGATGGTTTCTATCAGTATTTGTAGATTTCTCTCAAATTGACGCTTTCCTAATACAGATGTTCCCCCATTTAACTCCTCCTGCGTTTTTTCTGCACCAGTCCACACCTGGCCCTGTGTTTCGTTCGCACCAGTGCACAACCGCACAAATCCCTATTGACACACTGATAGTACACTATTGTACGTTCCCATCAGCCCTATTATGCATTCTTTCTCTCTGTATATAATATACGGGCTTTTCTTCTTGGTGGACTTTGTCGGATTCGGTATCACGGTATAGCTTGTTCAATTATCTGTGCATATAAAACACCTGCCACTCACGAAGGAACCAAATGAGTTCTCAAGTTTCATTGGAAAGGCCTGAGGGATATGTTTAGAAACATGAGTATCTGCAGACAAAGCACACTAGTATACCAAATGAGTTATATATGACGAGAAAGCCCTTAAAAACTCTACAACTTTGCTATACGACAATTACCTTCAAACTGTTCAGATAAAAAGTTATAGCCTTCTAGATAACAGAGACCCTGTAAACCGTGATTTAGTGTTCACTTCTAGAATAAGGCAATGCACAGGGAGTTTCTAGGTGAATGCACAAAGCGTTAAAGCATAGGATCTGAAATGCAGCATGTGGCATGTAGACTGCTTCATTTTATCTACAGTCTTGATTATTGAGTGACTGTATTAATCCACTTCCTAATGTGTGAATTCTCATGATAATAAACAATGCAATTCTGGGCCAGTATTCTAAAAACTGTTTTATCTTTCATCTTATTTTAATTGTCATAGCAATCAGAATTAGGGTAAACCAGGGGTACACCATTGGTTTACAATGCACGTGTTTTACTTGTGTGCAGGTTCATGGGTGCACTTTTGCACAGTTCACACCCATCACATGTTTGCCTTCAAAATTTGTTATGACAATCAAAAGAGTGAAGATAAGATAAGGTAAAACAATATTCAGAATACTAGCCCAGATTCGAATGCAAGTCTCTTCTTTTTAACTTTTCGTAGTGAAAAAAGAAAATGCATGGCATCCAGAGGTGGAATTTCACATGTTGACAAGAATACTTGAATGCACTTATACAGGTATATAATACCATTAGTTAAAAAAACACAAAATAGAAATAGCTTGTATACATGTACACTGTACATTTTGAAAATTGACTTTGTTTAATAAAATTGTCTCTGTTTATTGAAAAAAAAAGATTGATTAAAAGAAAAAAAAAAGAAATAAAGAAGTCCAGTGTTGCAACAAGGCATTTGAATAGGTTGAATACTGGTTGAAGTCCAAGTTGGTAATGATGGTATTTGAAAGCTACTGCGGATGCTAAATATGAAATCATTAGGCCAGGAAGGACAATCAAAATGTTGTTTGTTGTTCTGTAAGCTGCACTTTGTTCCTCTCCTTCCATAATCAAGTATGTATGATGTACATAGTGCCAAAGATATCACTGCCAAAAACCTGCTCTCTTGACTGGCATGTAATTCTGCCAACTCTTTTTTTCTTGGCTCCTTTATCTGCATTTGAAATTGATAAAATGGTTCTAATCTAATTATGAGCTGAATACTGGACTTTGTATTTCATACAGTCAGTGCAGCATTTATAGTGCATACAAACGTACATCTAGTAGCCATGACATGCATATGAAACATACATGTTTTATTTGCATGTCGAGTGCAGCATTTATAGTGCATACAAATGTAGTAGCCATGACGTGCATATAAAATGTACATAGATGCACATGTTTGTGTACTAAACTGTTCCTTGTTTGGGGAAAATACACTATGAACATGACGGACGAAGAAAGCGGACAAAATAAGCAACCCCTCATTCTACCCTTCACAATGGTTCTGGTAGTCAAAAGAACATCCCTTCACTGCTATTGTCTAAAATATGTTGAACAGGTGTCACATGCATATTCACCTGGAACTACATGATTAAACATAATAGCTGTGAAGGATGTTCTTTTGACTACCAGAACCATTGTGAAGGGTAGAATGAGAGGTTGTTTATTTTTTCTGCTTTCTTTGTCTGCCATGTTCATAGTGATAGTAATACCATTGTACAAAAAGTACCACCGTACATCCACAAGCTACATTCATGATGAGGTATTACATCAGACATTTCAGCTTGCTTAACCTGTAAAATACTGAATTCTCCATATCGCAAATACGAGATTCAACAGTAGAGGGCGATATTTCCCACGCATGGCGCAGACAAGGGCACTTCCGGTTTCCATACAAATGGGTCAAGTCTTGGGTCCCTTAAAAATTATAGTTCTTGAGCCTAGAAAATGTAAGCAACAAATTCTGATGCTACCTGCATAGATCTAATTTTATCAGGAGAGTTTATGAAATCTGAACAATATTTTCATTGAATGGGGGATTTGTTAACCTGGCTGTGCATTTTCTATGGAAGCCGGAAGAAATCTTGTCAAATCATCGGCACTGGATTTGTATCTGCGCATGTTCTGACCTGCACAGTATGCGGGAAATGTCGCCCTCTTCTGTTGAATCTCGTATTTGCGATATGGAGAATTCTGTGCTACACAGGAGCCATCATTTTCTGTACTCACTAATTTAGCTTACGTATCAAACATGACCAATATACCAGAAAGAAAATTGTTTTTACAAAATTTACATAACAGGGCCATCTCACATAATTTAATGTCAACAAAAGAATGAAAATCATGGTATTAACGACTGTTTACATGTATAAATGTACCTTTTGGAGTCTTTATTTACTTTCTGGGACAGTGGGACCTCAGTCATTTAAATCAAGATTTTCAATGAGAATAGAGAAGTAATATCACTATAAAAAAGTCTTCTTTGAAAAATGCATTTAGATGTTTGTTATATTATTTAAAAATATTGAGGTAAATTGGATTACATATGACATCTAAAATAGCATGATTTTAGTATCATTATTTTCAAGTAATCTATTCATGACAGGAATTATTTGAAGCCTTACTATTTAATCACTTTTCTTCTTGAAATTGTCAACTCAGTATTTTTCTTTTACTGCTACATTTGTCGTATAAAATGTCATGTATCTGACATGAATGTAAATTGACTAAGTATGTTGGGAAATTAAAAAGGTGCTGATTTGCATGGAAAAAACATTGACCTTGAAATTCCATTGTGTTGCCCATTTGTGGACTTAAGTGCTTAGTTTAACTGCCCTTTATTACAAAAAAAATCAAACAACAGTATGCAACCAAAATAGGCACGGTATATATGAAATTTTAGTTGTTCTTTCTGTTCATATTATGTTTTGTAGGGCTCTACAATGAAGGTTGTTTTGCCAAACCATATAATGTGGACACTCTGTCACAAATAGGATATTTAAAGACATTAGTTATTAAACATTGTTATGATTTAAAAAAATCTTGTTTTGTTACTTGAAAATGGGATAAACATAAGGGTTATAGTGTAAAAATACCAGTCTGAAAGTTTCAAAGTATAATATCCACAGGAAGTATTTTTAAATATCAAACGTGAACCAATGTTTAAAAAATATACGAGGGTCGGTTGCACAGAATAGAAATAAGGAGTGCGTGTGCGCGTATGACTCATCTTACCGTACTGTGTGTATTGGCCTTTCACGCGGCGGGAGGCACATGACTGCATTTTCAAATTCAGGCAAAGTGGTCCTCTTAGTGATTGTCTCATGAGATGAAGGATAATAAAATTGCCGTTTGTGTCTAAGTTACACTTTTTCATTCCAAATTATGGTTGGTTTCAGGGTTTTTGAGTACAAATACAAGTACTCATACACATGTTTCATCTTAGTTTGAGAATTGTTTAAATCAGCTACTCACAAAGTTAGCCAGCACCTTTAAGTATCAAGTAAAATGTGATTTGATATGGCATAAATGCATTAGCCAGAGGTGCAGTGTGGGTTATGGTATGAAAATAGCCCCCTGCCCAACATTATACGTTCAGCACGGCTTTATTCCAACCACCTTGTATGTTGGATGTATTGTTCACGTGTGAGGAGGGGCACTGTACATTATAAGCAAATTAATCCACCATTATTATTATTATTATATTACATACATATATTCATCATTCTGCTGTCGATTACACCCCATCACGCTGTTGCCATGCACACGTAACCTATTGTGATAATTGGTCTGCGTTGCAGGAGGAAATTGATGAATATATTCATGCATGGTTGCTTATGTATTGTCTAGATAAGAAAAAGAACCCTTATTGATATCATTCAGATTGTCACTGATAATTTCATTGTTGTTGAACCAGGAAGTCTTGTATTTTTTCAAAAGTTCTATTTTTGGCAGTACTTTTACAATATTTTCCATACTTTTGCAGTATTTTTGCAGTGTTTCTGTAGCATTCCAGTTTTACCCCTTACACAAAATTTGATAAAGACTAACTTATGAGTTAAAGTAGGGTTTGATTTGATTTGATTTGATTGTAACAGATCAATCCTATCAATATAAAAGAAATACAATTCTTACAAGGCCCCCTTTATGAAAGAGTTTACCATTTATGATATTGAATTTAAGCATTCCAGTATATAAACTGTGATGTAAATTGTAGTATGTGTGACAACAGTTGACTGTAGTCTTTTTAATCAATACATTACTCATGGTACATCCTAGCTGTGTCTCATTGGTCAGTCAAAGCCAGTTAAGAGTTAAAAACTTGCCAGTGATTATGCGGAAAAAAAAAATGTCTTGTCATGTTCATGTACCATGAGTAATTTATTGATTACATCCTAGCTCTGTCTCATTGGTCAGTCATGAGTAATGTATTGATTACATCCTAGCTCTGTCTCATTGGTCAGTCAAAGCCAGTTAAGAGTTAAAAACTTGCCAGTGATTATGAAAAAAAAAATGTCTTGTCATGTTCATGTACCATGAGTAATGTATTGATTAAAAGATATATTCCACATACCAAGAATCTTGCTGTAGGATTGGTCAAAAGTTAATCATGTGATAAAACACAGTTTTCCCCTTTAATCACCCGATAATTGGTCTGCGTTGCAGGAGGAAATTGATGAATATATTCATGCATGGTTGCTTATGTATTTTCTAGATACATGTAAGAAAAAGAACCCTTATTGATAGAGTGTCACTGGTTACTTCATTGTTCTTGCACCAGGAAGTCTTGTACTTTTTAAAAGTTCTATTTTTGGCAGTACTTTTACAATATTTTCCATACTTTTGCAGTATTTTTGCAGTGTTTCTGTAGCATTCCAGTTTTACCCCTTACACAAAAAATTTGATAAAGACTAACGTAAGAGTTAAAGTAGGGTTTGATTTGATTTGATTTGATTGTAACAGATCAATCCTATCAGTATAAAAGAAATACAATTCTTACAAGGCCCCCTTTACGAAAGAGTGTACCATTTATGATATTGAATTTAAGCATTCCAGTATATAAACTGTGATGTAAATTGTAGTATGTGTGACAAGAGTTGACTGTAGTCTTTTTTAATCAATACATTACTCATGGTACATCCCAGCTCTGTCTCATTGGTCAGTCAAAGCCAGTAAAGAGTTAAAAACTTGCCAGTGATTATGAAAAAAAAAATGTCTTGTCATGCTCATGTACCATGAGTAATGTATCGATTACATCCTAGCTCTGTCTCATTGGTCAGTCATGAGTAATGTATTGATTACATCCTAGCTTTGTCTCATTGGTCAGTCAAAGCCAGTTAAGAGTTAAAAACTTGCCAGTGATTATGAAAAAAAAAATTTCTTGTCATGTTCAAGTACCATGAGTAATGTATTAATTGAAAGATATATTCCACATACTAAGAATCTTGCTGTAGGATTGGTCAAAAGTTAATCATGTGATAAAACACAGTTTTCTCCTTCAATCACCCAATAAGAAAAGCTTGTTGTACTGTCCAGTTATAGTGATTTTGTGTTTTGCTGATCTCTTCACTCCTTAGAGTCACAATGCGTTATCACTATATTTGAGTACGCGCCAAATGAAAATGCGTTGCACCTTTCAAATTCGGACTATATTGTACAAGGCCGCTAGCATGACGTCACAGTATACTTTTTTTTTTCTTTTGTGACATAACGATGAGCTTGCACATACATGTACATATACGCTTGCACATACGCATATTCAATTGTTGAGCTGAGGCAAAGCAAGTCTCGTGCACACTACACCGTCACAAGATACACGCTATAAACAGGCACTGCAGTTGGAACTTCTTTCCCTCTTTTCAAACCTTGATTTGTACACCAAAATTCTTTCTTGTAGAGAAGTAAATTTAATATTATTTTTTTCTATGCACTGCCAGGTAAATGGTTTCAGATGTGGAATATTTATAAAGTAAATAATCACCTATTGGTTACAAGCAATGAGACAAACTATCAGTTTCTCAGTGATCTGAATATACACTATCTTTCCCCGCTTCCCTTCAGAAAGATAGCTACATCCAGATCGCCTCGATAGAGATAGTTTGTCCCATCTGCATCACCTTCACGAACATTGATATCAAAGCCTCAATAAGAGGGACATTTTACATTAATTGGAATAATTTTCTGTATGAGGCAATGAATTAATCTTCTTTCTTTTTTGAGCTGCCAACTAACTGTCTGCATTTTATATACAATACATCAATACATCAATAATGGATAATTCATTGATAATTTATTCAGTCTCATTCACATAATTTTCTAGAAATTTGCTTTCCACCAGCATGACTACAGAACAAAGCATGGGATATACATTCAAATACAGTGGAAACACAATAGACACAAACAAAAATTGCATTGTTTATCATATACCATTATGTTTACACATAAGCAACATTAGTAATAGTGTTGAGATTGTTTCCTTTTTCTTCATTTTATTTCCACCTTCTATTTTCTTCTTCTTCTTCTGATTTCTTGATATTCTTTACTCCTTCTTTTTCACATTATTTTCCTAGCTGTATACATCATCATTCATTGCCTAAACACATATTTATGTCAGGAGCTATGGCATGAGAATCAATGAAAAGAAAATGAAAGTGATGATGATACCAGACAAAGGAAATAAACATCATGTGAAATGGCAACAAACTAGAACAAGTTAACCACTACGTATCTAGCTAGTGACTGAGGATAGTAAGTCTGCTAAAGAGGTCATCTTGCGCCATTGGCGTAAATCCGGGGGGGGGGGGGGGGGGGGGGGTTGGTGGGGGATGGGGGGATATATCCCCCCACTTTTTTGAGGGGGGGGATGGCATGTACAAATATCCCCCCACTTTTTAAGGAAGAAATGATATTTGAATTAATCAATAAAATATTTATTAAGTTGTCATAAACAACCATCGTATTTTAGAATTTCTATTTGAAAATGCTATTTAAAACCAGAAAAGCGCTTATTTTGGCCTGCTCAACTGCTCGCTCATCATATTTTAGAATTTTCGTTTGAAAAAGCAATTGAAAACCAGAAAATTTATTTTTGGCTCGCTCACTTTGCTCACTCATCATATAGAATTTCTATTTGAAAATGCGATTGAAAACCAGAAAAGTGGTAATTTTTGGCTCGCTTGCTTTGCTTGCTTGCAAGATAAAAATCAAATTGTGTGTAAGGGGGTCTTTGCAGGTTGGTGAGGGTGTGTGTTTATACTTAAGTGTGAGTTCGACAGAAAAAAAAATTGGCAAAAAAGTAAATCATCCCCCCACTCCTCAAAAAGGATTTACACCGGTGTCTTGCGCTCAGCACAGGCTAGAGCTGCCTTCTTCCAACGATTGGATGTTCTCATAAGCAGTAATATTGATCTTGGGTTAAAGGAAGCATCTCATGAAGGCATTAGTCTGGAGTTGTATGGACATGGACAATCTCCAATACGACGACTAGAGGCTGCTGAAATGTGGTGCTGGCGTAAATTACTAGGTGTGTCATGGAGGGATAAAACATTGAATGAAGAGGTACTGGGCCTGTTCAAGAAGAGTCATGCTGATTCAAACGATCAAAGACAGAAGAAATTACTGGGACACATAATGTTACATGATGATAGTTTGATGGTCAGAGTTATAGGAGGTCGCTTGCATGGAAAGAAGGTGAAAGGAAGACCTTGTAAAGACTTCCTAGATGACTTGACAGCAGAATGTGGAGCAGCAGGATATGAAGAGCTGAAACGGATGACTCAAGAGCGTAGCACTTGGAGAGACATTTGTCATAGAAACTGATTGGGTTACTGAACCTGTCATTTTTTTCCAGCGCCTTGAGCATTATGCGTAGCAGACACGGCACTTTACAAATTGTCCTTATTATTAGTACTATTATTAAACTGGCAGATCACCATTGATGATGATATTTATTGCAGATTTTCTTCTAAAATCATACACTAACTTTTTTGTTTTAACTGCATTTTAAGTGGAGATAGTGCGCATTGCACCATTGGGTAAATTTTCCTACTGCAGTGAAATAATAACTTTCTCTGTTAGGTGACCAGTGATTACCATATCATCAGCATATTTGATGATAGTACAGGTCTTATTGTCATAAGCACAGCTACCGGTTTACAGTGAGAATAGGGCTGGAGATAAAACACAACCCTGTGGAGCCACCCTGATGATTTCTTCGGTACCCAACTTAGTGGCTCCCAACGTTCAATCAATACCTTGATCTAACAAACTCTGAAATAATTTTGTGTACATGTACACTTGTGTAAGTTGGTTTCTGCAAACTCTCAGAACTTACTAATGTTATCAGGGCCTTGGGCTTTATTCAGTGCAAGACTATTCAGTACATAGACAGTATTCTCATTAATCTCGTACTTGGTCATGCCAGATAGAAATAACAGATTTTTTGTTGAATAACTTTGATTCTGGTCAAATAACTGGGGCAGTTTTTCTTGACTGAAAGAAGGCCTTTGATGTTATATCACACGACATCCGGTTATCTAAATTACCCCTTTTATGGTAGAACATCAGTTTACACTGGAAAATCGCAAACAGACAAGTGTGTGATATCAAGGTGTTCAGAGTACCTTTTGGACTGTCAGGTCCGGGGTGTCCCAGGGCTCAATCCTGGGGCCTCTGTTTTATTTATGTCTAAATTTCAATTTAGACATAAAAATAAGAATTTTAAGTTTAATGGCTCAACCAAAATTGCTCTCTTCGCTGATGACACAGCAATCTTTTGCAAGCTAGGAAATAGTGTTATAAAGTGTCAGACTGAAAGGGAATACTATTTGTTAAGCAAGTGGTTTAAAATCAGTAGGATGCAAAGAGGGAAACAAAAACTGATATTTGGCACCATGCGAAAAATTAAAAATCATATGAAAATATGACATGAAAATGAGTACGGTATTTGGACATGGAATTCACAGAATTGCATGGAAAATGCGATTTTTCAGGCCAAAAAAGTTTTGAATTATGTAAAATACAATGAAAATTGTGTAAAACAAAGCAAAATCCATTCAAACAAAACGGTGCATCAGCGAAAAATATGGATCAAACCTGTTTGCAGTGTTAAGCATGTGTTCGCCAAGCTTTATCTGCAAACTGCAGCACGTACGTTTTTCTAAGATTTGTTACTATTTACCCAGTATAATTGCTTTATCTTATGTTTTGTACATGTCACCGCAGAACACAGAATTTGAAGTTTAGAACACTGAAGATTGTGAAGAACACGGACTTTGCATTTTAGAAAACGGAAAACTGGGGACTTTATTGTAGCCTTCTGGCTTAGCTCTCAGTGCATAGTGACCATAGACGATAGCGACATAAGTTGAGAGGTTCAAAGCTAATGTAAACAAGACTGTCCCTGTGAGCTTCATTTTCCATTGCAAAAGTCGTTGAACGTACGGTCCAAAGTATCAAGAACATCAGCAACATGGTTGCTGAGATTTCTATGGGTGCAGCAATACTTTGCAGACTTGGAGAAAAGAATAATCACAAAAATAAACAGAGAAATCAAGATGAGTATGCTGGTAGTCACCAGCTGAGTGGCACCCACCTCACATCATCATATATAATTATGATGTGAGGAATGCTGCAGCAATTCAAATATCCAATAGAAAGGGGGGGGGGGGAGGGTTTGCACTGTAAACCCTTTCCTCTAGGTATTTGTGAAATGTTAGAATATTTGCTTGGTGGTATATACATGCCTTTCATTAATTTAGAAAATGCCTCAGATGCAACAAGTTTAACTTGAATAGCATGATTTAATCAGTCGCTGTCGCAGCACAGCGTTGGATCGAATATGGTGAGGCCAGCGTTTTGTGTTCAGTATTCAAACCTAGACTGGTTTGTGACTCAATCTCAATAACAAGTTGGTAAACATGCATCTCACACAGAACTGACATGGCGCTGCCCACTGAGAATTTTGCAGGCATTGCATGAAGCGCCATCTGTACACCAAGTCCGGGTAACTTTAAATCATGGTCTAAACCATGGTTATAACCTGGGTCATGGCCTAAACTATGGTAAGCATAAATGAACATATCTGAGTACATAACTGTCTGCCAATTGTACAAGATGACATGCAGATACTATGCAAGAGAGCTTAGTTTCAACCATGGTTTACAATAAATCCCTTTTGTGGATTTGGGTCATTATTTCTTTAACTCAATGACCTGAATTCATGAAAGATGTTTACATGTATATTCAAAGCATGTTTTTTTTTATTTAATCCATCCTCTGTGACTATCACAAAGTTCAGTCTGTGGGTGGAATTTAAACAAGGGCAATGTTAACCTTGGTTTAAATATAATCGTCTGTTGTGAATTAGGGCCGATGTCATGGACTGTTAGCTTGTATAATTTCTAATCTTATGGTGTTGTATCTCTTCACATTCTCATTTCAGTTTGAACATGATGAAGCTAAAGATACTAGTGGTCATCATTTGCACAGCCTCTCTTTCAGGCATCAGTGAGCAGGTAGCATTAACTTGTAAGTACCTGGGTTTTTACTTCTTTTATGGTGGTCTGTCGTCTAGGATGAATCACATCTTAAGTTTGTCAGAATTTTCTTTAGACTTTATTATTTATTTCTTTTAGTGTAGGTCGTATGTTGTCTACCACAGATCACCTTTTAAATTGCAGGATATCATGTCGACATGCACTGAAAATGAAAACGATAGAAACTACGGTACAAGTAGGAAAATACAAATTAGAAAATCCACTTAGAAGCAAGAAATTACTTGTACAAGAAATTCATGGTGAACACACCTTATGCATTGAATAAAAATTCTTGTTGAGAGAAACCTTAAACTTATTTAAATCACTATCATTTTTGTTTTCTTTTATAAATGGTAAGGCATCATGCACCGTGGCCACTTACCAAATTTTGTGGCCGTAAACAATTTGATTGTAAAAGGGGCATGACGATCAGTGAGATGGGCATCAAGGCAATTGCCCGATGGCCAGTGGGTATTTCTAGCCCTGGATCTTAGACATGGCCTGCGTCTAAATTCAGTAAAGTTCGTGGCTCAAACTGCTTTGAAGTTAAGTTAAAGGGCAGGTTTTGGCCTTGTTAACACAATATCTCAAGTACCGTTTGAGGTATGATTTACTTAATACTTTTGTACATCTCAGTCAGCCAACTTAGGTTTTGGGTTGTTATGTCAGTGGTCAAAGTTCAAAAAGGTCATTCAACATGTAATTATAGGGTTTTTGTCTGGTTAATTCAGTATTTCCAAAGCAGTTTTAGCCATGAACTTTACTGAATCTATGCAGTGGCATTCATGTTGTGAAAGATTTAACATTTTGTAGTGAGTTTACTCGTTTTTGTTTGATACTGTATGTTTTCATAACTATTTCACACAGGTAGTAATAGCAATGTAACACCTAAAATAGAAGTAGCAGAAGAAGATTCCAGAGTGGCAGAAGATTTCAGAGTGGTGGATGGTTTCCCAAGGGCCACAAGAGATGACCCTATCTTCATTGGGAGTACTCAGTCCTTGACTGTCATCGATAGAGGAAACTCCAGTGATGTATGTGTGACATTACAGAAAACATGACATTTCTTACTTTTTGACCCTGAAGCTCTGCCATTTTGTCCCGATCCATTAGAAGGCTTACCTAAGCACCTCTGCATATTCATGATAAAAAATGAACAATTCATTTTGTAAGATGCTTCCAACGAGCAGCGTGCATTTGTACACATTATTAAACATTGCGGCCATCAGCTTACCCCATGCGCAATAAATGCACAATACATGGACAATAAATGTGCATTAAATCAAAGTATCATAGTAGATCAGTGCTTCTCAACCTTTTTTTACCATGAGGCCCACTTCGTCTATTAAATTTTTTTTGAGGCCCACCGTCATTCTTAAAAATATTTTGAGGCCCACCTCACAGAATCTCAATGAGAAAAAAATCAATAAAACATGACAAAAGAAAACAGAGAATGAATTGTGTGGTAATTATCTGGACCACTACATTACCTACATTAAATTACAAAATCCACCCTACATGACAGTATGATTGCAATAAATGAAATATTGATATGATAGTAAATACCCCACACCAAATGCACAGAAATCTTCATAAATTTTTAGCACATTGCATGGATGACAATCCACAACTGTTGATGCTATTTTAATATGTTTAATAAATTCACTTCAATTTGATGTTAACAGTAAAGCCGAATTAAAGATTTTTTCCAAAATACTTTGGACTGACCTCCACGGTGGTCCGGTGGGCCGCGGACCATCGGTTGAGAAGCGCTGCAGTAGATCACAGTGATATGAATACTGTATAAGCTGAAATTTTCGCGGTGGTTTAATTTTCGCTAATTTCGCGATGATGTCCTCGCCAAAATTTCCACTCAGTTAGATGCCTATATACTTGGATAGAAATGTCTTTCAAAACGTGAAAATAATAACTCGCTAATATGTCAAACTTGTCTCAAATCGCTAAAATATCTGTACGCTAAAATATTAGCTTATACAGTAATGCAACAGCTAAGTGTTATTGATATCATGGCAATAACGGTTGCTTATTGGCCCCTTCAAAATAATATCAGCGCGTGCTGCTTTTCGTCTAGTAGATTAATTAATACGTCTGTGTTTTTGACATACTCTTTTGTAGGCAATAATTTCTTCAGTAGTATAACAGCACTGGGGTTTCTCCTCTGTGTTTATGAAGAAAACATTTCACAATTTTGTTGTTAATAACTCAAAAGCTGAAACTCGCAACGGACTGAGGTTTTCACAGGGTAAAGTTGAAGGATGTCAAATTCATTGGTGTACATGTAGTTTTTGTGAATTTCCCTTTATTAATATCCTTGAAATAATGATCTAAAATCATATTTAGATTTTCACTTTTTGAAAAATGAAGGCCACAAACTATGTGTCAGTAATGAAGTCAGAGTCTGACAATTGTATTTGTGCATTGCAGCTGAAATTCCACTGCACGTCATTCACCCCAGAAACATGAATCTTCTATTACACTGGCAATCAAAAGGGTTGGCAGAAATAGACGATGGTATTGTTGTGTTCTGAAATAATTACTGATAAACACAGATTTGGTGTCCTCATTTTTTTACAAAATTGAAAATCTTATTAAATATTCAGATCATTATTTCAAGGATATTAAAGAAGGAAAATTCACAAAACCCAGGCCAAATAAATTTGACGTCCTTCACTTTATACTGTGAAAACCTCAGTCTGTTGAGAGTTTTAACTTTTGAGTTATTAACGATCAAAAGTGTCATGTTTCTTTGAAAACATAGTACCTCATTCAATGTACAATGATATCGTATAAAGGACACTTATAAGAGGTACTGAATAAATTATACTTTTCAGTGTTTAAATGAATAACAATAATGATAATAATAATGATAGAAATCAATTTATATGCTGTATTTGGTTTATGTAGTTCATCAAAAAGGCTCTTACAGATTTCCGTTGGCAGACCCTTGCGAAAAATCACCACGGCTATTTTTAATGTTGAATGTGGATATATGGCGTGTTAAACTGGCGTGTTAACTGCACCACTTTAATGAGTTGCTTATTAATCCATGGAGCAACAATTTGTTTTCATTATATCACACACTTTCCATGGAACCTGAGTTATCTCAGGCTTTGAATAGTGTTCACCAGGTTAATGCATCAGTCATAGATAAGTCGCAAATAAAAGAGAGTTTTGGGAAAAGTTATTCAGACAAACTCATAATGTTCTATTTTATGTTAATTGTACAAGAATTTGATTGGTCCACACCTTTTTTCCACCAGAAGGCAAAGAAAGATATTTGCCTGGACTTTTTTTTTTTTTGGGGGGGGGGGGGGGGGGAATGGGATTGCCTCATATCCCATTCATTTTGGCATTAAATACCACAAGGGTTTACAGCTAGGGCTTGCTGCTTCATATGTGAACAAGCCTTTAGTTTGCATCTGTGAATGTACAGTGCAAATGCAGAGATATGAATATATAATATAACTATTACCATTATTATTACAATTTTTTGTTTTGCGTCATCTGTGACTGGGCGTTGTGGCGTGCACCTGTAATCAAGCTAGTCACGTCTTTTGGATGGTGACGTAAAAGGTCGGTCCCATGCAGATGTAAATAATCATATCTCTGTAAAAACCCAACTCAACAATAACCTGGGGGGGGGGGGGGGGGCGAAAAGCGAACTAAATCACTTGTAACCTTGGGTCTCTCCTCCCGATATCACTGATTGGAGGGTGTGCAGGTGGACCACTACACCAGGGTTTCCCCACACTCTGATACCCCTTTCATTAATTCTTGGATGCAGATAATAGGCAAATTATTGGTGTAAAATGAATTACTGAACGGGGGAGGAACAGAATTATCCGCACTATTTAGATGCTGCTCTTATCCGCATAATTGCTGCTTTGGGAGCACATCTTGGAATTAGTGAACACGATTCTGAAATTATGCAGACTTTTCGAAACTGCGGTCAAAGGTCACTTGTTTCCCATGCTGTACACTCATGCTCACGCGAGTAAGCCAAGCAGCACAAATAGAGCGGGAGCGGCTGCCGGAAGCATATTTGTGAGCAGTTATCATGACAATCATTCTCGTTATTTTCTTGCAGTGCTCATAAAAAATAGTGTGGACTATTTAGGAAATAGTGAACACAATTTTATTGAAATGTCTGCATTATTCCTAGGCGGATAATTGGGGGATGAATTAATGAAAGGGGTATTATACGAATAGTGCAGTGGGTTCTTAATGTGCAAAGATGGTGACTCTCTTCTTCACTGGGCCTCCATTTAACGTCCTATCCGAGGGACAGGGTGTTTTCCACTGTAAAATAGCCTGTGTCTATGAAACAGGAGGGGCACGTTAACTCACAATGCAGGCTTCAGTCATCCGCCTGGGTTGGACTCGAATCCATGATCTTTGGGTCTGCAGGAAGACGCTTTACTGACTGAGCCAACTCGCTGCCTTTCGAGCCAACTCGCTCCCTATGACTGCTATTGTAAAATTTTATTTTTGTGACCTCACAACTTGGCAACAATTCTTGCAACTTGGTCTCTTATGAAGTAGTGATAAGCCTTATGCCAGTAAATGGTACTGTCAGAGCCCCCAACCATTCTGAATTTGGAGGAAAGAATCCGAACTTTAACCATTCCAAGCTCTTGTTTCGATATGATGTTCCTATTTTCCTACACACTCCTATAGGGAAATGCTGTTTCTTTCCTAATTTTTAGCAAAATCATCCCTATTTTTCAGTCAGAAGGCTGGGAGGTACATGTATGTACTGTACATGTACATGTATACATCTACCCCTTTTCTTGGTCCAGTATTGTCTTGTCAAGATGAATACTGAACACACAATACCGGTAGGTCTTTAATTCTATTATGGAAAAAAATCCACATGCGATATTTTGTAAAGTTTTACATCTTTCATAGACAAAAATTATTCTCTTGAATTGACAAAATTAAACCAAGAGAGGCAATATATATATCTTGCTATACTTATAAATTTGTTTCTCTTCTTCATGTTTTAGTATGTGGGCGTATGTTACAGTACATCTTCCGGTGGCTGCTATAAAAGTGGTAGCAACGTGGTGAGTAGTAATGCCTTCCAAAGATGTCACTTTAACCGACATTATTTGATGACATACATGTATAGGGTGTATTTATAGCTCAGTTGAAAACCTAAAATCAGCATTTTGAACACTCTCTTCTGGAATGCTGTATCATGATACCCTGTTGCTAAGAAGATTCTTAATTGATTCTAAGTAGATTCTTATCAAAACAAATAATCAAACAATGATAATCTCCACCAACATTCAAATATTGAATAATACGCAATCATAATTCTAAAGCTAGTCGCACTTCACTGCTCTGATTTATCTTGTAAATTAACTATAAACGTCATTGTCGATGTATATGCTAGGAACCAAGCATGAAACCATCTGTAATCAGTCAAGCTAATATGAAGCAATCCATTTTGCATAATGTAAGTGTAAATTACAAGGATAATGATAATAATGATAATGATAAAGAAAACAACAGCTGTGATGATGGGATAATACTACTCATAATTATCATAATATTGATTATAGCAATATTAATAGCGATATTGATTACTATATTATAATAATGATAATAATGATAATGATAATAATGATAATAATAATAATAATGATAATAATGATAATGATAATAATGATAATAATAATGATAATAATGATAATGATAATAATGATAATAATTAATAATAATGATAATAATAATGATAATGATAATAATAATGATAATAATGATAATAATGATAATAATAATGATAATAATAATGCTAATAATGATGGTGATGATGATGATGACGATATGATAATAATGATGATAATGATAATAATAATAATGATAATAATGATAATGATGATAATAATGATAGTAGTAATAATAATGATGATGATGATGGTGATAATGAAATTTAAAAGTTGTATTCCCTGACGACCTAATTCTTGTGGAACTTATTTATAAAAATGAAAGAAATCCGATGTATACTGTTTTTTTTCTCTCTCTCGCTCATTGTGTCTCCTGGATGTATTTGTATTGTTTTGTATATGTTTATATTGTATGATTTGTATGTTTTGTTTACTCTGAATTATTCCCTGTGACAACCAGTGGAAAGCGAATTTCCTATGCTTATTTATAATGTTATGGCATGTTAACTTTTACAGTCCACATGCTGTCTGCTATCGCTTGGTGCTAGACTGTTCCAAAGTTGCCTCCTATTTCATGTATACACGCCCTGAGAAAATCTAGTTGAATCTGTGATGTCAGTTTAAACAACTGCAGTCATCTTTTTCACAAGGGTTGCTAGCCCAGGGAGAAATATATGCACAGTGGGTGCATGTAGTGTATATAAAAGTACCTGCCTTTTTTTCAGCTACAAAATATGCAAAACTTTGAACTGTTATTCAGGATACAAAATGGCTTTGGGATTACAGGACAGTGATCTGTTGTTATGCAAGGAAATGCTGGTAATGATTCAGTGTGTAATTATAGTGTATTTTAATATTTGTGTAGGAGGAATGCGATAACTTCCTAAGAGGTGTAACTGCCCTTGGTGAGAACTGCACCTCTGGCAGTTGCAGGATTCTTGCCTGTGGAACTAATGCTCGCCTTCCAAGGTGCTCATTCTGCAATTATACTGTTTCTAGGGTAAGATGTTATTTTGATTTGAGTGCTTGTGTATTAAAGTGAAAACTGTTTTGTGAGTTTTGTCATTCTTTCTTTGTCATTATATATGGACGGCTACCAATAAGTCAAAGATTAAAGGTCACATAGGTCAGTATAGAAATTTCAAGTGTTCGATATCTCGAGAACCATTTGAAGTATGAACTTCAAACTTGATGCTAGGATGTATCACCATAGAAAGGCAATCTGGTTAGATGTTGGGGAGGTTGGTCAAATTTAAGTCGCACTTAAATTCTTAGTTGCTTGCTGTGTATTATGTATCACCGCATTGGTCAGATCATGCTCAGGGGACTCAAGCTATTGGGAAGTCTATCAATGAGATTACGTGTTAAATACCAGATGCGCATTGACGCTTACGCATGACTCTAAGTCAAACCATAGAATTATTATGAATGGAATACCAACGGTCATGGACCCTTTGAAGTACCAGTACCAGTTTAATTTATGTAAGTACACAATAATTGTCACTCCCTTCGGATCATGTGCAGCTGTTTTGACAATAGTGATTGTGTAAGCATGTTCAGTCATTGACAAAGGAGCAGATTCCCTCATTTCGGTGTGCTGGCTGGTGTGCTCTTGCAGAATATGTCTTTGATTTTGAGCACTGCTTGGGGAACAGCAAACCTGAGAACATGTTAATTTTTGTGATATAAAATTTATTATTACTCATTTGCACACACGTACATGTATGACCTTATTTAAGGACATGATCTTCATAAAATCAGTGCATTATACTTCTGGAAAACTATTAAGAGAAAGATGGGGAAAAACAGGATTATAAATCTCAAATATTCAACTGAAATACTACCTCTATCTTGTAAATACAATTTTCGAGATGAAACACATAGATTAGTGAATTCATACTGTTAAGACTGAAGAATTGCACATTGATTTTCCATAATTTAAGTGATTTCTTATTTTCTGCGCATGTAGCTACAGCTTATTTCAAAGCACTGTCACTATTTTCTCCCAACTAATTAGTGGCGGACCTTGTAAGATTAAAGTGGAGAAATATGTACAGAATGTTATTGAGATGGTTTTGACAGTCACAATTTGCATGAATTAATTAATGTTACAATGAGTGTCCTTCTTATGGTACGTCCATGGTCAGACTCAGGTTTTGGGGTAGGTAGACAAAAGTTCAAAGGTCACACAGGTCAATTCCAAAATTTCAGGTATTAGCCTTAATGCGATATCTTGAGAACAATTTGAGATATGAAGTTCAAACTTGGTGCTAGTATGCATTACCATAGGAAGATAATGTTTTGAGGTATAAAAGTCAAAGATCATAGAGCTCTTATGCTTGAAATTGAAAGATATGGTAGGTTTTGTTTGTGATATATTTCAGCTATCTTTATGCATGACAATGGGGATACAAAGAGATCAAACTTTTGGGTTGTTAGGTCAAAGGTCAAATAGATGAATAAAGATGTCATGATAATTTTTCTTTATTGTAGTTATCACAGCATTACCAAAATTCAAGAACTGTTTAAGTATGGCTTGTTGTCATAAGTCAGAGCCCAATTCGACTGCAGACTAGAGAGGGATTCCTGTTTATCGTCTTATGTTCCACTCATCCTTTCTAATCCTCCCGTCCCTGTGAAGGCAAACTTTAAATGAAGATTGGGGAAGCCGATGTGAATACCCGGGTGTGGAGAAGCTGATAAAAACCGATGGACGTGCCCTTTTAATGAAGTTAAGTAAATATAAATGGAGGCATATATGTTAGCCATAGTCCTCAGTGCTTTCAAGGAATACATTGTGTAGAGCCAGCCAGGAACCCACTGAATACACTTGGGTCAAGAGTAGCAAATGCAGATCAATGTCTTGCCAAATGATGTTAGTGTCGTGGCAGGGATTCAAACCAGCAGCATCTGTATGCAAGGCTCGACATTAGTGGTGGCCCGGTGGCCCGGTGGCCCGGGGCCACCAAAATTGGCTCCCGGGCCACCATTATTCAAAAAGTGATAAGCTTTGGTGGCCCGAATCGGGCAACCAGAAATTTTTAAGTTAACGCGACTTACGTGCGTGATAATTGTACACATTTTAGCTCCTTCCGCAATCCAAATTGGAAGTCAGTTTGTTCACTGTTCATCAGCAACGATGCATTTTAAGTTTAATACCGCAGGGCTCCACACTAACATTTTATTCCAGTTTTCAATGTGTAATTCGTATTGAAAAAATGTGTGGCTTCGTCGAGAATGTTCTTAATTTTGTCATGTTCGTCGAATGTACACTCCGAACGAAGATATATTTCACGTTTCAATATCTCGCTCGATAGGTCTCTAGTCTACACGAATGTTAAAATTTCCGCCAACAAAGTTACTCGGCAACATAACTTCAACTTAAGAATTATCCCCAAAATGTGTAATTATGGCTAAAATCACGAATTATTTTTACATTTAAAAGTTTGAAGGTACGGTGGTGTCAATTCATTACACTAAAATGCCCAGAAAAGAATTCACCTCAGATTGTCTTGATCATCACTTACGACCTACAAACAGAGTTTCTAGTCTGACCAGATCGACTTTTGCAATCATTAATGAAAACAGCCAAACTTGCCAGCAAGAGCTGGTTCATTTAATAGTGCCCTTCTTACTTCGTTTTGTGATGGGAATGAAATCATTCAGGCCAAGTTCGATTTCGAATCATGAAACGAAAGTATGACAAAATATTTTTGAAGAAATAAATGAAAAACGAACGGACATTATGAAAGAAAAAAAAAAACCCATTCATACTTGCAAGCAAGAGCTTGTTCGTTAGAGCCCTTCTTACTACATTTTGTGGTGGGAATGAAATCATTCAGGCCAAGTTCGATTTCGAATCATGACTGTATGCTCCGCGCCACGCTTGCATACGGTAATCACAATGTCAACGTTGTGAAAGTAGATTGAATGAATAGAATTTGTGTACTATGTTGGTACACTTCCGGGTTTTAACGCTTCAGGGTTTAGCGCCATCTTTTGGCGACTGATTTATTTCTGAATTAACAAATTCGTGACAATAAATGACGTGAAAATCATTGGAGAATAGCAAGTAAATTTGGATTACTTTCACTTTATTTGACCTGGATTTTTGTTCTGTCCTCACAGAAAGAGGTAGGAGGGAATGATTTGGAATTATATCAAGTGTACAAGCGTTACCGTTCTTTTAACCTGCTTTATCGTCGAGTTTTAATGGAAATATTTTGTTGGTTGGGGTTATTCCACAGGCTGCTAACCGTCGATTAACTGTCAAATTTCTGAATACCAAAAATGGGTTTTTAAAAGGGCCATGTGTATTTTTCAATACGCTCATGATCATGATAAACGACAAAGTCAGTACACTGCTAGTAGATCCACATCATGTATGACAAAAGGCATTGTCTAGGCGAGCTACCATTCCTGTCAAACATGCTGTTTAACTTACACGTGCACACACACAACATGGTCATCTACACACAAGACCTAATACTGCGCATCAACGGATAAAACGGAAGAGTGCATCCTCATTGCCTTACCATTGAGTATTTTAATCTTTTGGGGGAATAATATTTTAGGCGCCCGACCGGGTGCCCATATTTCTTCAATTTTCATTTATTCTAACAACAAATTTTATTATAATTATTGAATTTCTTATGTTTTTCTTTGTTTTGTGGGGCCACCAAATTTCATTCTCGGGCCACCAAGAAAAAAAATTAGTATGGAGCCTTGCTGTATGTAATAGTATGTGCCAAAAATTGATATTGTACCATATACCTTCTATTTAAAGTGATTACACAATGGTAAATTTTTTTTGACATATGATCGAGAATAGAATTCTAAGAAGAATAACATTAAAAATTTGATGATTTTCAATCGAAATCAATGCATTTTGGCTTATTTTCTCATAAGTCAAGAGTTGACCAAAAAATTTTGAGTATGAGGTATGACGTGAAAGTGGGTACCCAGCTTCGCGCATTGCAGTTGTGCTGCACGCTAGACTGTACAATATGTATTATACCTTGCGGGCATTTTGCTAGAATTGCGCGACAAGGTACCCACTTTGACGTCATTTTGACGTCAAAGCTGAGGGGTCAAAGCTGAGGGGTCAAAAATATCCTGAAATCTTACCACATTTGGGGGTTTCCTTGGCAACATGACTTTTAAAAAAAACTTTAAGCAGATGTTTTTCTGCTAATAAAATCATGCTCTTTTAAATGAGCTAACAATGTTTCAGCATTGGGTACCCCCTTTAAGATGAAACCCTGCATGAGGTACATGTAGCTTATCAAAAGTTGCATCCATCACTTTTTATCGGCTTCCCCGTGTCCGGGTTTTCACATTGACTTTCCTGTTCCCCTGTTGTTTTGTCTATGGACGGACGGCGGGATAAGAAGGGATTAGTAGACCAAAAGATGCTGAGCGGGAAACAGCTATAGGCTGTGGTCAAATTGGGCTGTGACTTATGATAAGGAGCCTAATAAAAATTCCACATATTAAATAGGGATGTTCACACACAAGGTAAAAAGTGAGATTGTCAAAAATCTATTTTCTAATTGCGATTAGAAAATCGATTTTATTTCGTGTGTGGACAGAATAATCTCACTAATAATTGTGATTCTAATCGCGATTCAACTCGCAGTAAGAAGTGTGATTTTTCAAAATAATCGAAATTATTTGCCGAGTGTTGTGTGTGTGAACAGAATCGCGATTACAAAATCAGTTTTACCTATTCCATCATTCTTTGCGTGTGTGCAATCAATGTGCTGTGCATGCACTATGCAGTGTATGCAGTGTGTGTGTTACGTTACAGGATGCATGCACATATAGCATGGACGCACTGCACGCTATCTTGGCGCCGTTGATCCCTTGTAGTAAACAAATGTTTTGTATGATGGTACATAATCATTTATTATTCAATTAATGAGTGTGTTGCTGTACTTTCTGTAGCCCTTTTACTGTCGATGTGTATTTTCCTCCGTCTAGATTGTGTATAAGAGCAGCCTAGCGGAGAAGTTTGTGGGCTCTCCTGCCTGTTTCTGTTGCTTCTTCGTGTGTGTGAATGGTAGAAAAAAAAATCGAAATTCTAATCGCGATTCAAATCGCGATCTGATTCTCGCTTTTTCCCCGTGTGTGAACGATGGCTATAAAATTGAAATTTGAATTGCGATTCAAATAGCAATTAAAATTTTTTGTGTGTGAACGTGCCTAATGAAAACTGTAGAATCTCGAAAATTATTTGTCAACAGTTCTCAGAAATACATGATCTCAAAATTTGACTTTGGATCATTGAGTATACAACATTGAAGGGCTGTCTCAACAGCAGTGAGTCTAAACTTTGTGCACATAGATTATTAGATCAAGTTGATTTAATATATTCATTATTTTTAGAAAGCTCTCTACTTATATCCTAGAAGTGCTACCATGAAATGTGATCATGTAAGGGTAAGGGATTGGAAATGTTGTGAAAGCCCAGCAATGTTTAATTTTCAGGCTTAAAAACTCTTAAAATCTGCATTCATTTAACCCTTACAGCTGGACTGTACCTTTGTTGAAAACAATTCATCCCAGGATCTCCCGTACGATGGTTCTTCCAGCTATACATCATGCACTTCATCAAACATCAATGGAGGAGAGGTGTTCCAATTTGAGAAGAATCAGAATGCCACATTTCTGCATGACAGTGACAGTAAGTTCTGTAGAATTGATAGCTGCTGGCATGGCAGGCTTGACACATGTATTTAGGCTCTAATTTGTTAACCATTGAGATTCTATTCATTTCTCCATGGCTAACTTCCCCGAAAACCTGCCATAGCAGAGATAAAGAAATGATGATAACATAATGAATAAAGAAAAATATAATTTTATGTTTACGTAACCATCAACCATGAGCGCTGAAAGGTGGATCCCTGCAATATACGAGTAGCCACTATAGTCGTTATTATTATTGTTTCCTTTTTCCACAACTTGATGTTCTGTTATTATTATCATTTTTATTATTATTATTATTGTTATTATTATTATTATTATTATTATTATTATTATTATTATTATTGTTATTATTATTATTATTATTATTATTATTATTGTTATTATTATTATTATTGTTATTATTATTGTTATTTTTATTATTATTGTTATTATTATTATTATTGTTATTATTATTATTATTATTATTATTAATATGTAGTGAAGGGTGAAAAAAAGAAGCTCCATGCAATGAGTGCTTCAGTTACTGCAGGAAACATGTAACAGGGCTGCCAACACTCAGGCATTGAGCGTGAGACTCGCTCATTTCACCCATTTTTCACGCTCTCACGCCAATCATGAAATTTCTCACGCACGATTCTGAAATAACTAAATATAGAATAATAAAAAATGATAGATTTCAATAACATGGCGACCGACTCAAGAATTTAAGAAGCAATGAAATTATGAAAACTTGTGAAAGTTTTCCTGCCTTTTGTCGAAAGTCCTCGATCTCATTTCGAGCGCCTGCGTATGTAAGATCCATAGAGATTATAGGATCTCTATGGTAAGATCTGATCCGGGCCTAGCAGGGCTAGGCTATATTATATGCATTGATGCCCTGAGTTCCTAACATGACCGGCCCGTGCACATAATGACAATGAAGATGGCAACAGAGGAGGCTTGATACAAGAAATTATCTGTTTGGATGCTTGCTTGTTGCATCTTCCCATCATCTGCACCCAAGAGTACCTACATCCAAAACCTGGGTCAAACAGAAAAGGGAACCAAATAAAGACATTGTTGGCATTCCAACAAGTGGGTATTCCGTGTTTATCATTTTCTTTGCATGGTAAAATTGTATTATTTTTCTCTTCATAATGCCTTTAGGTATGTGTTAAAATACTCTATAAAGTATGCACCAGATCACACAATTTCACCTTGAAAAAATAACAAAGCTCCACATCTTTGGAGGGGGGTCGCCCCCTCCCACACCCTCCCCCAATCCCTCGCTTCACTCGGTTGGGCTTAGTCGCTTCGCTCCCTTGCACTTCACTTCTCGTATAATCTCACTCTCAACTATTATCCAATGTTGGCAGCCCTGCATGTAATACAGCGCGTTTATTGTTTTTTCAACAAAATTTGTCGCCAATAATATTTGGATCATAACCAGACTAAAACTAATTAATTTTGATCATTAATAGCAAAAATAATCATAAATTAATGAATTATGGCTGGAAACACAATTTGTATTGGATTTGTACACGAAATCACATTTTGGAGCAATTTTTGATTCGACATGCGAGTTCAAAATATTGTGTCACTTCGGAACCGCGTACCCATTTTGGAGCAATTTTTGATTCGACATGCGAGTTCAAAATATTGTGTCACTTCGGAACCGCGTACCCAGACGTTATGAATTTGGTCTCAAAAGATGCGTGAGATGCTACAGAAAAAAAAGTCATCCAGCGTTGCGGCGACATCTATGTGTGTTGCGGCCGTATTGCACAAAAAGTCGAGGGGGGTGGATTCCACCCCCCAGCCTTTTTAGGGTTAAATGTTTGCAAAGCAGATAGCAATTAAGCCATTTCAGTTCTGTCACTTGTTTCACATGATTGGTTTATTACTTCTCTGATTGCTTGATTGATTGATTGATTGGTTGGTTGGTTGATTGATTGATTGATTGATTGATTGATTGATTGATTGGCTTATTGAGTGATAATTTATTGACTGAATGACTAATAGCTTATGTTGCTTGGTTTGCATGACTGCATGCTGGTATTCTTTTTATCTGATAACCAAAATATGCCAGCTTTAATGGTAAGAACTTTACCTATAATTAACATTACAAAACAATAGAGTATGCAGTTGCTCACTCAAGCATTACATGTTAATGTGATATGTTATAACATAAACAAAACAATCAGTATTCACTCATAAATCACGAGAAGCCCTCAGAACATTAACTTGTAAACTTGTAAGCCTCCACAGTTAACACTGCTGTCCGCTTCACTGATAGCAAACAGCACAAATACCCATTCTTGTCAAGTCTGGATTTTGCACCCTTTCACAAAAGTTTCTTTTGCTCGCTCGAGCATTCATTTTTCAGAGATTTTTTTTATGGCATTTGATAGAAGAGTCTTTGCGCTGAAAATTTCCTGAAAATATTTTGAAATGCTCAGATGGCAATAATTTTACCAACTGTTCACTTTTTTGTGGTATGCGCTATATATCAAGTGTGGTAAAAAAAAAATGACCTCAAGACTCATTTGTTCAAAATCAGTTTCCAGAAGATTTATTTTTGTGCTGTCATTTGTTCAATCCTTGTGTTTTTGCATTCATTACATTTTTCTATTCCACTAAGCACTTTTATCTTATTTTCTCCCACTTTCGCAGTGGGTACATTATTCATGTAAATTACATAGGATATATTGAACTCAGGATCCAAGCTTTTCTGCAACTTTTCTAATGTAAAATTTGTATTTACCTCAAGGCCATCCAATATACAGAATTATCATGCCAACGTTACTATATTTCCAGGCTAAAGGGGCTTCACACATCGCAGGTTTAGGTGGAGAGTTCATGACGGTTGAGAACCGCCGTGAACTGTGACCAAATGATGGCAGAGAGCCTTGTGAACACATTCTCAACATGATGTGAACACGGCGCCAGTGCGATTTAGCGGGGCCTTAACACAGACTTTGGCCGATAGCCATGGAGCATCCGTGGAAGGTGGCTGAGTGGACACAGAGCCTTCAACGCAGGCTGAAATTGCTTCATTTTGTTGCTGTCTAGGACTCAAAATATCAATCATTCTTCGTTACCTAACAACCAGGAGGAAGATATGACTGGTGGATCATGGCAGTTTCATCACGGATCTTGCAGTGCCAACGTGGAGGCTGGCATTTTTTTACATGGTGAACTGCGTTCTGAGGACAGTCCATGGCATTGCAAACACGGTCCATTTTAAATCTCCAAGACTGCTGTGACAAATTGAACATGTTTATTTTTTGGCGGTCCACCATGGTTCTTGGGGATCATCGTGAATTGGTGACGGATGACTAGGGTTTGTATAGGATATTAACACGGTCTTTGGCAGAGCTTGGCAGATTGCCGAGCCGCCATGAACTGCCATCTAAACCGGCGATGTGTGAAAACCTCTGAAGGTTTTTTTTTTATTGACTTGCACTACATAAACAAACCAGAACACTCTTGAAAGGAATAATGCATGGTACACCATACCTAAGCCAGAGTTGGGTTCCATGCAAACATATTCATGTTACCCTTTAATTCCCTGTACCCCTCATTTGTTAACCCATAGCATGCCAGGTGTAGTTCTTTAGTTCTTTGAGTTTGATTTCGTTCATTCTTTCTTTGTGCTTATTAGTTTTTAAGTTTATTGGTATGTAATTTATAAACTTGAATTCAAGACTATATGGTACCCTGGTATGGTATTTATACGCTGTTTACACGTTAGGTGTTGCTTTTTAAATGTTTTTGTACCCTTTTTCTTATTTAAATTCAGGTGGTAATATTTTTTATGGAGTTGTGAGATCATCAAACAACCCAATATCCATCATTGGTTTGGCTTCAATAGACACAGTGACTGGGGAGATAACAAATAGAGTCATCACAAGAACTGATTCTGAAAAAATGGTTGCCACAGGTATGTATCTTTTTGGTTTGATGCATTGTGCATTTATCTAAAGGTGAAATTGAGTAGGAGTCATGGAGGTGAGGAAGTTGCTGGGAATAAAACATTATAAAATATAAGAATATTTTGAGATTTTGATATTTTGAAATCATCAACATGGCTCAGTCTTGCTGAAAAAGGAAAAAATATGAAAGGCAAAAGCACTGCGAAAAGGTTAAGGGGGAGAATCGCAGTTTGGTTTTTAGGTTTTTATAGGTTTAGATTCAAAAGATTTAGATTTCTTTGATTGTTAATTAACCCTTATCCTGTATATTTACAAAACAAAAGATTTCATTTATCAGAATCGGTTTCAATTCCATTTTAGAATGATATGAAATATGGGCATGTTTGGATACACTAAATTCTTTATGATTTGAGAAATAATTGCACTGCATTCATGTTCATCATTTATGGGACGTCTGCTTGGACAGGATGGAACCTGTTTGTGACGTCATTAAAACATCGCTAGTTTTCTGGCTAATCTCTCGTATATCACGGATGCTGGGAGGTGGTTTTATTGGTATTATTGTTTTATTACCGGATACATAGTTGACGTAAAACTGATACAGTTGATATCTGCTAGCTTTCCAGTTTCTGGTAATACATTATTTGTCATATTTGTGATTTTCTTTGAATGTGTACTTTAAGAATAGGTTAGTGTACAAAATTGACGGAATTAATTGTTAGCGTCAGCGAACCAACAATGCCTGGGAACTTGATACTAAAAACAATTGACTAGTATGAGACTAGCATGCAAGTGGGTCACTGTCTGCCCTAGCACCACTGCGGGATCATGAATATTGATGTGCTGTGGATGCCAAGGGGAGATGATCATGCAAGTTATGTCAGTCAGTCATTCCTGATGCACTTTGTGAGACAAAGTGAATATGCACTGCTGTTCGCGTGGATTAAAATGGCAGGGACATTAATGTACACACTGAAACATGCAATAAACTTTTTTTTGCTGCATTTATCATTCCATAAAAGCAAAATGGCAGCCTTCATAATTGTACAATTCTGGACACTTTGATGTGATTCGTAGCCAGCTTATTGACTATATATTATCCAAATTGTAGAACCCTTTTATAAAATGAACAATCCATGTTTTGTATGTGAGGCTTGTGCATGAGGGAGATACACTGCACTTAGTTGTGTTCCATATCAATGAGATTGAGAAGTCTCGTTAATTATAATGGTATAACTTTAATGTGCAGTTCTTATTCACTTGTGCACTTGCAAACATCATTTCAAGGTGTATGATATTAATGAAGTCTCTACCACATGGTAGGGAAATTAATTTTTCTGATTGGGATCCCATGAGTTTATCATCATCTTGAAAACTGGACTGCCAGTGATCTCTACTGGGCAAGTTTTAGGTATTTTGCTTATTAAGTATTGAGGAGTTGTGGGCATTGATTGATATCAAATTGCCATTTTTCTTCAGTTCAGTTTATCAAAAGTGATCAACTAAACATATGTATGGGATGTTCTCAAATCTTGAAAGTGGTGTGCAATGTGTGTTTGACAAAAATAGTTTGAACTTCCCCTTCTATTATTCAAATTATTGTTCTCTTTTCTTTTTATACCCCCCTCCAAAGGAAGTTTGAAGGGGATATACAGGAATCGGTTGGTCGGTTGGTCGGTCAGGCGGGCGGTCCCTTGCAAATCTTGCAAATCGAACTACTTCCTCATTTTTCGAGCAGAGGTCATGATATTCAGAACAAATATTTGTCTTTGGATGAAGATGTGCAAGACACACTTTTTTATTGTGTCGCAAACTGCGTTGCCATGGTAATGGCATGTTATTGCAATAAATCAGAAAAATATTGCAGATTAATCTGCTTCCTCATTTTTTGAGCAGAGTTAATGAAATTTGGCAAACATTAGTCTTGGAATGAAGATAAGCAAGAGACACTGTTTGCATGTGTAAGAAACTGTTGCCATGGTAACAGCATATTGCAAGAAATCAGGGGAAAATCTTGCAGATCAAAATACCTCCTTATTTTTCGAGTAGTGCTCATGAAATTTGGCAAACACATTAGTCTTTAAGTGAAGATGTGCAAGAAATTTTTTTCGAATGTGTCGGAAACTGCATTGCCATGGAACATTGCATTATTGCAATAAATCTGAAAATTATCTGGTGGATCGAAATACTTCATTTTCCCAGCAGTGCTCATGTAATTTGGCACACACATTGGGGCGGGGTATATTAATCAAATTCAGTGATTGCTATTTTCTTTATCTTGATTCAGAGGCTCACTTTGTGGGAACACCTTTTGTCCATGGTGACTATGCCTACTTTCTGTTCCGTGAACCTGCTCAGGAAGTTGCAAGCTTATCAAATGACCAAGTAACAATTGATACCTACTACAGTCGCATTGCAAGGATCTGTAGGGTAAGCTTTCTTGCAGTGTAAACACTACGAATCATGGCTTTTACGAATTCACTTTTTCCCATTTGAATTGTATGCTTATTATATTTATGACTTATGTTTCCTTGCATTTCATGTTATAATTATGCCAGTTTGTATTCATCCTTTAGAAAATTCTTCTTTTTAAACTGTCATAGGTTAAACCAGATAGACAACAGTGAATTTAATGTAGGTTTATTGACTAGTGTAAAAATTATTAAAATACTTCACTCTGTATGTTAGGGGTTCAATGCCACTATAGGGCAGTTCCATAAAATGATCAACCTTTTTGTACGTCCGACCCCCTTTTCCCTCCATTTTCATTTCACTTCGTGAACTAATCAAGCCATGATAATTTGAGAGCGTTACATTTTTTCATATGAACTACAAAGCTGAGATGAATCATTTCAGGAAAGTTCCATATATAGGGGGTCGGACGTACATATTTTATGGAATCGCCCTATGATATATTAAAAATATGAGCTTGAATTATTACTTCTGTAAAAAACATTTGCAAGTTTAAATGTACTCTCAAACCAAAAAAGACACAACATACTCCTGCCTGTGATCATGAATAAGGGCAAAAATACAGAATGAAACTGAACATTGGATTGTACTCCTTTGTTTTGTTCAAAATCCATTATGTTGACCCTTATATTAGACTTGGCCAAGTTTATTATTATTTTTTTTTTTTTTTTTTGGGGGGGGATTTCACATTTACTAGCTCAATACAATTTTTTTTTTTCATGTGCATGGTATGCTCTAGAGCATGTTACAGTTTTGGTATTGCTACATGTATTATTTAATAGCAAAAGTAAATGTGCTCTTTTTTCTAATTAGTTTTTTAAAGACTTATTTTTATGATGATTGTGAAGACGAAAGTTGAAGCCTAGTTCTGCTTGTACAGTAGTAGTAGTAGTAGTAGTAGTAGTAGTAGTAGTAGTAGTATTAATAGTAGTAGTAGACATTATGAAATATTGTTTAGCACAAGGCTAATCTGCCACAAGGTCCATTGCATAAATAAGAAATAACAGAATGTCACATACCTAAATGAAAACAAAACAAATACAATTGATGATTGAATGTATGAGAGTACATGTAAAGACAATTATACATCAAACTGATTTTAGAATACTTATATAATTATGATATCAAAAAGTAAAGAGAAAGAAAAAAGAAGTATGCAAACATAAAAGGACAAGCAAGAAAAAAAGTAATTAATTGAATTTTGCATCGTTCTTGTATATTTTTTTTTTCAAATGGAGGTGAATGACTTTTTGGCTACAGTAATTTTTTGGCCACAAGAGTCCTGAGGATGAAAAAAAAAAATTACAGTTTTCTGGCATTAATACACCCATTCCTGTTTGCTTTGCAGAATGATGCTGGTACAACTGTTTCGAGTACCCAGATTTTGACAAGTTATTTGAAGCAGCGTCTTGTTTGTTGCATACAAGAGAATGATGAATGCTCTGTGGAATTTAATGAGATACGTAAGTATATTTAGTATATAAAGAAAGGATGAGATGATGATGAAATAAGGTGTGTTATATCCTACATCATAAAATTCTTTTGCAAGGATTGACTGGGAATGTCTCATGTGACATAAAATACTTTCACCATGAAGAAATGTGTAAAAAATGAATATAGCGTGACGTCAGACCTCCATGTATTTTTTGCTGTACCAATATTTTGACGTCCCTTTTTTGTCTCGCCCACCGGATGTGAAGGCGAGACTAAGGGATCCAAATGGCATCCGTCCGTCGTCCGTCTGTCCGTCACAAATGTTAAAGTTTACCTGAAAGACTCTCTTATGACGCATAACTGTTGGTCGAATGGCAACCGAACTTGGGTGATAGATGCACTAGGGGTAACATCATGTTGCGGTGCTGTCGGAGGTCACATGGTGATTTTAAAGGTCATTTGAGATCAAATGTTAGAGTTTACCTGCATGACTCTCTTATGACAAATAACTTTGCAACCGTTGCTCCGTTTTCAACTAAACCTGGGTCATAGATGCACTTGGGGGACCTTCATGTTATAGTAGCCTGTCAAACAGATAATAGTTCACTTTTAACCATCATGCTGATTCTGAAATATGCTGCCCCTTGGGGCTTAATATTAAGCCCTGATATTGGTCTCTTTTCTAATACTGATCATATCATTGATATGATCAATACTAGATCAGATCAGGTTCATGCTGTGTCTTACTGTTTGCCAATGACACAAAAGTCCGTCTCTTACATCTATGGACCAAGTTTTTGTGCTCTGAAATCACAGCTGCCAAACTTTGCAATATGATGCTTAGTTCATTAGGCATTGAGCATACTTGGAGCTCCATTTCTGTTTTAAGTCTTTTTGCTATTTGTATTTGTAAAATGAATTTGTATATGGTATGACCGCTACCATGATCCATATAATTACAACTCACTAGTACATCTAGATCTAATCAAATAATTGGTTGATTGCAGTCTTGTGGGATTTATTTATTTATCTTTTTTACATATTGCACATTTTTTCATGAAAAGGGGTGCAATAGTTTACTATCCAATGATTTTTATGTAAGCGATGCACAGCAGTGGGCATAGAGTACAGTACAGTGTGTTTCACTGCAATATAAGTGTAAGCTATCGATAGACGTGTAGCACTGCATGTATGCACTTGCAGAGGTAGTTGCCTATACTTTGTGTTTGTACTACGTAGAATAAGCCTATGACTTGTGATTTACTTGTGATCATTGAAAATTCATTTTGTTTCACTTCTCTTGAGATGGTATGGAACAATCTCATAATGAAGCATTACTCTAAATTAAATAACAAGGACTTGTGATTTTCATTAAAAGAAATTATGCTCGTTTTGTTTGCATGTACAATGTACTTTTATGATCTCTATGCTCAGTCTCAACTCGAATGTGGATTGTATCATGAACTCATTGTCACACATCATTTGCATAGTAAGAAATACTTCAATTTTGTATTTACTACAAAGGACGATGAATGAATTGATGCATGCATGTATTGATAATCATTTCTTCTTTTCTTTTCACAGAGGATTTTGTCGTCAGTGATAACAATACAAAAATCCATGCTATTTTCACCAATGGACAGTAAGTTTACAGTGTATTTTTTGTAGTAATTATATTAGTTTTTATTCAAGAGTGAAATTGCCAGCTTGCTCAATAACTGCAAATCTGACCATTGCTCATTGGATCTGTTGGATCAATGACAGTTCAACTAGTTTTATGACTTTATTTCAACTGGAACCCAGTTGATCTAACTGGTTCCAGTTAAACATCAACTAGACCACGTTAGATCAACTGGAACCAGTTAAACTTGTCTGTTTTTTCCTCTTTGCACTCTACATTTATGAGTTAAAGGTAAAGAATTTTAAAACTCTTCATGTCAAACTCCACTCAGATATGGGTTCTGCACATGCTCTAAGTTCCCTGTGTAAATATGTACAGGTGTGTTTAGTCTAACTCACAAGTGACTTTTACATTTATTTAGAGTTTATTGAAACTTGCAATATTTGTTCAGAGAAGCGACATAAAGGTTCATTCATACAATCCAAATGCAAACCCCAATGGGAAACCCCAACTTTTTTTTATGCTTCCGCCAGCTGAAGATGGATGCCGGAGGCATTATGTTTTGGGTTGTCCATCCAAAGTCTGTTCGTCCGCCCGTCCCGTTTTGTTCTCACGATAACTTAAGAACCATTTGAGGGATCAACTTCAAACTTGGCTCATGATGCATGTGGGAGGGACGATGATCTGATTAGATTTTGAGGTCACAAGGTCAAAAGTCATATCATTATATACAAAAAATGGCTCGTTCTCGGGATAACTTAAGAACTATTTGATGGATCAGCTTCAAACTTGGCTCATCTATGCATATGGGAGGGACAATGATCTGATTAGAGTTGGGGGTCACATGGTCAAAGGTCAAAGGTCATGGATGCTATTGTATATGTGAAAATTACTCGTTCTCGCAATAACTTAAGAACCATTTGACGTATCAACTTCAGATGTGGCTGACACAATGTCATTCAAATAAACCATTTTTTTTCCCAGTTTTGTACTCCTAATGCATTTCCCATGTTTTAAAAGTGATATATTTCTGACCTGGCAAAGGCGGAGGCATAAATTTGGACCGCGTTGGGTCGAGGATTCATCTAGTTTAGTTTTCACTCTATGTGTATGATAATGAGATGCACATTTACACATCAATAGTCGTGCTAGAAAGGAAAGTAACTTACAAAAGCTGTGCAGAACGTTTCTGATGAAGTTAATAATTTTTGCTAACTTGAACTTTATAAGAATTTGATTGATCCATACATTTTGGTCACCAGGAGGCAAGAAGGCTAATTTTTGCCTCGCTGATTTTTATCTCACCTGTGTAGCAAAAGTGAGATATACATGTAGGTGCCCTTTTTCGATGGTAGCATCAACATTTTAAGAAATACTCTCTTTGCAAAAGCATTGATCAATTTTCATGAAACTTATCCATAAGGGATATCATGTAACACAAATTGTGTGGAACAAGTATCAGGTCACAGAGTCACGGGCAAAGGTCATTTGAAGTCAAGTAACTTGAATTAAAGACATTGGTTAACATTGTTATGATTTTAAAAAAATCTTGTTTTGTTACTTGAAAATGGGATAAATATAAGGGTTATAGTGTAAAAATACCAGTCTGAAAGTTTCAAAGTATAATATCCACAGGAAGTATTTTTAAATGTAAAAAATGTGAACCAATGTTTGAAAAATATATGAGGGTCGGTTGCATAGAATAGACATAAGGAGTGCGCATGCACGTAGGACTCACCTTACCATACTGTGTGTATTGGCGAATCACGCGGCAGGAGGCACATAACAGCATTTTCAAATTCAAGCGAAGTGGTCCTCTTAGTGATTGTCTCGTGAGACGAAGGATAATAAAATCGCCGTTTGCGTCTAACTTACACTTTTCATTCCAAATTATGTTTTTTGGGGGGGTTTTTGAGTACAAATACAAGTACTCATACACATGTTTCATCTTAGTTTGAGAATTTTTTAAATCAGCTTCTCACAAAGTTAGCCAATGCCTTTTAGTTGCAAAAACTTGTGGTATTCATTCAAATTTCATGAAACTTCTTCATAAGGGTTATTGAATATCACACAACATTTGGTTTCACAGAGTCAAGGTCAAAGGTCATTTGTGGTCAGTGAATTTATATTTTTACGCTCATTTTCAAAATTTTGGGGGCATTGTCCCCAAAAGGTCTATGGGACTCAAGGTTAGCACCCCTCATGTGCCCCAACCACAATTTTTCACTACCGGTACATCAAAATGCTGCCATGAGTAATGCAGGTGAGACCACCAAGGGTGTTTTTATACCTCCTCAAAGTATCATGCATCTATGCGCTAAAAAAAAAAAAAGAAAAGAAGAACGCCAGGGTTTTCAGCGGGGGTTTGCCACATGTGTTCAAGCATCTAGAGTTGATATTTTCATTATAGCTTTTGGAACCTTTAATACAAGAAGCAAAATATTTTGATGATTAATGGTTTCTTCTTGATTCTACCGAAAAAAATTAAAATGGACGAGACATGAAATTCCTATAAATCACTAACCATTTGCCTTGTGGAAACGATGGTTTCTGTGTTGAGTACATGTATGTTTGAAGTGGAGGATTCATATATCTGTTAACCCATTGAGCACGATTTGATTTTGGTATGACATGCATTTTCCATAGACCCCCAGCCCGAGTTATCTCTGGCTGAGTGTTCAATGGGTTAAGGAAGGCCATTCAGTCTACAGTATCATTTTGGTCATTGTAAATTACTACTGAATCAGTAAGCCAGATTGTAGATACTTGAACATCTGAGCTTGAGCAGATAGAGGTCATTTGGGACAAAATAATCTAAAACCCACCAACAGGAATACTTATTAGCACTAATATGTGCTAATAATTGTGCACCCATTATGCGTTTAATTATACCCAGGAGAACTGGCATACAGATGGGGGGGGGGGGGGCAGTTGCCTCGAAACTGAAATTCAGATGTGGATTATGTATAAATTTGATACAAAAATTGCTGAAAATGTCATTATTTTCCAGGTTTTCCACACTTTTTGTAACTTATATTAACCTGAAAGCTCTCACTTACTTCACTCGCGAGCATTTAAAGTAGTAACCATGTCTATTGCCAGTCGCAATACAATCCTTGTGGAATGAAATCTGTTTGCATCTTGTCTGTATCTAATGTTATATTATTCTTCCACGAACACTGAGTATCTTAGCCAAATTTCTATTTTTGTTTGTTAATAACAGGAAACTCTCTCATCTTGTCTATCTCATGACATAATATTCTCCTACTGAAACTACAATGAGTAGATCAGCAAGTTGACCAAATTTTCCAGTTTTCAGGAGATAATGGCCTGTGAACAATATTCTAATACCATATACTATAAGAAAGGAAGGTGCTCATAAAATGTGCATTGATAAAAAAAATCATCAAAATGGAATAACAATATATTGTACATTAAAAACTGTTCTCAGTATTGAAAAATATATATATTTTTCTCCCTCATAAAATAACAAAACACATTAGAAACTGTTCTCAGTATTGAAAAAAATTTTCTTCCTCATAAAATAAAAAATATAAGAAATAGATATATAAAAAAAAAAAAAAAAATCTTTAAGGACAGTTTGGCTGAAAAGACTACTCACTGTCAAGGATTTTCATTCAAAAAGTGAATCTCTGATGTGTAATTTTATGGTATAGTCCTAGACCTATGGGTAGGTGCTTGAAACTTTTGCTCACTCACTTTGTTCGCTCACAAAATATGAATAATTTAGAATAATTTTCTTTTGTCAAAAAACCCCCTCAGTACGTCAATGCGAAAACGTAGTTTGTGAAACTACATATTGGCCGTTTAATATTTTTGATATTCGAATTCCACCCCCTTAAAAATTACAATAACCCATCACCGGTGGTGATGCAGATTTTTTAATGTTCTGTCCCCTCAAATATTTAGACTCATTACGCCACAGCCCAGGATGGAGTATTCTTTTCAAATGGGGAACTAAAAGCTTTTCATAAAGCACCTCTGTCACTTCAGGAATGACAATTAAGCGCACAAAAAAGGGCCTCTCCATGTTTAATAATGAATATTTGAGGTCATCCGTGTCATGAGCTACAAGTAAACTATGAACTGGTTTATTAGCTGTCATCCTATCTCTGTGTTGTTTTCCTGAGAAATGTTTGCAGGAATTTATTTACTCCTTTGTTTCTTCAGAAATGACTCACCAATGTCAGCTCTCTGTGTCTTCAATCTGACTGTGATAGATGTTTTTTTTAATGGGAGTTTCTTTGGTTCTGATGGAGGCGTAAGCAATGATCGTTGGAGAGAATACGATGGCGCAGTGGTTTTACCAAGGCCTGGCTCTGATGTAAGTCCATCTTTAACCCTTTTCATGACAGATTTTATTAAAAGGCTAAAGTGATCATGATTGCTTTTATGTTTCTGCCCACCGTAGGTTTAGCCAGAAGCATTATATTTTGGATTGTCTTATGTACATTCCTTTTTTTTGTTAATTATATTCCTGCCAAACGAAGTTTGAAGTGGGTATAGGAATTGGCATATTGTAGAATGGTTGTAAATCTTGCAGATTGAACTACTTCCGCACATACATTAGTCTTGGGCTGAAAATGTGTTACAAAAAGACACATTATTTCAATGGGTCGGAAACTGCATTGCCATGGTAACGGCATGACAACGGCATATTATGGCAATAAACAGTGGGAAATCTTGCGGAGTGAACTACTTCCTCATTTTTCGAGCAATGCTCATGAAATTTGGCACATACTTTGGTCTGGGCTGAAGATGTGCAGACACATTTTTTCAATATTTCGGGAACTGTGTTGCCATGGTAATGGCAAGACAATGGCATATTATGGCTGTAAATCAATGGGAAATCTTGTGGATCGAACTACTTCCTCATTTTTTGAGCTGTGCTCATGGAACTTGTCACACACATTGGTTTTGGGTTGAAGATGTGCAAAAGATATTGATTGTTTCGGAAACTGCGTTGTCATGGTAACTGCGTGGCAAGGGCATATTGTGGCAATAAATCAGGGGGAAATGTTGCAGATTGAACTACTTCCTCATTTTTCGGGCAATGCTCGTGGAATTGGCAAACATATTGGTCTTGGTAATAGTGCAAGATATGTTTTTTTTTAATGTGTCGGAAACTGCGTTGCAATGGTACTCGCACATTATGTCAAGAAATCAAGGAGATTTTGCAAATCAAACTACTTCCTCATTTTTTTCAAGCAGTGCTCATGAAATTTGGCACCTACACACTGGTCTTGTTGTGAAGATGCAAGACATATATTTTGAATGCGTCAGAAACTGTGTTGCCATGGTAACAGTATATTATGGCAATAAATCAGGGAAATATTTAGGATCAAACTACTTTCTCATTTCTCAAGCAATGCTCAGGAAATTTAGCACACACATTCGGGCTGGGGTATTTATCACCTTCAGTGATATTTCTCGTGTGATATCTGAAGAACCGTTTGAGTTACGAACTTCAAATTGTCGCATCAATGCAGAAATGCCCGTATGAGATGTGATAAGTGTTCTTTCGCAAATCAAAGAAAGAAGAAAGTTTGCTGTAAAACGTTACATTCTTTCTTCAAAACTTATCCAGAAGGAAGGTCACAGTAATTAAAAAACAATAGAGTTCCACAACTGGATATTTATAAGAAGAGCTTTAAAATCTGTCATATTTGTTAAGGGCTTTTCTGTGCACATTAAATTTCTGCACTGACACGACGAAATTGGACCAGTGTTTATTACCCTAGGTAGCTGATTTGATCATATTTTGAGGTATAGGTTAAGGTTCACAGAGGTTAATGAATGAAATTGGAGGTCTGTTTAGAACAGTTAGAGTGTAAATTAGAATAACTAATATGAATATTCATAGTGAGTTGATGATGTCATATACTCACCATTTTCCACACATAATGTATACAGAAATGACAAAAATTTCATTTTTCAACTATCAAAATTTCAATGTTGTCCTAAGTACGCCATACTTACAAATTGTACTGAGTCTAATATGTGTAGACATTATGGACAAGTGAGGAAGAGTGAGGGTATGACATCATCAACTCATTTGTTGAATATTCATATTGACTGTACAAGAACTATTTTGTGAAAAATAACAAAACTTTAATAATTCTTAAATGCATAATTTTTCATTTGAATTTCATCAAATTTTCACTGTTTTATTTAGGATTTTTTTTTTTACCATTAGTGAAATAAACTTCATCTTGTCCCGAACTGCATAATGGGTGCGTATTTCACAGTTGGTGCAAGCAAGAAAGGCCCTTTTGTGCTTTCCTGTATGCTGTAACATACATGTACCTAGTATGCAAATGTTATGTGCATTATGCCTCACAAAAATCTCTGTGGCTATCCACTGCAATTTGCATAATTACGCAAATATGCCTGCAGAATTCATCTTTCTCTTCTTCTTTATCCACCCCCCCCCCCTGCAGTGCTCAAATCCAAACACTGGAGACACTAACTTCCAACGTGATTACAACCTAATGGCAGAACGTGATGAACAAAAAGATCCATTCTATCTTGAAGGAGATCGTTTCTCTAATTTGGAAATGTATGAGGAAAGCGGCCAAGACATGTACATCATTTCATCAGGTAAATCTCTTTCAAATAGATGTAATTATTCTATGCCACTGTTACTGTAATGTAGAGGCAATACAGTTTTGGGTTTATATCATTCTCTTCCTTCATTCGTCTGTTGGTTTGTCTGTTCTGCCCACTTTTTGTTGCCTTGATTGCTTTGATAGCTTGAGAACTATTGATTAGATTTTAACCAACCAAAGGCTGGTGCTAGAAGGTATAGAGCATTGAAGGATGAAATAGAATTTAAGCTTTAACTCTTTGCCAGCTTCTTTCGACTATTGGCACAATCGTGCTATTAAATTGAACAATTTTAATAATTAGTTTTCTCCTTTACCTTCGTACCAGAAAAACTAAAACAAAGCTAGTGTGCTTAAGTGATATCCAGAGAATAATGACCAGCATTAGTACTGCTCTAAGGAAAGTACAGTTTGAAGGAAATATCCAAAGAGCAATCGTCATTATTTTCCCCTCAAAATTAATTCAGCAGGCAAAGAGTTAAATGTTATGTTCAATTTTGGTAGACCATAAAACTATTCCTCAGATTTCTTTGCTTTTAGTGGCCCAGTAGCAAGGTGAAAAGTAAAACTAAGTTGCTGTGAAGTTCTTTTTTCCTATGGAAGTTAATTATCAAGCAAATGACAGGCAAAGAATACTATTGATCGCTCGGCCAGGCGATCGAAAATCAGCTTCGACCTGCATCGCACGGTGCTTGCACACATATAAAACAAAAGAGAGATTTGTGCAAGAGACATTGCGAAGCACTCTGATCATTGTGTGGGGAGCAGTCAGGGTGCAGGGGGTTCTTGCATAGGGCAGAGTGTAACCATTACATTCTGTTCCTTTCAGAGATTTACTCTAAAATTCAGTGGAAATCATGAGTGGAATATCATACGATCTTACACAAGTATCTTTTTGTACAAGGCAGACAGTGTGAGACTATATTTGGGCAATTCCACGGCAGGGGTGTAATTCCGTTACCAACATTTTAAGACTTTCCGTGCCTCTTTTGTACTCTGCCTCCCTACTCACCGTTTGATACTCTGTAAATATGCCCATTATTTCATGTGAGCTCTTTTATTCCCACAAATTTATTCTTACATTCATGATATTGTGGTATAACACTTCGGTAACGGAATTACCGGAAAAAAGCGCCAATTTCTAACTTCATGTCTTTTAAAATCAAACATGCATTATACCAACACAGACTAGGATTGTGGAATTCTTTATTGTTTCAGCTTTTTTTAATTCAAAGGCTTGGCTATTCATGGCTATCAAAGTGATTGTTCCAATGCGGAATTGCCTATTTTAGTTTCAGGCCAGTTTTTGATTTGCTCCCCAACTGTACATGAGCTTTGATATAAAGTCAAAGATGAGCTGTCACATGTACTGAAAGTCATCTTTTATATTGTTAGAGAAGAGCTTGGTTTCATTTTGAAGTTTACTTAATGGTTTCACAGTGATATCAGAAAACTGTTTACATATGTAAAGATAGACAAGAGAAGTAGTAACCTGCCATAAAACGAAAAAAATTTTGTGATAAGAAACTTTCATGAGTGTTAAGTGATGGCCAGTTTTTGCATCGCAACAAATGCAAAGTGCAGAAATTTGATGGTTCATCACATGTGATTCATGGCTTCATGGAAATATTTTGCAAATCTGAAATGTTCACAAAGTTCTGAAAATTATGTGCTCAAGAAAGATTCTAGTTTAACGGGAGTTGGAATTTTTTTTTATAACCCCTATTGTGATGATATGTAATGTTTGTAGACTTAGTATTAGTATTAGTAATTTCCTCTTTATTTTCATAGAAAGAGGATGCTTGTATCAGTTTAACGTGGATTCAACTGAAAGAGATCTTGGAAGTCAATGTCCAGTGAGTATAAACACCTGATCTGATCTCACTAATCATGATAATGATAGTGATACACTTTTCACTTATATAATGTAAGTGAATGACAGTGCAAATAAATATGGTCAGGGCTCTGTTTCATAAAACTTGTTGTCAGTAACAACTGCCATGTTTCTATGACAAATTTGCTCTCAGCCAATCAGATGCAAGGTTTTCAGTAGCTTAAAAAAGTTATTACAACTTGTCATTGATAACAAGTTTTATGAAATGGGGCCCAGATTCAACCAGTTTTTCCAGTAATAAAACAATTTGGGTCCTGTCAGTCAAACACTACAGACCCTTCTTAGATCCCATCTTCTGCAGCTGATGTCTCACAGGGGTGGAGTATTGGCTAAAAATATTATCATGGAGGTCTCCCCCAAGCCTCTAAACATCTTCCATTACACCGAAAGTTTATATTTTCATGTTCGAAACACAAGAGAATGAAATTGTGGAGAAAAATTTCATTTTCTTGTCAGGTAATCATAAAAACGAGATTGATGTCAAGAGAGAATTCTCATCCTACTTTTTCTATCTATTCCTCTATCCTTCTCTCATCATCTATCTTCAATTTACCCCTTCATCCTTCTCTATTAAATTCTCTTTATCTTTTACCTTCCCTTCTATCCTCTTATTTTCTTTATCTTCCATCTACCCATCTATCCTTTTATCATCCTATCTACCCCTCCATCTCATCCCCCCCTTTTCTTTTCCCATACTCTATCTTCTCTCAACCTCTGTCTTCTCTAACTCTCTGTCTTCTATCTACCCCTCTGTCCATCATTTTCTCATCCTATATCTGCTGTCTACCCCTTTTAATATCTTTTTCTCATCTTCTGTCTTCTATCTACCCATCTGTCCTTTTCTCATCCTGTATTTTCTATTCATCCATTTATCCTTCTCACTTCTTTATCTCCTCACCTGTCACCACTCAATGCCTCTTTTGTCCTCTTCCATCTTCCTCTTATCCTCAATCTTATCTTTATCTTCAATCTACCCCCCTCTATTCTTCTTATATCCTCTCTCTTCCATCTCTGGCTTTATCATTCTTTCATACTCCACCTTCTACTTACTGCTCTGTCTTTTTCTCACTCTCCTTATCTTCTGTCTATCCCTCCATCCTCATCCTGTACCTTCTTTCTACCCTCAATCTTTCTCACATCCTCTATCTTCTATCTTCTATCTCACCACTCTATCCATTTCCCATCCTCTATCCTCTATGTTTCTATTGTTTTCTAATCATTTTATCTTCTCTCTGCTCCTTTATCTTGCTCTCATCCTCTTTGTCTGTTATCTATCCTTCCATCCTTCTCTCACCCTCTTATCTTCTCTCTGCTCCTTCATCCTGCTTTCATCCTCTGTTCTTTTCCCCTCCATCCTTCTCTCATCCTCTATATTCTTTCTACTCCTCTGCCATTCATGTCTCTTTCTTCTAACTATTACTTTGTCTTATTCTCATCTGTTGTATCTTTTTGTAATCTGCCTGTCTATCCTTTTCTAACCACTTATCTGTTGTCTGCTTCTATCCTTCTTATCCTCTTATCTTATCTTCGTTTCCAATGTACAGGTTCCTGTAGTAGACAATCCGATTCAAGACTTGGAACTGTTGCCTGACAACGAGTACCTGGTCACTGCATATGGCAGTGTTTATGATATTAGCAATTGCATTGGTATGTTTCCGTCTTCCTACATTCTTTCAAATTATGTCATTTACATTGTGAGTATTGTTGAAGAGAATTGAAGAATAGCATATAAAGAGGTCTGGGCCCCATAACACAAAGATTTGCAATCAATCGCAAAATTGTGACAGCCAATCAAAACCATTGTTTCATGCACATCTCTTTCAAAAAGGTGACCCTGGGTCAGTCAGAATGGTTGTTTTAAATTTGCGATTGATCACAAACCTTTGTGTTACGGGCCCCTGATGTTATATTTGATTGATTTACTGACTCATGATTAGCTTTTATACTTTCACATCATCGCATCTCTGTTATATGAAATAGAGTCCAAACTATAATGTTCTAATCATGTTGGTTTTTCTTAAATGAACAAGATCAACAACAATTAGAATGATGGAATTTCCAAGGTGGAGCAGAATATGGACAAGGAAATACAGACTGTAATATCTGGCTGTTGTCCTCTGGTAGCTTTCAGGACAAACTGAAGATATCTGATAATCGATTGTGATTGGTCTTTCACCAACTAGACTCATAAACCCGTTGATTACTGAATTCTATCATTGCCATAGACTTTATACAGGAGCCACCGGTTCCAGTAGGCAATGGGTTATGAGCACTATACTGCTCTACTTTGGCAAAAGGAAGCAAGTGAAATATCAACCAAATTTGAGATATTGAGGATTTCATGAAAATACCTAATGTGCTCTTCTTCTGGGCCAAATTTTATGCATGAACACTCATTGAGCTAAGAGATACGTTAGGCAAGACATCATGGTACTGCATTGACGTCGGTGTAAAGGACAGATATATTTTGCCCTTTTACAGGAAATGTCATTTTTGCCACATGCTTCCTTTTGCCAAATTAGGGCAGTATAGTATTGGTGAAGGCTCTTGACTGTCCTACAGATGGTCTTTGGTTTGATTCTTGCTTGGTGCTCACATCCCTGGACAAGGTGTATTGCCCACATTTGTCCTCCTTAGACCCAGGTGTAGCTATCTGGCATTATTGGGGTAATAATGATTCCATGGCCTTCGAGGAGGGCAGGAATCAAACTAATGAGATTAGCCTAGATATTGAGATTAACTGTCAGTTGAATTTCATGTAAAGTACAACTTTACTTCAAACTTGGTCCTTGTATGTTACAGGAAGATGATGTGATTATATTTTAGGTTACAAAGGTGAGGGTCAAAGGTCATAGAGGTCAATTTCTGAAATTCAGGTGTTATCTTTATTAAAGCAATATCTCAACAACCATTTTACTTATGAATTTGAAACCTGGGGCCCGTAACACAAAGGTTTACGATCAATCGCAAATTTAAAACAACCATTCTGATTGGTCCAGAGTCACCTTTTTGAACAAGATGTTCATGAAACAAAGGTCTTGATTGGCTGTACAAAGTTGGGATTGATTGCAAATCTTTGTGGGCTCTGTCGTTAGTATGTAATACTGTAGGAAGATGATCTGTATTTTGGGGTATGCATGTCAGAGAGGTCAGTGTTTGAAATTTCAGGTATTGGCCTTGTTATATTTAGTTCAAAGGTCATAGAGGTATATTTTTGAAATGGCAGGTTTTGGCATTAATATAAACAATGTTTTGAGAACTATTGAGTTATGAACTTCAAACTTGGTACTTGTATGCATCACCATAATTAGACAAATGGATTATATTCTGGTTTATTTGGTCAAAGGTCACAGATGTCAATATATGAAATTTCCTGTGTTGGCCTCGTTAACACGTTATCTCAAGAACCATTTGAGTGTCAAAGCTCAACAAAGGTCATAGCGGTTAATGTGGATGAATCAAGATTTGTTTCATAGTTTATAGTATCTCTTTATTTCAACTCTTTCTTTTACTGGATTATAAGGAGACAAAGCGATTAGACTTTTGGGTTGTTAGGCCAGAGGCTAAAGGTCAAAGAGTTCAATTAACATGTAATGATAAGGGTTTTTTGTGTGTATTACATGTAGGTTTCTTTTTTGTGGATATGTGTAATGTGTTTTTATGCCTCCGCCCACTGTAGGTGGGTGCCGGAGGCATTATGTTTTCGGGTTGTCCGTCCGTCCATCCGTCTGTCCCGTTTTCGTTCTCGCGATAACTCAGGAACCGTTTGACGGATCAACTTCAAACTTGGCTCATGTATGCATATGGGAGGGACAATGATCTGATTAGATTTTGGGATCTCAAGGTTAAAGGTCAAACTTCTTAAAAGGTCATTATGTACATAGAAATGGTTCTCGTGATAACTACACAACCATTTGACGGATCAACTTCATACTTGGCTCATGTATGCATGTGGGAGGGACAATGATCTGGGGGGTGTAACATAAAGAGATACAATCAATCTTACAATCAATTGTATCTCTTTAGTACATGGTTTGCCATAGACTTACGATTGATATAAGTCGTAAGATTGATTGTATTTTTTATGTTACACCCCCCTGATTAGATTTTGGGGTCTCAAGGTCAAAGGTCAAAGGTCATAGAGGTCATTATGTACATAGAAATGGTTCGTTCTCGCAATAACTCAGTAACCATTTGACGGATCAACTTTAAACTTAGCTTACGTATGCATATGGGAGGGACAATGATCTGATTAGATTTTGGGGTTTCAAGGTCAAAGGTCAAATGTCATAGAGGTCATTATGTATATAGAAATGGTTCATTCTCACGATAACTCAACCATTTGCCGAATCAACTTCAGACTTGGCTCATGTATGCATATGGGAGGGACAATGATCTGATTATATTTTGGGGTCTAAAGGTTAAAGGTCAAGGTCATAGAGGTCATTATGTACATGAAACTTGCTTGTTCTTGTGATAAATCAACAACTCTGTGACAGTTCAATTTCAAACTTGGCTCATGGTCTCATAAGATTTGGAGGTCACATGGTCAGTTCAAGGTCAAAGATGTCATTGTATATATGAAAATAAATCAAAATGAATATCCTATATATTTCTGATCTGGCAATGGCGGAGGCATAAATTTCGACATCAGTTTTCTATGTTTTTCCACCATAATTCGATTAAAGTTTAAACCATGAAGTGAACTGAATGTAGGCGGAGGCACATAGGAGACACAGTCGCATTCATTTTGTTTGTCGAGTGGGATATAGTAAGGCTTCCGTTCGTATGTCCGTCCGTCTGTATGTCCATCTGTAACAAATCTTGTGTGAAAGCTGGTTTCCATTCAGTAACATAAGTAATGTTTGACATATTGTAATGAAATTTGATATTAAGGAAATGCTATGAAGATTTATATTCCACATACTAAGATTCTTGCTGTAGGATTGGCCAAAACTCAATCACGTGATTAAGTGTAGTTTCGCCATCAATCATCACCCGATAAGAAAAATTTGTCAATTCGCAGTGATGGAACTTTTGTGTTTCACTGACCACTTCAGTATATGGTGTCACAACACGTTATCAGTTATTTCCAGAACGCGCGAAATAAAAGTGCGTTGCCACTCTGATTTTTTGTTTCATTTTTCTCCATCACATGCAGCGATAAATTCTTATGTGAAGTTACAATTACTTGCACAAGCCAAAGTCATTTGGCCAGCCGACATGACGCGCACGTGTACGTACTTCTCGTAGAGAAGTGAATCAAATGTTATTACAGGGTAGTTCATTTTCTCTCTAGAATGATTGCAGATGAGAAATATAAAGCAAATAATCACCTTTTGGTTTCAGGTGACGAGACAAACTATCACTTCCTTGGCGATCTGGATGTACATGCTATCTTTCCTCAGCTTCGCTTCAGAAAGATAGCTACATCAAGATCACCTCGGAAGTGATAGTCTGTCCATCACCTTCACCAACGATGATTATTTGCTTAATATCCCAAGTTCAATCTTTGAGTATGTCATAGGTCATTAAATATGCAAAATAGCTAATTATGTATGCAAAAATGTGGTTTCCATTCAATAACTTTAGTAATATATGATGGATTTTAATGATATTTGGTATGAAGGTACATGGTATCAAAATACAGCCTAAGTTTGATTTCAGAGTATGTAGGTCAAAAGCCAAAGGTCAAAGCTCATTAAATATGCAAAGATTAATGTGTCCGAAATTGTTTTTTCTGTTCGACAACTTTAGTAATGTTTGACAAATTTTAATGAAATTTGGTATGAAGGTACATGTTATCAAAATACAGCCTAAGTTTGATTTCAGACTATGTAGGCCAAAGGCCAAATGTCATAGCTCATCAGATATGTAAAAAAAGCTTTTTATGTTTCCAAAAATGTGGTTTTCGTTCGATGATAGTAATGTTAGACAGATTTTGATGAATTTTGGTTAAAAGGTAAATTGTATGAAGATATATCTTTTGCTCAATCTTTGAGTATGTCATACATGTAGCTTATTAAATATGTGAAATAATTATGTATGCGAAAATGTGGTTTCTTTTTTATAGTAATGTTAAACGGATTTCAATGAAATTTGGTAAGAAGTTACATGGTATGAAGATATGGCCCAAGTTTGATTTTCGAGAATGTAGGTCAAAGATCAAAGTTCACACTTCATTAAATATGCGTGTACCTGTATGCAAAAATGTGGTTTCCATTTGATAACGTAAGAAGTAAAGTGATTGCTAATTACATGTATGTACATTTGTATCTGGTGAGGGGATCCTACGTTTTGCGTTTCCCTTGTTTATTTGGTAGTTCTAGGTGAAGTTGCATAAAAACTTGCTATTATAGTAACTTTGCTATCTATGGTAACTACCATGGTAACGTTGCTCAACAGCCAATCAAAATCCAGCATTCCATGAAAGTTACCATTGATGGCAAAGTTGTTATAATAGCAAGTTTTATGCAACGGCACCCTCTATTATGAGATTTGACCATTTAAGAGTTTTATTCAAGATCACCAGGATTTTGAAAGATATTCTTTTCAGTACTGGGAACCAGAGCAGATTTAGATGCTGTTGACCAGCTAAGTGTGTTATTTCACCACCTCTGTCATGTTTCTTTTCAACTCATTTTTTTCATGATCTTTCTTCAATGTACATGTAGCATCAGAAGAACCACAAGCAGATATAGGAATGTCTCCCAGCGCTGGAAACTTCACGGCACGACCAAACTCAGTCTTTGAATTCGTCATTGACACCACTACAACGGGCTTACCAAATATCATTTGCAATGAGACGTCAGTCACAGACAGCAACGACAAAGCATATCTGATGTTGAAAAATGAGAGCCTAGATGCCACTGATACATTGATCCAGTATAGAATTCTGATCCTGGATGACTGCTTGGTGATGTTCAGCGATGTGACTAATCTGAATTACACCATCCAAACTTACGGTATGTTCGAATCTTTTAAAAATATTCAATACATGAGTATGGGAGTTGTACAAAGAAGGCTTAATTTAAAGTTTGGAGTTTATATTCTGAACCTGATTTTATCTTAAAATATTTGATTGGAAGATAAAATAAACTTGGTATCCTGAGACCTTGTCTAATCTCAGATATTTTACCATTATACGTATTCTCTCAGCCTCTTACCTCCAGCATGCCTGTTACAGTTAAAGGCATGATATGAGCAACTTTTACACTAACACCACTACCTTTATAGGAGACAGATGAAACAAAAATTAAAGTAACATGGAGACTATTTCATCTCTCAGATGCTTGGTATGAACAACATTTCTGGACTTGTAAGCTCACAGCTAGCATGGCTATCAAAATAAAGAAATCGGTCTTATTGTTGACTGTGATACTGGAGCAACATTCCTGTGGAATAATCGAATTCATTTCAGAGTTGCATTTTTTTTTTAAAATTCATATTGTCCCTGAAATGATTTTTCTAAAGGTGTGCTGAAACAGCCATGGCTATTAGCTATATAAATTTCTCTGAGGGATGACAAAAACTGAGTCCTTTTACCATGCAAATTCTTGCATTTATCCAAAGTCTTATAACATTATTTGCATTGTTTGCAGATGCAAGCTGAAAAATTATGTATTGAAAACAACTATTCAAAACCTTATTTGAATAACAAAAGAATATAGATGTATCATTCACAACAAAGATGCAAAATCAATATGAAATTTTAGCAATATTTCTTTGTTTCCAAACAAAAAAAAAAAACCCAGAAAAATATCACATTCTTGTCCCACACTTTGAAATGTGTGTGTTCCCTTGTGCTGTGTGAGCACTCTGAGCTGGTGGTCTATGGATAATGCACATGTGCACTTTCCTATAAAAATGATGATGTCAAAATTGTGTGGGCAGAGCATGAATCCAGCGTCATGGTCACTGTTTGAAATTATTGCAAGATTATGTGTGAAAATGATGTTCTAACTCAGAAAGAAAAGAAGTCTCATCAGCAAAACTCCCTTCAATTATGGAGTATACACCCTCGGGGGGATATGTCTCATTGAAGCGGCAAGCCTGTATATCATTAGCCTTTTGACAAGGCCTCGCGACTCAGATTATTTTCAGTGGCTGAGATGAGACTAGCCAGCGAGGAAGGGAGATAGAGATACCCCGAGTTAACGCGCGATCGAGTGACACAGTCACGAGGCCTCTTGGAACCTGGCTTTCACTGCTCTGCATGAATTATTCATGAGTGTGCATTAGTATGCTAATAAGCCAACTTTGAATTATTGACCAATCAGAACTACCAGCACCCAGCTGGCTTGTTCGTGATTCATTCATTATCAAGACATGTATGAAAATGTAAAAGACGTTAATGAATTTTACTTACAAGACAAACATATAAATAATAAATACAAAAGATCACAAATAGATATACATCATGTAATTTGAAAGGCAAAATTAGAATAAAATAACATGCCGTTGATGAGTTGAGCTAAAAATCATAAGTGAGATGATTGAAATTCCCCTGTATATAAAATGAACCAGTCCGGCCGAATGTTTAAGTCTTGAGTTCTAGTCCATTTGTCAAAGCAATTGTTTTGTGTCATTATACGTTCAAGTGTACTGTGTGCGTGATGAATAATAGCCTTGACAAAAATTGTGACGTCTCGAACAAAGGCAATTTGCACGTGCAGAGAAAAATCAAGTTTATTTACATTGTGCAGGTTGATGCTATACACCAGCCAAAGGTTTGCTGGGTTGCTGTCAGTACATTTGTTTGCGAGTAGACCAACGTGATTTCGTCGTGATGGTTAGGGAATTCTTTTGGAAATATTACATGAAAATTTTGTTATTGTCGTCTTCCCACAATGACAAATTATCATGGAGTAAAACTTTGATGAGGGAGGAAGACTACAACTTGCATGTGCAAGTTAAATTATTCAGTAAATATTTCAATTGTGAAATAAGAATTTAAATGAAATAGATGATCTTCAATCATGAAAATTGCTTTCTGTCTGACTGTAACTGTGAGTGTGATGGGGGGATTTGATTTGATTTTTTTTTTTTTTTTTTTTGCTGGCAGGTTGTCATGCCATGCATGAGAAAGTGTGGAAGTGGTCAGAGCCACTCTCAAGACACTTTCTGGGCTCCGGTGAGCCCAAGTTTTTTCCATGAATCTGCTTGGCTCTTCATGAGCGAGACCAAGGGTGAATACTGCATGAAGCGGTACCGGAACTCAAAGCTGTCGGGGTTGGGGATGTGGAGTCCGTTGTAGTGGTACTGGTGCCTGCAGTTTGAGTGCGAAGAAAGTCCGTACACCATGGGATAGCCTGGTAAATAGCTAGCACTTTTGCCATATCCAGTGGGAGACTACTAACGAAAGCATCTTGCCCATGAAGAACTGAAAGAATCGCCCTCAGTTGTAGATCCATGAAGGCTGAAATCTTCAAGCTTTCGCGAGGCATATTCCGTACTTTTCAGCAATAATTCGTCACAAGCCGTGGTCTAGAACATCGCCATATAGCTATAGCAGTCCTGCCGCCGGAGTACAGGGTACAATTCAGCGATCGCTCATTAGAATTTAAATTTGCATGCCAAATACAATTATGCTGACGTCATGCGAGGATACATTTGTTGAATGGGTGCTACCCTTTTGGGTAGCAGAAACAAAGGTTAACATAAGAAATTCAAGCCAGGTTCCTAATGGCTACGCGGCCAAGCGAGCTTTCGCGATTAGTCTCATTCTAGTCGCTCGCCTTCTGATATATAAATCACATCGGATTCTACACGGGGACACAGAGCCTTGGCTAAAGGCTAGTACATCATCCGCATAAACAAAAACGTAGAAAAAGGGTCGTTTTTCAGCACTGGGCGGGGAACCTGGGGATCTAGTTTAGGTATCAAAAACAGGTAAAATCAGAAAAAAGTGAAAAGGAGGGTCTTCAGAATGGGCTTCGGAACTACAAATGATTGTTAAAACGGGGGTCTTTGGAAAGGTTCGCCTGCGTGTGAGTGCGTACGTATCCCTATGGAATGGGCATGAGTGCATGCAGCTAGCCCGGCGGCAAGGTCGCCGGGTGTGCTCACGCAGAGGCGATGGTCGGACAGCGCTCTGCGGGCCGCTTTTCACCAAAAATGCAGCTCATTGTAGCGGATCAATGCGGCCAGAACGGCGTAACAAAAAACATGTGAAACTTTGGAACGGTTTTCTTTCTTCTTTTTTCTCGATAAGAAGAAAATGCTATGCTTTGGAACGGAAATGTGAGTGTAAAAAAAAAAATTTTGTCTCCTGCTTTCCATGTAAAACTGCACATTTGTGGACATGCCTATGGAGATTGCGTAGTTAAGATGCATTGTAGATGCCCAAAGTTGACCCTAAGCATCTTTGAATACCATTACAAAATCCGCATTATCTTTGTCATTAGAAAATTGTCTGGATACTAAAATCTCAGAGATTTACCGATATTCCGATTGTAGTCGCACCTTCCATAATCAAGCGCATAGCGGTATCATCGTATAAAGGCCGGAATGATGAAGTAAACAACTGTGGGCGCATTAAATTTTCTGTAACAAGCGCGCGATCACGCGTGATATATGCCTGTTGCTCCGGTTGACAAGCGCAAGTAGGTCAATATGCAAAATACGATGACCCTGCGTGATACACGTCTTTGTAGCTTCGTAATTCCGAAAATAAACATTTTATGGAGAGGTCGGTAATATGACGGGTCGGTATTAGGTACACTGATCATACTTCCTCTCCCCCCCCCCCCCACTTTTATCTTGAGCATCTTCCTCTTTTAACCAGTCTTGCTGAAATGGTTCTCAGAATACTGATTCAAAAAGATTTAAAGGTTTTTTTAATTTCATTCACTTATAAAATGTGTAACTATACCTATACATGAACATCAATATTGATAAAGTTATCTACAAAGGAGTGAGAGAGGCTAAATATTTGGATAGAATATTCTAGATGATGATTAGCTGTACAAATTTCCGAAAATCATGAATTATGCAAGGTTTGAATGTACGAAGTTAGCCTTACTAAAACTGTACACGACTGTGTACGGGTTAATGGAAGTTTGAAGAAAACAAAGGATAATTTTTGCACCCATGGATGGAACTCATTGAGACCTGGGGCTTGTTTGACAGAGACTAAGATTGACTGAAATCGCATTAACTATAGCAGGCCATTCATGCCACTATTTACTTTCACCATCAGTCTTTCTATGGATATGTAAAAAATAATGGTCACAAATATACAGAATTGACTTTTTTTGTTTTTTTCATCGATGAACTATAAGAAAATGTCAATTCTGTAGATTTTTTACCATGATTTGCATATCCCTTGAGCGACCAATGGTCATAGCAAACAATGGCATGAATGGCCCCCCATAGTTAAGTTCAATTTCAGTCAGTCTTTGTGAAACACCCTCCAGGGGTTCCATTGCTGGCCCTTTTCTGTGTTAACTGGGTGCAGGTGCAAAGAGTTGTCTACTCACAAGCCACTGTAATTTTCATATAGAGTGTATTCTAGTTGCCATATTTTTTTTTTTTATAGAATTGATATTCTCATATATCTTAAATGTAGTATTGTGACAAGGAACCCCTAACATATAAAAACAAATACTTTCTACTGTTTTGTACACTGCTTTGAAGAAGGAAATGCATGTATAATTAAATATTTATTTTGTATGTACATGTACCAGTGAACACAGACATTCTCTGTTTTTGAGCCGGTGTGATAGTCGATGTGTTCCGGGTTCCGCAGGAACGAAATGGCTAGTCGATTCGTTCCCGGAACCAAACGACTAGTTGATTCGTTCCTGCGGAACCAGACGTCTGATACTACTTTTGGCTGATACGTTACGAAAGCCGCCGTTTGGTTCCGACATTAGCCAAGAGTTTCGGGGTACATTTCAGAGGCCACCGAACGTTATTAGAGGGAGAGGGGAGCTGACACCCAAACAGGCGAAATCCAGATCCTGCAGATAGGCCCTAGCGGGGGGTTCAGGGGCGGCAACCCCCTCCCCATCCCCGAACCCTTGGTTTTTTTCTGATTTTGAAATTCTATTTCTATATTTACAATTTTTATAATTTTTTTAAGATTAATAATTTTTTTTTTTTTTGCCGAAAGTGTGGGGGAGCCCCGCCAGCCCCCCTTCCGCCCCTGAATTTTGATTATTAATATTATCAAGAGTATTATTAAACATTGTCATTGTCAGACGGTCTCTCAAGTCTTTGTAAATGCAGTTTATATTGAATAGGTTTAAATAACAGTCATTAAGAGTTCTGATGAATTTATATGTTCCGGATATTCTGATAGTGTCTGCAAAGGAGTTAACAAAATGTTTATATTTCTATTTTGAGAAGTCTTATTCTCAATAAGTTATCCAAAAGTATATGCACTGTGAAAAAAATGGGCAAATGCTTTGCCCAGCGTTGGGCTTATAGTCAACCCAACGAATTGTTAGGCAATGTTTTACCCAAGGTTATGCATTTCCCAACATATTGGCTTTTGCCTTTGAGTAGCTTAAAGTGCTTTCTATATTGCTCAGTTGTTGGTCAAATCTTTTTAACCAACTTTTTTTTTTTTTTACCAACATCAACTTGCCCTTTTTTTTTTTGGTCACAATGTGGTTGCAAAATAATATCCAGCATCAAAGAAAATACTAGTGTACCCTCTAATAAAATTCTCCCTGAAAAACAGTGGCGTAATTATTCAAAATAATTTGAGGGGGCAAATACATACATTTCTGAAAAGTTGCCAGCTAGCGAAGAGAGCAATCCTAAAATCGACTTGTTTAATGAAAATGTTATTTCGTCATGCAAAGATCAGGACATAATATCCGGGAGGTAATTTAATTTGTTCCCCTTTCCCTTTTTTTTTATTCATTTAATTTTTTAATTTTATTTATTTATTTTTTTTGGAAGGGGGGGGGAGCTATTTCCCCCAAGCCCCATAACAGTATGCCGGTGCTGAAAAAAATGATAGCACCTAATATACCTTTTTTCTTGTGTATAATAATTAATGTCTATGCTATATTAATGTTGAATTCTCGATGAACAGATGTGGTGATTTCTAATGAATTACATGTAACTTTTAAGAGGAGCAAACAATTATATTTGACAGCACACTTTTACAGTGGCATACTCCAAGTGACACTTAAATGTTTTCTTTTCTTTTCAAATTAGGACAAAATATCATTTGAAAAAATCATTGAAAATACAACAACCACCTTAGCAACATAAGGCTCATGCTGTTTGTCATGATCCATTCCTATCAGAGCCCAAATGATAATCGTGTGCTTGTTGTTGTTGTTGTTGTTGTTATAGTTTATATTTTGTTTTGATTTGTTCAGTTTTTAGAAATTGCATTGAAAAGTTTGTGCCTACTAGCGGAAGGGCGGAAAACACAAGTTCAAATCATTAATGCAAACTAAGCAACATTAATCCCGGGCATTAATCTGCAAAATATACTAAACGTACTCAGATGAACCTCAAAAGAAAATAACAGAATTACCTAAAGGGATTAGTTACATCTTATCAACTTATCGGGAAAAAAGTACAATTGCAGTAAAGTGGAAACTAATTTTCCATTTTATCTTGAAAATGTCACATAATACATGCACCTTTCAACTATTGCCACATAGATACATTATAAGAAATCATGCCACTTATCGTTTTCTTCATAATGCAGTAATAAATATAAATCAGAAGTTAAACCAATGGACATGGTTTCGAATATAACCCCTGCAATATGCCCACAGGACATTACAATTCCTTGACATATTATTATCCCTATTTACCCGATTTAACTTAACCCCCGTGAATATTAGAAAATTTAATTTTCAAAGAAGTTTTGGGCTTACTTATTTCATGCAACTGCACAATACTTTCGAAATTGCCCATAGTCTCTGCGCAGAAAGTCATGAAAAAAACTCTGGAAATGTCCTTTGTGTGACACTTTTCACGGTAATTCACAATAATTAAGTTTTGTCTTTTTTAGTAAATGACGATCTTTCGGCCCTTTGATCTAAGTAACGCACTGATCTGTACATAAAGATATTTTTAAAAAGTATTTAAAAACTCAAAATCCTTGTATTGTGTCCTAATAATGTCATCATCTCATCTCATTTCAGTCCACATCATCATCATCATCCTTTTCCCACACTCTGCCTGTATGTTCCCACACTCTCTGTTTGTTTTCAGTCTGATATACTAATCTCCTCCCCTGCTGCGTCACTCAGATGGCAGCGAGTACCAGACATGTTATGTAACTGGTAGTCTGGAATGTAGATGTACCTGTATATGTGAGTTGTTGTGATGGAATAAACTTACTAGCAGTTTGATTCTACATCGATGAGTCATGAGCAATGGCGTAGTTAGGATTTCATTGGGGGAGGGGGCGGTAGTAAGCACGCGACACGTGCGAATGACCTAGGGGGAGGGTGCAGGGAGGGGGGGGGGGGGCTTGAGGAAGCTCGGACGTTGCTTTGTCGTTGTTCCTTGTCTGCTCCCGCTTTTCTTACATTCTCCTACCTTTTTCTCATCTCGCTCACGCTTTTTCTGTTTTCTTTTTTTCTTCCCCCTTTCTTTCTGGCGTTTTGGATGGGGGAGGGGGACCGCCCCCATCGCCCCCTGGCTACGCGCCTGGTCATGAGTCTAGTTGTCTGTCACACAGAACACAAAACCTTGATTGATCTTTGAAGTCACCCCTATAAGAGTTTTATTCTTATTCACTCTAAATGCACTCCTTCTCAAATTCACCGTAACAGGGTGAATGCGTTCACTCTTTTTTGATGAGGGAAAGAATCGTTAGAATTGCACTTTGACACTTACAGCATTTAGGGAGTCATCGGGCCCCTTAACAGAAAAAGCCACCAGTGTTTGAAAAAATCATGGATACTACTAGTATCCATGAAAAAAATGTAGGCTGTCATTTTAGCAAACACACAAATATTAGGGTGTGAAAAAGATAAAACTCGTTTAAGTGTAAATGGACCCCTGAACAGAAAGGAACCCTTTCCCCTTCCTTTTTAGTAACAAAAAAAAACAAAACAAAACAAAGAGGAAGGTGGAAAAAATCAGGGTTTGATATTTCAAAAAGCAAAGAATATATATTATACATTTAACCATAAAAACTCCTTTCAGGTCAGCCCAAAAAGCATGGAGGCTTCGTTGGTGAATTTAGAATGAACAAGTGATCAAAAAGGGGGGAAAAATGGTGAGAGAATTTGGAACCGAATTGGATGACCAGCCTCCGATACATGAATGCATTAATTAATATATAGATACATAAAACAAACTGAAATAAGAGTATGAAGAAGGATATTCTAGAATTACCAATATAACAGCTGACGCGGAAGCTAATTTGATACATCGTGTTCATTTAATGAATTAGAGTAAAGTTTATAGATGTGTGTTAAAATATATCAAATTTTGACCCCGCCTCGTCTCCCCCCCCCCCAAAAAAATGAGAACGAATGAATAAGAGAATAACTTTATAGACAGAATAGAGTCATCGGAATACAAATCCCATTCCTCGCCGAGCGCCCCCCCCCCCAACAAGCATACGTCTTGGCATCAATAACTTCACACAACTGACCTTATTCACTGACCCCCCCCCTCCTTATGAGCAGGAATCAGTGTATTTCTACCATATCTGTTTTTTACGTGTATACCAAATTCTGAAGTAGGCAACTTGTGGCTGATTTGGAGGAGTTTGATTGGCTCCAAAAGGGGACCAGAAGAGTACACTTTTCTTTAGGGGTGTTACCATGACGTGATACGTTAGCACAATAGAGATTCGGATCGCCTTCGCAACTAAATCCTTCGTCGAATGGTCGAAAGGAACCAATCGCCTGGTCAGAACCAATCGCCTATGACGATCGCATTTAGTCGACCAAAGCGGATCTAATCGGCGGGTAAATATTCAGCCGATTGGTTCCGAAGGATCCAATCGACTGCCCGGGACAAATCGACTATGACACCGGCATTGGTGAAGTCTTATAAAGCCATGTGACTGCAAAAGTTCATTCAGTTGTCCTAACCCCATGTTTCTGTGCTTTTATTCTGTCATTTGATTTGACTCATACAATTCCTTTGTAGTCTGTAATGCATTGACTAAGAAAAAAAAATTTTCTTTTTTTTTATTTACAGCCAATTACACTGAAGGTGAACTTGATCAAAGATGTGATGATTGGAAAAAGGCCAATGATACTTATGAATACTTGAGTAGCAGTGAAACATGTGGATCGGTAAGTAATCGCACTTATGATTATTTCTGCTAGTCTAGACCTTCCTAGATGTGTGTTTTTGCAGTATGCAGAGAGTCACAGTAAAAATCTACACAATTTTGGCATAATTATGGCTCCGTTCATTATTGTGGAGCCACCAAGCTAACGAGGTGGAGTGAAAACAATGGATCCGTAGTGAGGTCCATCCATCGATCGTCTGTCCGTGATGCTTACAAAACTTGAATAACTTTGCGAATATTACCCCTTTTTAATCCAAACTTGTATGATAGATGCTTTATAGGGGCCTCAGTGTTATTTGGGGGTCAAATGTCATGTATGTAGGTCTGAGGTCAAATGAGGTCAAATGTTAAAATTTACCCGCAAGTTTATAGTGGGGTTAGTTACATTCGAACCATATGTCCATTTTGTAACCTATCTTGGATGGTAGCTGCCTTACAGGGACCTCATTATTTTGGGTCAAAGGTCAAGTATGTAGATCAAAGGTCAAATGTTTCAATTTACCAGAAACTCCAACTCTCCTGTTTTTTTTGGCAGGAGATCTCCCGCTTTGAGTCCATTTTAACAAAATCTCCTGCTCTCCCGCTTGAGTTTGAATTTCTCCTGCCCTAGCTGTGTTTCTCCTTTTTTCTCCTGCCCAATGCCCTTTTGTCTCGCCCACCAGAGGTGAAGGTGAGACTAAGGGATCCAAATGGCGTACGTCCATCTGTCGTTGGTCTGTTACAAATGTTAAAGTTTACCTGCAAGACTCTCTTATGATGCATAACTTTGCAACTGTTGCTACAATGGCAACCAAACTTGGGTGATAGATGCACTTGGGGTACATTCATGTTATGATGCCTTCGGAGGTCACATGGTAAGGCCAAAGGTCATTTCAGGTCAAATGTTAAAGTTAACTTGCAAGACTCTCTTATGACAGATATCTTTGCAACTGTTTCTACTTTTCAACTAAACTTGGGTTGTAGGTGTACTAAGGGGATCTGCATGTTATGGTGTCATCGGCGGTCATGTGATAAGGTCAAAGGTTATTTGAGGTCATATATTAAAGTTTACCTGCAAGACTCTCTTATGACGCATAACTTGGCAACTGTTGCTACAATGGCAACCAAACTTGGGTGATAAATGCACTTGGGGTACATTCATGTTATGACGCCTTTGGAGGTCACATGGTAAGGTTAAAGGTCATTTCAGGTCAAATGTTAAAGTTTACTTGCAAGACTCTCTTATGACATAACTTTGCAACTGTCTCTCACTTTTCAAACAAAGTTGGGTTGTAGATGTACTAAGGGGATCTGCATGTGCCATCGAAAGTCACATGATAAGGTCAAAGGTCATTTGAGGACATATGTTTACCTGCAAGACTCTCTTATGACACATAACTCTGCACATGTTGCTGCAATGGCAAACAAACTTGGGTGATAGATGCACTTGGGGTATATTCATGTTATGGTGCCTTCAGAGGTCACATCATGACGTCAAAGGTCATTTCAGGTCAAACATTAAAGTTTACCTGCAAGACTGTGATCCCTGTCCATGTCGTGGGTGCCGGGCAACATTTTGCACTTGAAAGAATATTACAACCATACATAATACTCAGTGCAAAGTGGTTGAAGGATCACAGTGTTTTGTGTTCTCTTCAATTTTATGCATGCTTTTTTATTGTTTCTGTTCAATTTGCCGTAAAAGATTTTACTCTTCATCTTTAAGAAACTCAGTTCTCGTGATTGTTTTCTCTAAATAATAAGCTCATTATGACACTACATTGCACAAATCATCTAGAGCCCTCAGCTAGACTGCAACCACAAACACATTTCACCTTCACATATGTAAAATATCACTGCAATAATGTTACTCATATCAAAGGGGGTGGGAGTAGGTGCAGGGGAAGTGGGTGAATGGGAGTAGCATTTCATGAAATAGCCCTTCTCAAATTTTATGGGATGTTGAGCAACTTTCTATGGCATATATTTCACAGTGAGCTTTGGATACAATTCTGTTGCATGGCAACGGAGATCACAATATTTATTTTCACAAGTGGGCGAGACACAATATTGCTTATGCCTTGTTGAAAAAAATGAATCTGAATCAGTGGATTTTTACCTCATTTAGTGTTGTCATATGTTCAAAAATAGGCCTATGATAGCACCATAGAGTTTCTATAACCCTAAAAGTGGCCTCCAGCCACAAGGAATTTCATGCTTTGCGCTGGTGATGTGGGCTTCGCGCACATTGAATCAGAGTCTCCTGTTTGCTATATGGTCTCGGCAGAAAAATCTCCCGCTAAGAGGTGCTTGGGATTGGAGTCTCTGATTTACCTGCAAGAACGATTACACACAAACTTGGCGAGATCAACATATTATGACTATCACTTTGTTGTCTTGTGGATTTGTGTATTTGTTTCTTTCAAAATGTCCTGATTAGTACTTTAAAGGTAGGGTTTAAAGGTGTGGTCCCAAAGATCATAGCTTGTCATAATGTAGAGCTAGATGATTAAGATCTTTCCTCAAAATAACAAAACTGTAAACTTTTTGTAAATGGGGGAAAATTGAAAAGTAAATTTCATTCGAATCTAATGATGGGCCTACAGAAAAATTTTGTGAAGTGACATGTTTTCCAGTTGAGTGATGTACACGTCCAGAAATATCCAAGCGAAAATACATACAGTGTTATGGGCAACTCACACCTCAGTTGCAAAGCCTATGACTATGACTATGATATTTCATACACATGATCAGTATGGTATACTGTTAGACCCTTGTAAAACATGGGGTTTCCAAAAATTTGCAAATGGGATCCCTTACCTTCAAAGTCTGATACTTCAATTATTACTGAAAATATTAAACGGTTCATGCATACATGGCCTTTCTTGTATTCCTGTTTATAGTCAAATAAATTTCATTGAAATCTTTTGACTGGCTTTTGTAAAAACATGGGACTGCCACAGGTGAGTTTGAACTCACATGCCGTGGAGGTCTGCATAAATTGAGTTTCCTCTAGAAAATGTGGTTATCCAGGGTGGCAGTGATGAACAATGCCTTGGATGCAACCTCATATTAGCGCCATCTTCTGACAGGATTTAGAAAGTATCTGTGCATGTTATATTCCCATCATGCACCATTCTTTTCTCATGTAGAAGCTTAAAATATACTTGCAGCTAATCCTACATTTGCAAGTCTGAAGTAATAGTTTGCAGTGGAAAACATTCCTCTTTTCAAATTGAGTTGTTGGTTGAAATTAAAATTGAAATGCAGTTAATCTCTAATTAAACTCTTAAGTTTGGAATGACTGTAAAGGTGATGCTGTTCAAATTCTCTCATTCTGATGTAACTTTGAAAAGTACTCAAATGTCTTATTCTGAATTTAATTTTTGCAGGCCGCTGAAAATGATACAGGAACCTTTGATTCAATGATTTTGCTGACGAACAAGCAAGTCCAGGATTGTGAGAACTGCGCATATGATGGCTGTACGGAAAACACTTGCACGCCCTAGGGAATCATGGGAAATGATGTCCACCTCTTCGTTCTGTCAATCCACCTCCCCACCCTTGCCCAGGTCAGAAGAACTCAATCTTAAACATATGAAATCAGTAGTCATGTAGTAATGTAGCAATTCTATTTTTAAGAACATTCAATTTGTTTAAATTCTACCCAGTAAAGGATGGGAATGAAAGTGACATGATTTTTCTGGGTTTACAGGCTCAGGCAATAGTTGCCCTGCAGTCACTCTCCTATACTAACCAAATATTTTGTAACTTCAACCCTTACCTGAAACCTAACCTAAGCCCCAGTGGCAACTCCATCCCTGTCTCTGCCTTTTAGGAGAAATTCATCCTAAAGCAACTGTCCTTGGCTCATCTGTCAGAGTACTTTTTTCACTCCCCAGGTTTATCCCCCTCCATTTTGTGGGAAAAGATGAAACAGGAATTACTGGTATTAGAGGGACTTACATATATGAAGAAAAATATCTGATGAACTGACATTTTAGTTAGTACAGGGACATTGTTCCCTCAGTTGTGTTGCAGGTTACTAATCATGGTCCAACTCCGATAGCACCTCTTTCAAATCAAAATATCTAGAGACAGAGACTGAGACTGTCAGTTTAAAACAAATGAATGTCGGTCCAAAATGTCTTGAAATTACTTATGTTTAATTACTTGGCAAGGAAAAAAGCCTCTTAAAAGTTTGCGGATGTTTGGTCGGATCTTGAGAGGTCTCCATGGTTTTCAGCCCCTTGAGGTCCAAGACTGAAATTGGGACAGAGACTTCCAGGTGTGAGATCGAGACCCTGTTAACTCATAGCAGTACAGTCTTGAGGTCTAATTAATCATCTTTAATCCTCAAATTGGCAACAACTATCATTTTTTCCACTCTTGCATAGTGTGAAATAAATAGACATCGATATAACATGAGCCAAAATGAAATATAATTGTAACATTTAATTGGAAATTGCCGATTTAAGAGTTAAATGATTAGTTACAATTAAATTGCTTTAATTCGAAAAAAATGCTGTACCATACTGAGTTGAAGGACTCAAATTTTTCAGTGAATTTTTCTCTTTCTGCTCGTGTATAATGTGTAATGCCCAGCATTCTGGACCAACAGATACTGCAAAAGTGTCACCTTAAGGAGACACTGTACCTCTATGGATTAAAACAGGTCTCAAGATGGTCTCTACACCTACAGCATTGGCTCACAGTAATTTAACTAGACATGAAGATAGAGGAGTTGATTTGTTGGTGTATGATGCTTTGGCTTAGAGATTAAGTTTATATTGTGTATTCTCTTGAAATTCAGTATGTAAGCTCACTGTAGACCTTAGCTTTTACATATTGTATGAAAAGTTGACATATGTGTAGAGTAAAGGGTTTGTTTTCTTTATGCCTAGCATCAGAGAAATTGTGTATTAGATAAATATAAACACAACAAAAAAAGTAACTCCCCCCTAATTCAAAATAGCATAACTTTTTAAATAATGAAACAGTTTTGAGCAAAATAATTTGGCAGGGGGTGTTCCTACAATTATTGACTGACTTATATGTGAAAATGAAATTGATTTGCCAAGTCATGCATGAGTGAGCAGAAACTAAAGGCAAAAATGTCACTTTTTCAAAAGTCACAAGAGTCATTTTGGGGGGGGTCTGTGAAATAAAACTTTGATGAATTTGGTTCTTCATTGCTTGAACCTGTCACACCTGTCCCTGACACTTTTCATCTTCATCACAAATGGGTGAACACATTTTTTTTATGGAAAAAAGGTGATGTTCAGCCCTCCTACAACTACGAAATCCTTTCACTTTGTGGAAAGAATAGGCATCAACCAACATGAATCACCACATATATGTATGTGAAAATGCTGTGTAGCTGTTTTCGGCAATCAACAGTATTTTTATAGCATTTCTTGCTTCATCGTTAAAAATGTGCTCACTCAACCATGACAAAACCATGATAAACATCAACAGCACTTAAACATACACTAAAAAACTTGTTTTATAGAGCCCCCAGAATGACTCTTGTGACTTAAAGTGACATTTTTTACTTTATTGTCTGCTCACTCATGCATGACTTGGCGAATCAATCTCATTTTCACACAGAAGTTTGTCAATAATTGCAGGAACACTCTTGCCCGATTATTTTGCTCAAAACTTCTTTGTGAAAAAGTTATGCTATTTTGAATTAGGGGGAGTTACTTTTTTGTTGTGTTTTTTTGATAAATTCGTTGTTTGATAATTGCTTACTTGCCAACTCTACCACTTTGGATGGTAGACTACTGATTTTGTGCAATTTGACCTCCTACTGACTTTGAGCCCTGTTTTCAGTGAACACTTTTTAAAATGATTTAATTAAATATTTGCATATTTTATTGTTATTTCAGCAATTAATAATATCACTTCATTGTATAAAATTCTCTTGTTTTTTTTTTTTTTTAGTTTTTAGCATAAAACTTGAAACCTTATAATTTTCTTAAAGCTTTTTAAAATCATCCACCCCTCATGATGTGTATAAAACAATGTCATATTAAGCACCTTTCAAAAGCAAAAACATATAATGTGTACCAGGAGAAAAATTCATAAATTTCAAGGCTTGAAATCTTCTTACTGTAGAAAGGGGAGAGACAAACAAATAAATTTCTTTTATTTTAGAAAATATTCAGTCCAATATATTTTAGGTTTAGGGAATAACAGTATCTGTACAAGTACTATTATTATTCAGAATTCTGATTTACCTAGTAATAGAATGATTCATCAGGGTTCAGTTTTTAAGACGAAATTTTCATGTTCGCTTGCCTATTATTCTAGTTTGGTCTCATATATGTTTTTCATAGGAAAAAAAATATAAGCAGTTGAGTTTGGAAAAAGCGTTACATGTAGGTCTGTCTCGAGGCCATGCACATATAAGGGGATTATGCAGGTCTATTTGTGTACATGGCTGTAACAATATGTTATGTGTTGCTGTGTCAGGCAAGCAAACAATAATAGAATGTTTACATTGTAATGCTGTACATTGAAATCAAGACGGTTGAACTTGTACGCATACATGTACCTCTAGTCATTTGTGTGGTTTATAGTCATGCATCTGAGTGCCTTGGTATAGCCAGCCAATTTTTTTTTCACTCTGAATAGCGGATGTACTCTTTAAAGTAGTTGTGTGGTTTGAGCGCAGGATTATAGAAACAAAGGTATGGATTCACACCCAAGAATAGCATTTTTGTGCAACAGACATTCACCTACATTTGTCCACTCTATTTACACAAGAGATACATATAACTTTTGTTTAATTGCACCCTGTGATTCGAAGTATAAATATAGACATGCCCACAAACACCACAAGCAACACACACACACGCACAAATTTCAATTACACGCAATATCAGGATCGCATGTTACAAATATCATCTTGTCGGTTGCCCGGCAGAAGGGAACAAGTGCCCTTGACCGGCAAAAGGGAACAAAGAGACATGCGGTCAAATATTGAGATATTTAAGAAATCTGTGAATAATTAATTCAAGAAATTTATACCAGATCTATGCTGGAATGTTCTTGAAGTAATTATTCAGAGATGCCTTAGAATATCTCAATATTTGACCACATGTCTCTTCGTTCCCTTTTGCTGGTCAAGGGCGCTTGTTCCCTTCTGCCAGGCAACCGACGATTTGTAAATAAATATACTTTAATGTGTAATAATCCAAGCTCTCTTTCTCCCTATCTCTGTTTCACTCTGAATAGGATATAAGCCTCTGTACATGATGGGAATTTTAGATTTTTGGAATTTGAAGTTCGACATTGAGCATATTTTTATAACTTGGTATGCATTTCATATACTATGTATTTAAATCTTGAAGTTCATTATACAATGAGCTTGGTTGAAAGTGTTGTATGGCTACATTACTGATACGTATTACACATGTATTATAGCAATTTTCATTTTTTAGTACCCAGTAATTTTCATTATATAGATATTCATGTATTCCAGAAACCTGCCTTGAATATGTATGAGTGTAGTTTTTGTCTGATAGTAAATATTTAAAATGTATATTACATGTTATTATGTGAATTGATACAAAAATCATTGTAAAGCGTATCTGAGATTCACTTTGGGGAAAGCAGTACACCAGTTTGAACTCAGACTTTATTTCAGATTCACAATTTCATTCCACTGTATGTAATCTTGCCGTCATTGTGCCTTGTCCTGGTGCACGTAAAGGCAAATGCCCTTATCAAATTAATTATGAAGAAATGCTTTATTTCTTTGCATGTTATTATCCCCTGCTCCATTTGAAGAAGAGAAGGGGGAAACCTCGTTGAAGTGGTACAACTGCACATCCAAAGTTACTAGGAAGAGAGACAAGAGGGTCGCAGTGATTAAAGGGGGTACCCAATGTTGAAACAATGTTCCTCCATATAAAAGAGCTTGATTTTTATTGGCAGAAAATCATCTTCCTAAAGTTTTTAAACAGTCATGTTGCCAAGAAAAAGCAAAAATATGGTAAGATTTCATCCTATTTTTGACCCCTCAGCTGTGTCCCAGTTTCAGTTGGGCACCCACAGTGACGTCATTGTGGTTACCTTGTCGCGCAATTCTAGCAAAGCGCGCAAGGTATGATACATATTGTACAGACTAGCGGCGCCACAGCTGCAATGAGCAAAGCTGGGTAACCACATCTACGTCATACCTCATACTCAAATTTTTAGGTCAACCCTTGACTAATGACAAATAATTTGCCAAAATGCATTGATTTCGATTGAAAATCATCAAATTTTTAATGTTATTGTACTTCGAATTCTATTCTAGATCATATATCAAAATGTTTTTAACCATTGTCTAATCACTTTAAGTGCACTTTTCCCTTTTGAGAACAATGAAAATGATACGGAGTAAAGCATTAAAAGTGTTAAAGCCTATAAAGACAATGACAGCCATATGATGCTAAGAAAAAGTGAAAGTTTTCTGAGAAAAGGAATATGAATATTGATACAAAAATTGCTGTATTATAATGAGGCCTTGATAGTCCTGCTCAGTAAATCATTTAATGTGTGTAAGAAAATCACAGCATGTTTGATGTATATTTCCACTGTGTGTATAATTTCTTTATGGATAGCATGAAATGCCTCATTTTTATCTGGTGTAATTTTGATTAATATTATACAGATATTGCCTGCCTAGAGGTTTTAATGTAACATTTCATTTCCCTGACGTAGTTATATTTTACCCAAGGGATTATATTTTCCCCGAAGCGCGCAGCGCTGAGGGAAAATATGGCCCCGAGGGAAAAATATAGCTTTGGAGGGGAGATGAAATGTTATTTTAATAAAGAGATAGACCAGGCAATATCTGTTATATTATTGTAGTCTATATAGATTCGCCATCAGTGTATTGCACTGACTGCATTAACTCGCACTGCTTGCTGCAGCTCCGCTGTAAAATAACATGCCTACGTAATAATTTAAAAATACAGCTAGCGTGCGCAGCATGCAAACTACACGTACACACCTTACTGCACAGCTTATACGCAGTGAGTGACGTCACCTTGATCTATATAATGCCATGACATTGACTGAGGTGATGTCAAAACCAAAATATATCATTTGCAATCCTTGCAGCTCTAGTCACGTGATGGTATTTTGACCTTTCACTGATTCAAATCTATATAGCCTATCTAATATATTTATATTATATTGGATGGCTCTGAATGGGATACCAGAGAATATTCCACGAATTAGGGCCAATATTGCACGAATGCAAAGATGAGTGAAAGATGAGTGCAATATTGGCCCTAACGAGTGGAATATTCCTGGTATTCCATGAAATAAAGCCATCCAATATGATTATTATTATCTATACCCTACAAGAAAGGGATTTAAAATTCAATAAAAGTAATTTCAGCAACTAAAAAGGGCCCCCATCATACATTTATTTTGATCACACAAGTTTGACTTACCTCTTTATGATGTCATCAAAGTGTCTTTGTGTATTGCGTGTATTGCATATCCGCGCATTGTAATCCTTATTGCGCATGTTTGTTTCATTGCACACACGCGAAGAGACCATGCAATATCGCATAATATTGCAAGGCCAATTTTGTACATGAGCCTATGGGAAATTCGGCGTTTTATACAATATGCTCTGATATTGCACAGACAAATCATACAGACAAAAAATATGTGTTTTTAATGCGCCGCAAAAATGCCCTATATAGATAATAATTTTGTATATACCACCACCCAGTGTTGTGTGGCACATTAATCATACGTGTAGTTTTGTGCAACTTCCTAAAGGATGTAAAATAAAAGGAAAATACTGAAATCTGATTTTGTAATTGTTCTGAAGCACAAAATTGTGGAATCGTAACTTAACATACGTATTGCTGGTAAAATTGGAATTACACAATCATTGTATCTGTATCTGTGATAAACATGAAATATTGATAGAGGAAACAAATGAGAATAGATTTGGGTGAAAGTTCTTTCAAAAATCATTAGGCAGCTGTTTTCTATCAGTTTATCGTATGTTTGCTTTTTTGTGAAGTGAGGTGTGAATATACACCAAACTTATGTTTGTACATATATGTATATTAAATCCTACAGATATAAGCCTGTGTGCATGCCCAGTAGGTGTATATATTACTTCTGCAGGGGCAAAATACATGTGAGCCTTTGTAAGGAACTATTAAAGGCTTATTCACATGCATGTGTGGAGCAGTACACCGTTGAGGAAAATGTGGTTTTTTTTTTTTTTTTTTTTTTTTTGTAATAAGCATACTTATACACACAATTAAATGGAGTATGCACAGAGCCTTGCATGTACATGTATTACACAAAAAGCTCTGCAGTTTTTAGACATTAGTTTTCTGCTGCATATCTTAAAAGAAACCTAGGGTAAATGCATGTTGATGATTACAATTAGTGATTTGTTGTGATGTTATTCTGTATTTATGTTTTCAGAAAATATGTTTATGAAAGGTCTTGTATTTTTGTTAGGGTGGAGGTTTCTTGAAAAATATAAGATTCATATTTCTCACCTTTTATTTGTAGCGTTGGATTAGTGTGAAAATAAGACAGGTGCATATCTGATCATAGATGCCAACTGTTCTTTTTTTGAGTATTTCATACAGTTTTTTTTTTTTTAAATAAAAATACTGCAGGTCATATAGAAAGTACTTTCCCCCCAAATTGTATTACTGCACATGTCTATTGCGGAAAAGGTGAAAATACTGTTCTTTTTACCCCAAATACTTTTTTTCATCCCTCAAAATATTGCATTGTTTTTACATGGTTGGCATCCCTGTCTGATGTTTAAAAAATGACAAAGTTAAAGAAAAGCCACACAGGTAAAAATGTCAAAGATAATGCCAGGGATAAATACATAAATTTTGTCGCTTTGCTCTTATTGTGATACCTTTCTTTTTTTATTCGATGATAGTCAAAAGAAATTTTTTATGAAGCTCTTTTTCTGTCCAGGTGGGGGGAAGAAACAGCATTGGCGGTATTGTAATTTCAAAATAGTATCATATGGTAAAGTATTAGGATTAATCACTATATAAGGAATGGATATGTGATTTTAAGGATTGTAGTATATTTTTTGCCTTTTGCGCTAAATTGACGTCTGTTTTTCATGCTAGTATAGGAATAAAAATCCCTTAATTTGATAATGAAATTAAGAATGAAAAACTGAAATAATGAGTATGTCATGATGATCAAAACAATTGGCCCTTTTCAGAATTTACTTTGTGATGCAATTAAAGCAATTGAAAATCCTTATATGAAGCAACTTAAGATACATTGACCTGATGGCAATTTAACAATGAAGAGTTTCATTGCAAAATGCAGAACATTAAAAAAAAAAAATAACTGTTCGAACCTAAAATAAACCAAGAATGAAAGTGTTTTGCAGACTTTCTTATAGTTCTAGATAAAGACAGTGCTCTTTCGTCTTTTGCTACATTTACCTTTAAAATTTGGGAGTGTGGCCTGTGTTTTATTTATTTATTTATTTATTTTTATTTTTCCTTTTGCGATGAAACTCTTCGTTTGGAGGTTAAAATGCCATCCAAGTCGATGCATTTTAAGTTGCTTTAAAGGATTTTCAAATCCTTTAATTGTATCATTGATTCTGACAAGAGCCTATTTTACTTGCTTTACCTGAAACTCCAAACCTCATTTTAAAGGTAAATGTAGCAAAAGATGAAAGAGCACTTTATCTCGATTTTTAAGAAATTATCTGCAAAATACTTTAATTCTTGGTTTATTTTGAGGCCCAAACACCGTTTTTTTCCCTCCCAGTCCGCTCACCCTTTCTAATCCTACTACAGCAAATTTTTATGACGGGGTTGGTGAAATGACATTGTTGGTAATGCGTTCTTTTGTAACCACGAAAATCATTGATCCTTTCATATTTGCGTAAGGACCTCTTGTCTCTGCATTGATTTGTGACAAAAACATTTTTCTCATGCAGAACGGCTATATGAAGATAATGCGTTTTGCAAGAATAATATAAGGATCTTGTATTATCTTCAATTACCTTATAATATCTGCGAATTATTATTTTACTTTGTACCTCTGATTGCATCGGCGTAAATCCGGGGGGGGGGGGGATGGGATATATATCCCCCACTTTTTTGAGAGGGGGATGCCGTGTACAAATTTCCCCCCTCATTTTACGGAAAAAATTATATTGTGATTAATCAGTTTGTGAAATTCTTTATTAAGATGTCATAAACGACGGTCATATAGTGCAGTTATGCTCTTTAAAACCAGAAAAGTTGTTATTTTTAGCTCGCTCGCTTCGCTCGCCCACAAAATAAAAAAAGTATGTGTGTGTCGGGGTCTGTGCGGGTGAGTCCACGCAAAAAATTTCGGCAAAAAAGTCGATCATCCTCCCCCCCCCCCCCACTCCTCAAAACGGATTTACGCCAGTGTCTGATTGTGTTCATTACTCAGAGTAATTCATGTTTTACGGTGGTTTCATGTTCTTTCAGTATCTCATTAAATTGTGATTCACACAACTATCCTGCTGGTTTAGTTGTTTATTTTGTGTTATCAATTGATCACTGAAATCAGTTATCTTTCATGTTTTCATTACCATTACTCGGTATCTGAAACTTGAAACATTCTGAATATGAAAGCACGTTGAGATAGAAAAGATTTGGATTATTCTCCACCAGTTGAGACGAAACGAGCTACATTGTATTGTTGAAGGTTGTAGAACGGACAGAAATTTGTTCAAGATGTCAGAGATGAAAGAAACAAATTCGGAAGAGTTGAGTTGACAACGTGTTTAAGCCCACCGCACACTAGCTACGCGATCTGTCAGCGATCTGATTTTGACAAAAAAAAAAATTGTTATAGCATTTGATATGAACATTCAAACATGCTAACTAATGATCACGTTCAGAATAGTCATATAAATACTAAATTCGTAAATACGGGCTATTGCGAGCCTCCCTGTAGGAATTTAAGCGAATTCAATTCCGAATCGTACTGATATTGTAGCAATCTTGCGATCGGCTGGGATTTGAAGCCGATTTGGCCTTTAGTCGGATCATAAGGCTTGCAGTTAACCAAAATTTCGATTTTAATATTTCCATCATTATTCCGATCTTTGATCTTGTTTAACTTACAAATTTAATGCAAATTGCAGTTTGTTCGAATATCGGCTCGCAGTTGGATCGTATAGGGTGCGGTGGGCTTAACTGTATTTTAAAGAAAAGTTTTAAAAGTCAGTTTTATAGAGTTTTATAGCAAAGCGGGAGTGAAAAGCAATTCTCTCCTCGATTGTGACTCGTGAGAAAAGAGGAAGGGAATGTCGTTGCGATTTACAGAGGAATCAGAGTGAGTCATGGTGGAATGATATAGGCAGGTTGAGATTAGGCTGACCACACTAGGTGATAAGATATGGATGGCTCGGTTGATGATGACGCCATATTTCGAGAGCCTAACTTATAGGTGAAGAACATTTGCAGGAGTGTTGTACCTGCTTGTGTTGAGCCCATGAAAATGCACCCCCTCCATTTTGGGGTCAACTGACCACCCCTGATACAGGACATACAGTGTTTTGAGGTTGTGTGCATGTGTGTGGCGTGTGTGGGCGTGGGTTGGTGGAGTGTGGGCGTGAGCGCTGGCAGGTGAATATGTGAATGTCATTGAAAAAAAGAGGTGAGGACGAGAGTGTCTATGGTGAGTGCATACTTGAGGGTGGGTTTTTTTGTGGGGGTTTGTCGTCGTGGGTGAGGATGGGTGGTATTATATTGGTAAAAAAAGGAAGGGCAGGGTTTTTGAGAGGGGAACTAGATGTTTTAACGACTGATATAATGGATTTCATGTATTTGTTTCCTATCGAATTTATAAATTGTATTAAGTTTACTGGGAAAGAAATTATTTTGTATTCAATTTATTGGAAAAGAAGAGTATTTGAAGAATAAATTGAATTGTTTTGATGAAATCAAGAAAATGTAGAGAATATTAATGGGGTGCTCATATTAGGATTTAATAGCATTTAATAGGCATTTTGTAATTATGAGGTGTTTCGTTCATTTTTTTTTCTCTTCGTCTCTCTTTGATTTGAGAATATATAGCTAACTTACAGGGCCGTACGCAGAAATTTTTTCCTGGGGGGGGGGGGAGGCAAGATGCGTAAAAATTTTCGAAGAAACTTGAAAGCAAGGGAGCGAAGCGACCGAGCTGGTCACGAGGACGCTTTTACATTTTTAGGAGTGAAATTGAAGGATTTGGGGCAGTTTTCCGTGGATTTTATAAAAAAAATTTCAGTAAAAAAAAATGTGTGTTTTCAAAATTTCTGGTGGCAACTGCCCCCCCGCCCCCGCTGTGTACGGCCATGCTTACTTAGGCCTTCACCGAAGGCCCGCGAGGCCGAAAATAGCAAATTGTAATCTCTGATATCACACCGCCCTGACCAATTCCTGTGCCAGAAGGAAGTTTAATAAGTATAAAAGGGCAGCGAATGTTTTTCATGGAAGGTTTGGAACATCCTGAAACGAGGACTAAACATGCTAAAGGAGACATAATTATTTTATATACTGATAGCGCATTATTTGTGATGAAGGCATATACGATACGAGAATAGTCGGCCTCGCGGGCCTTAGAACTGTCAAGTGGGCGGACCCCCTTATGATGATATGAAAACGAAATAAGGATTTGTATTTGCACTGATTTATGTATTTTGAATAAATCTCTAGCAATAAATATGGGAAACAAAATAAACAAAGAAGGATTTGCTACATAACAGTGGAGGCACTACTCTCACCCAGTCCGTAGGGGGGAGGTGTTCAGAGTTTATAGTTTTGTATGTTATAAAAAAATAGTTTTATACAGTTGCGATGATATCTTCACTATGAAACAGTCAGTACTTCTGTTACTTAACATGCTTAACAATTAACAGAGGAAATCTTAATTCACTTATATTAATAATAATATTTAATAAGAAAGATGAAAATAATATTAACCGAGCTGAACTTATCATAATTATCCCAGTTGATAATTCATGATTTCAAAAGATATATTTTTATTAGAATTATTCAGAGCGTGTTTTTATTTGTTACTTTCATTATCGCTGGAACACAAGCCCAAATTATATCTAGATATTTATTATCTGTATAAAAATGAAAGCACCAGTAATGAATCATAAATATTTGCCTTTTCCAGTTATACTACAAGGCCGTTGCTAGCCGGAGGGGGGGGGGGGGGGGGGGGGCGGTGGGTGACACTCCCTAAAAATTTCTGTCGGCAAAAGAAGGAAGGAAAGGAACAAACCAGACGAATGGAGAAAAGAGGGGAAGGAAGATAAAGGAGAGGAAAGAAGAAATAAAGAGAGAAAGGAAAGCAAAAGAAAAAGACAAGGAAAGAGAAACAGAGAGAAGTGGAAAAATTGTTAAAGGGGGTACCCAATACTGAAACAATGTTAGCTCATTTAAAAGAGCATGATTTTATTAGCAGAAAATCATCTGCCTAAAGTTTTTTTAAAAGTCGTGTTGCCAAGGAAACCCCAAAATGTGGTAAGATTTCAGGATATTTTTGACCCCTCAGCTGTGACCCAGTTTCAACTGGGTACCCACTTTGACGTCAAAATGACGTCAAAGTGGGTACCTTGTCGCGCACTTCTAGGAAAATGCGCGCAAGGTATAATACATATTGTACAGTCTGGCGCGCAGGACAACTGCAATGCGCGAAGCTGGGTACCCACTTTTACGTCATACCTCATATTCAAATTTTTTGGTCAACTCTTGACTTTTTACGAGAAAATTAGCCAAAACGCATTGATTTCGATTAAAAATCATCAAATTTTTAATGTTATTCTTCTTAGAATTCTATTCCCAATCATATATCAAAAAAAAAATTTACCATTGTGTAATCACTTTAAAGCGCTCGTTTGCTTCGCTTGCATTTTCATTGTCTTAACAAATGGCGGTTACTATTCTTACTATTAAAAGGAAATTTGTTTGCATCTTGAGTCCCTAACAAATGTTATACTATTCTCCTACTCATGGAATTTTAGGAATATGAATTCAAGGAATCGAACAGCAAGATGACCTAAAGTAGATGAAGTTTCATGAGATAACAGCCTGTGACCAACAGCCTATTATTCCTATGATGGAGTCCACTGTGAGAACAGAACATGCTGATAATGTACGTTACTAACATTATAAGAATAGAGTATACTGTACATGTAGAAACTGTTCTCCCTCTCTCTCTCTTTCACCTTTCCTCCTCTTTCCTTTTTTTTCTAATATTCATGAATATGCCTAATTTTCTTATTGCTTTTCAGTTGCCATTTTAAATTATCTTAATGTGATTATAATAATTTGATATACATTTATTTATCCCCGTTTTATACGTTTTCCTTGTATATATGTATTTGAATATTGTTGTTTTTAAAAATGTTAATGATTGTAAACTCAGAATTTGAGTCTTCCGACTTTTGCTGGGATATGTGTCAAATAAACCGAACTGAATTTGTGAATTTGAATTTGATACAGGATGGTTTCGGTAAACAGACGAATCCAGCAGTCGAGGTGACCGACTCAATACTGTATGATGCCTATTTTGTCATTTTGGTTTGACTTTGTTTACATTCCTTTTCTGTTCTTAAATGATTGGTTCCTTTATTGAATTAGTTTGTTACATTTTAGTTGGATCCTTCCATTTTCTTTCCTTAGTTACTATTTTAATGTGGGCCAAGCAGCCTTATGTTGTAAAAGAGCATTTTTACTTGTAATAAAGAGAAATTGCAGATAGACATTCGATCAGGCAATTACCAGACTACAATCTTTTTTTATTTTCGTCATCTCCTGAGTTGCTGTTAAGTTTGAAGCTTGAGTTTGCTGAATGTTTATTTGCTGCTTTGAACTTTACTATCATGCCACAAAAAACGTATATTTTACAACCCTACAGTACTTTAGATATATCACTTAGTATATTTTGGTGACTACTTCTACCCCGTTCACTATACAGGCCTAGTTTCAGAAAGCAGACGAATCCGGCAGGCGAGGTGACCGAAAATATGATTTATATATCTTGTAGGCCGATAGCGTATTTTGATGACACTTCTACTGTGGTTTGTGCCTCGCTCGCTTTGCTCGCTCGTATAATAAACGGGATGGTTTCGGACGTGAGACAGCTGGCCCAGCAATTAAGGTGCCAGAATAGTCATATTTGGCAGGGAGGTGACCAGATATAAGCCTAATGTCATTTAGATAGTGCATGAAAAATTAACCTTTCTTTCATAACAGGAAGTGGTTATTTTGGCTGCGCTCGCTTTGCTCGCTCGCAAAAATTAAAAAACGGTGGTTCATTTCCTCCAAGGTAAAAAAAAAAAAAACCCAACAAAACAAAAAAAACAAAAATGCCTCACGGCCCCTAAACAATCCATTAAAGTTTGCCCCACATCTATTTCTGATGTATGTGTATATAGAGACTTAGAGTCCAGAATAACCGTGTCGGCAAATTTTGGGTCACCACCGAAATATTTGTCAGCAAATAATTCAGGTCTAATTACCAGATGCCCCTGGTCATATATAAGAGTAAGAAGCGTGCAGTTACCCACAAGAATTGTAAAAGATGAGACTTTCTGTTAGGATTTCTTGGTCAGATGCCAAGTATTCAGGTGCCAGATAGAGTAAACTTCAAAGTTGTTTGATACTGTAACCTTTGTTCATTACTAGTTTGATGTTGGAATTTTATTTCTCATTAACATCGATCCTTTGTCCTGATGCTATACCCCGGTGCTATAAGTAGCCTACAATCTACTGACTTTACTCTCATGCATTTCGTCTCTTTTTAGGAAAAAAATTATATAGAACCCCGTTAACACTGCTCTCTGTTGGTGTCTTGCTTGCTTGTGATGAGGACCTCGATGTAGGCGTCACTTTAAGAGAAGACCACGGGTTACCCCATCAATGAATCCTTGAAAAGTTTGCGCGGCATTGACGTAAGACATGCGCAACAAACTCAGATATCCAAAAGGGTGTGTCGGGGGGGGGGGGGCGCCCCACAAAACTGCCCGGGCTAGCTAGGCGATCGAAGGATCAACTGCATTGGATCCCGCATTGGATACAGGTGCGGCAGACGTATATACGAGATCGAGTTTGGAGAAAATTCGCTTGCCTGCAGAGATGAAAATCTTGGAGGTGGGGAATGAGTTCTTATAGGGCACTGTATTCCTATTTGAATTGGTGCACAATAGTTTTTACACGGTCTTCATACGTTTTTAGGCACCATATGGAGTGGAGATCAGGGGAGCATTTTATCAACATTTGTTGTCTGACAAGTTGTCAGATCTGACATCTTTCCTTGATTTTGATTGGCTGAGAAGCATTGCTACTATGGCAACTTTCGGATAAAACAGACTTTGTCGGATAAAACATCCGACAAGTCCTTTCATGAAACGCTCCCCAGATCGGCCCCAGATCAAACGGGTTGAATGATGACTAATTCCGTTATTCCGCGGTAGGCCCTATGTGATGAAATTTACCCTCGGTGATGTCGGTTGCTAGGCGACGATTCGCGGGCTTAAACGGGGAGACTTTTTCGTCACAATTAATATGATGGGTGACGGGGTGCTTGATTTCAGACCCTCTGATTAAGGCTCTATACACGGGGCGTGTGACATCAGGAAATTTGTCAAGAAGATCAGAGATGTAGGCAGCACGCGTGTACGTATGGCCGGAGAAACAAAGGCCTGCTAGCTAGGAGGAGAGAGAATACCTTTACAGATGATGGTGGAGTTGACAGTTTCAATTACTGCGTTGCATACATCTACTACCAGTCAGCCAAAGTGATGGAGGAGGTCTTTGGCTGAAAAAAAAAAGTTTTTGAGCATTGATGCATTAATGTACTCATTATCTTTAGTGACCTTGCAATGCATGTATGTGAACACTAAAAAAATGTGGGGAGGATATTATTTCTTAAATTCTGATTTCCTGCAATTTTCTTTATGAAGAATATATACATTGTAGCCTATATATAGCAAATGAACTGAGCTTCTATGTGAACTCTACAATTGTGTTTCCCATTTAGTGTAGTGCCTCACAGAAAATTCCTAAGAGTGCAGAAATGTTTAATAATTCTTTTTTTTTAACTTAAAGGTAGGATTATTATTCTCTCTGTGCCACTTCAAGACATCATGGAATAGGAACTGATCTCCAAGGATAGAGCCCAAGGATGATCACCACTTTGTAGGAGGAGACATTGATTGAAGATCTTCAGCCCATCTAAAGTCTAAAGCTTCTTGGTATGGGGAAACCAGGGGATTTTTTATTCTCTCTATGCCACTTCAAGACATCATGGAAGAGGAACTGATCTCCAAGGATAGAGCCCAAGGATGATCACCACTTTGTAGGAGGAGACATTGATGGAAGATCTTCAGCCCATCTAAAGTCTAAAGCTTCTTGGTATGGGGAAACCAGGGGATTTTTTATTCTCTCTATGCCACTTCAAGACATCATGGCAGAGGAAATGATCTCCAAGGATAGAGCCCAAGGATGATCACCACTTTGTAGAGGAGGAGACATTGATGAAGATCTTCAGCCCATTCTTCGTTGTCACAAGCTTCTTGGTACGTGGAAACCAGGGACGTAAATAGCGGGGGGGGGGGGGGGGGGGGGGGGGGGGGCAGGAACGGGGGTATGCATCCCCACTTTTTGAAGTAGGTGTACGTACATATGTATAACTATATGTCTGTGGGGAAATCATTCACCCCCCTGTAATGAGGAACTGTCTATGCTAGTGCAGCTTGTAGAAAAAGAAATCAATGTGTAAAAAATATTCCAAGGATTTGAAAAATGTCAAAGCCATTCTAAATGGTTTAACAAAACTGCTGTCTTTTTTAATGTCCAATAAAAGATATTGTTACAAAATTGCCTAAACTTACGTGATCGACAAGCTTATGTGTCAATTGCAGTGAACCAAATACGGGATAAGGTTTCGATATACGTATTAAATAACCCCTTCCAAACTCTACCCAGCATTTTAGGGGTCAACAGTAATGGAGTGTGAGGAAAATGAAGCATAACATAGGTGATTTGCACATAGTGATTTGAAATTTTAATATATATATATACTTCATTTTTTACCACTCTCATTCGAAGTGCACTGACTGGAGATATGGAGAAAAAAGCTGGCCTTAGTGGAGCAACACCTCTCTCATTTCCCTCAAGTGCAGATCAAGCCTAATACTTTCAAATTAAGAAATATATTCAACTTTCCTGGGGTAGGTCCTGTGTATACTTTAGCTAGGGTCTATGGAGAATGAATGTTGGAAAAAGATAATTAGGCCTATCTTTGAATGGTTTTGAAATTTGTTAAGTACCTTTAATAAGCAAGTCACCTTGATATAATGGAATTTAAAGTTTAATTTGCTAGTCCTATTTTCTTTTCATTTAACATTACTCTATGGGAGTTCATGTGGTTGCATAAAAGGAGATACTCTCTATCTGAAAATGATAACAGCATTGAATATGCACAGTTGTCACTTTGAAGATACCATACAGTACCTATGCTGAAGTTGAGATGTGAATAAAGTATATCATACTAGACTACAACTCCTGTAATCATATATGGAGTGACCTCTCACATTACATGGTGGCAGCGCTTTAAGGACCTACCTTCAACTTTTCATAGCTAGATCTATAAAGATAGTGACGCTTTTGTGAATTCCTGGGACATTTTCCCTTGTAACTGTGATTTGCATCCATACTGCCATACATAGCCAGGGTCACTGCAGTACATTGTAAAGTCCCATGTGAGTATTTTTGTGTAATTTTCTACCTCAACATCCTTATACTAATTTCAAGACTTCGAGTTGATTAATTTATTGACATTAATTATCAGCAGATAGAGTGCTCAAATATGCTAGACTCTCATTGTAGGCCTACTCCACATGACGTGAGATCGAGGGGGGGGGGGGGGGCCGCACTCGATCCCAAAATGTGCCACGGGCGAGAAAAAAAAGGGGGGCTTCGATCATAACGGCTTATCGTGGAAAGGATGGTCTTCGGAATGGGCTTTGGAACTACAAAATGTATGTGAAAACGGGGTCACTGAAAGGTTCGCCTGCGTGTTAGTGCGTATACCTATGTATCTCTATGGAGTGGGCATACTTGCATGCAGCTGACCCGTTGGCACGGCCGCCGGGTGAGCTTGCGCAGAGGTGGTGGTCGGGCAACATCATTTACATATTCTAATAAATTACTTTTGGCCCTGCAAATTGGCAGCACTGATGACATCATATGCGAGCAGCTCTCCTTTCACTTATTAATTTGTTCATAAAATTTCACAATTTCACATTTTCTCAATTTTCTTGGAAGTTACACTTTTTCTAACCCCCATAGTCTATGTATGTTCAGAAGAATTGCTTTTTACATGATATACTTTGACTATGGGGTGAGAAAATGTGTAACTTCCAAGAAAATTCAGAAAATGTGAAATTTCATGTACAAAGTGAATGGAGAGCTGCTTGCATATGATGTCATCAGTGTTGCCAATTTGCAGAGCCGAGAGTAATTTACTAGAAAATGTAAATGAGTGTAATTTCCTTATTCTTTGACCGATTTTGCACTTTTCTTTTTTAAAATGCTGTTCAAATTCATCTCCTTTCATTTAAACAATGAAACTTCTTGGGTCGACTTTCCCTTTAAGATCTTCCAGGATGCTACGCTTGTCTGCTATGACATGCACAAGCCAACCGTTGTCCAGGTTGATGCGTCAATGCAGGGTCTCGGAGCTACAATACTGCAAGATGGTAAACCAGTAGCGCATGCTTCAAAAGCCCTCAGTGATGGAGAACAGAGATTTGCCAATATAGAGTGTGAACTTCTTGCTATCATTTTGGATGTGAATGATTTCATACTTACCTGTACGGCAAAAGCTTCTCAGTCAAAACTGATCACAAGCTGTTGGGGATGATCTAGCGCAAGCCCTTGACCTTAGCTCCTCCACGACTTCAGCGCATGTTACTTCACCTTCAGCCATATGTCCTGACAATACGATATAGCCCAGGCAAGGACGTCCCTGTAGCAGACCATGTGTCGTGTTGTCCTGTAGGCAAGGCCGAACACTTAGAGCTTGATCTTTGAGTCAACTTCGCGCAGTTTGCCCCTGACCGTTTGAGTGCACTGAAGTGAGCAACTGTGCAAGATGCGGAGATGTCTGCCCTTTGCAACACGATAGTCCATGGGTGGCCTGAACAACATTGTGATGTACTAAAACAGCTACATCCGTACTGGCCTTTCTGTGATGTACTTGCTGTGGAAGATGGCCTAATTTTGAAAGGAGAAAGACTCCTTATCCTTCAGACTATGAGAAGATACATCCTTGACAAGCCCCATGAAGGCCATCAAGGCAGTGGGAAAACATGCCTTCGAGCTAAGTATTCTTTCTATCAATGATAAAATTGAGGCTGTGATTAAGGACTGTTCAGTACCGGTATGCCTCGAATTCAAACCATTGCAGCTGCACAAGACACCTCTCCAGTACGAGCTACCCACTCCTCCTTGGCAGGTGCTGGGAACAGATTTGTTCTGTTTTGTTCTGTATCTGATAGTCGCTATTTCTCCATATTCCCCTTCATATGCAAAATGCCTTCTGAGTGTTCTAGTATAGCTGTTATCAAAGCTACACGACAGATATTCACTAAGCAAGGAATCCTAGAGCGAATCATCAGCGATAACTCATCAGCCTTCAAAGACTTTGCTTCCAAATGGGGATTCACTCACATCACATCTTCTCCCAGCTATCCTCAGTCTAATAGAATGAACGATCCAGCCTGTCAAGCATACACTCAAGAAAGCCAGAGCTTGTGGCATAGATCTATGTAAATATGGCTTTCCTGCTCATCTGTGCTACCCCCATTGACAGATGTATGCCAAGCCAGCTGAACTCCTACGGGAGGAAGATGAAAGAGTAAGACAATCTTCCTAAATGAATCCACAACAATTCTCCATGTATCACTACGTGCAACAGAGACAGGAGACTCAGAAATACCATCATGACAAGACAGTCCACGACCTACCACCTCTCAAACTGGGCCAACTTGTAAGGGTTCAGGATCATCGCACTGGACACTGGCTTCCTGCTGCGGTTCATGAACAACTTCCCGAATCCCGATCTTATCTGGTAGAGATGCCAAATGGTGAATACAATGGAGGAATAGGGGACACCTCGAGGATGCCCCAGCCAAGCGTGTTCATTTTGACTTCAAAACATCCACAACATCTGCTACACTCAGAGATAAGTTCAGCACACCCACACTTGCTTGTCTCACCAGGACTCACCTCCGAAACTTGATGGCCAACATACCATCAGCAGTTGTTGTCATGTAAGGAAGCCGTTGATAAACTAACCTACTGATGGACCTGATAATAATCGGAAAAACTTCAAGACCTTCAGATAATTTTGTGTGATGAGTAGAGCAAACAAAATTTACTGGAACTGGAAATTTGGATTATATTAGAGCAAAAATTTTGAAACTCATGGACATTTGGACACTATATTTTCTTCTTCATTAAACTGCCTACACATTCTTTAGAAAGGGGGGATGTCATATACGCACAGTTGTCACTTTGAGGATACCGTACATACCTATGTGTAGAGAGTTCAGACCTTAATGAACACCACTAACCTGTAATCATTGCCTGAAAGTCTTGATTTGTCAGAGTGACCTCCCACATTAACCATACACGTACAGTATTATCTCAGACTTTGAAAAAGAAAATTTAGGTAGGCAGTGAAGAGTTATTTTTTTCCCTTCATGTGACTACATTTCACATGTGATCATTTGCTGTTACCTCTGTTCATTTTCTTTCACGTAACAAGCATTCAAAATGGTATTGCTACGTTTCAGCTTTGAAAAACAAAAATAACAAAATAAATTAAACAAAGAGAAAAAGAACAAGAATAACTATGCCTCTGCCTTCCAAGCAATCTGTAATTCTGCACTTTTCAACAACACTTGTGGTGATACATGCTGGCACCAAGTTTGAAGTACATACATGTACTGTATTTTCACTGGTTGTTGAGATATTGTGTTATAAAGGCTGACACCTAAAATTTATATATTGACCTCTGACCTTGACCTTTGGCCTACATGTACATATCCCAAATAGACCCCAGATGGTCTACCTACGATGATACATCGTAGGACCAAGTTTGAAGTTCATACCTCAAATGGTTCTTGAGATATCAAGTTAAAAAAAAGTGGGATGGAGGGATGGACAGACAACCTGTGCCTCCAGCTCCACCTTTGGTGGGTGGGTGGAGGAATAAAGCGGGGGGGGGGGGGGGGGGGGGGGGGGGGGGGACTTGTACGACCCCTTACATTTAAGCCCACAAGTCCCTAATTAAATAGTTGACGAAATTAAGAAAAAAATTAAGAACAAACTTTTTAATTATTTATGTATTTTAATTATTGAATTATTTATGTAATTGTGTTGATTATATATTATGTTGTATTTTTGTTATCAATATCAAGAGTGTCAATTTGTTGTATTTCTTTGCTGTTTATTTGAATAATTGGAAATAAATGTGTTTAAATTGAAATTGAAATTGAAATTGAATTAAGGATTAAACCTTATTTTCTGTGACAGGGGATGCCCACCCTACAATGAAGGAGTGGTTCTTGGATCATGACTTTGGAGAGGAAAGTCACATTGAAATCTACACATCCAGTGGAAGGCTTCCTTAGCCCATAGAGGTACAGTGTCTCCTTAAAGGGGGTACCCAATGCTGAAACAATATTAGCTCATTTAAAAGAGCATGATTTTATTAGCAGAAAATCATCTGCCTAAAATTTTTTCAAAAGTCGTGTTGCCAAGGAAACCCCCTAATGTGGTAAGATTTCAGGATATTTTTGACCCCTCTGCTGTGATCCAGTTTCAACTGGGTACCCACTTTGACGTCAAAATGACGTCAAAGTGGGTACCTTGTCGCGCAATTCTAGCAAAATGCGCGCAAGGTATAATACATATTGTACCTGTATTGTACAGTCTAGCGCGCAACACAACTGCAATGCGCGAAGCTGGGTACCCACTTTTACGTCATACCTCATACTCAAATTTTTGGTCAACTCTTGACATTTTATGAGAAAATTAGCCAAAATGCATTGATTTCGATTGAAAAATCAACAAATTTTTTAACGTTATTCTTCTTAGAATTCTATTCTTGATCATATATCAAAATTTTGTTTACCATTGTGTAATCACTTTATGGAGACGCTTTTACAGTATCTGCTGGTCCAGAATGCTGGGCAGTACATATCATACATGAGCAGAAAGAGAAAAATTCACTGAAAATTTTTAGACCATTGCTAACGCCATATGGTGTAGCGTTCTCGAATTACAGCAGTTTAATTGTAACTAACCATTAAACTCTTTAAATTGGCAATGCATTGAAAAATATATAATCACTATTTCTGTGTTCAAATTGGCAATTTCTAATTCAAATTTTGCTATTATAATTCATTTTGGTTCATGTTATATCCGTATTTATTTTTTTCAAACTATGTAAGCTCAGAAAAAAAATCATGGTTGTTGCCAATTTGAGGAATGAAGATGATTAATTAGACCTCAAGAAAGCTCTGTACTGCTATGGGTTAGTGGAATGGTATCGCTGTTCCCTGCCTACTGTACTTCAGTGTGAACCTGAATACAGGTACCAGGTTGATTCTGTCACAATCCTGGAGTTCATTTAAAGGTATCTTTACAAATTACAAGAATAATGTCTAATATTGCTGCCATGTAAATTAGTGATGCCTAATAGGTTTGAATACAATTTACTATTCTGTTCTTCATGTGTAATGAAGGGTTCCATTCTTGGACCCGAAATCAAATCAAAGGTTCTGATCGAATGTGAGTCTGTGGTATTAGACCAAACTCAAAGTTATTTTGAGCAAAATGACAAATTGCACAGAAATGGCAAAAAATGGCACACATACATGTACATTCACCCGCAAGTTTTTAGAGCTTTCAATAGCCTACATGCTATCAGTCATACAGAAATATGTACCGTACATATTTTCAGCCAAATAACAACTCTGTTTTAAAGTTACTTATGAAATGAAACTAACCCCTCCCCCAAACACAGGGATTTTTAAAAAGCACTGAATCAATAGTAACGGTATGCTATGTGTAACCCCTTCCCCTTTGAAATAGAGTGATAAATTGACTGTATTGAATGAGATACAACCTATATTGCCCTCTCTGAATCCAATATTAGATTCAGATTGGGATTATACATGTAGGTTGAATCATTCATTGCCAGTCAATATTTATAAACATGTATGTAATATTGACCGGCATTGAATGATATACATGTACCAAACTATAATGCCCGCTCTCAATACAATATTGCCCAGACCCAAGGTGCAAGCAATATTGGATTCAGAGAGGGCAATATAGGTTGTATCTCATTCAATACAGTCAATATCAGTATTATTTGTACCCCACTGGAAAGTGATGTAAAATTTGATAAAAATCATCTCTCTGACCATTCAGTTAACATGATTGTATACTTTAATTTTGATCACACACATTTGTCTTACAACTTTTTATGACATCTGTGTATTTGTGCATAGTTTGTAATGCATCTGTTATTGGTATTGCATTTATGTGTTGTATATTCGTGCATTTGCATATTACATTGCTTCACAAACTGGTTCAAACTGGATTTTGTGAATATTGCCCGCTGCTTTTTAGACACAAAGTCAAGTGGAAAACCCAGAAGAGAAAAAAATATATATTATATTGAATGCTGCAAAATCAGAGAACACAAAATATGGAAAATAATTGCCATGGAAAACCAGCTTGTATAGATAATAAGGTATAATGATACATATTATACATAGAGATAACAAATATATCCATTGAAAAATAATGATAAACTGGCAAAATATTCTGAAAGTGAGGTATTGGAACTTTTTGGAGGTAAACAAGTTCTTCAACTGTCACTTCATTAGAAAAAGGAAACACTTTGTATGGCTTACATAATGTTTTGAATGGCATACTTCTTGTTGTGGAGGAAGACCATAGACATCACTATTTCTGTTGTCTTCAGTGTCGTCAACAAGCGTGCTGATAACAGTAAAAATGTTTGACATCCACATAGTAGTTTGATTATGAACTGAACATTGGACTTTGCATTATTATATGATTTACAGTGCATACCAATGTAGTAGTCTTCCCATGCATAAATTTCTCATGGCTGTATGCAGCCGGGGGGGGCAGTTGCCCCCCCCCCCCCCCCCCCCCCCCCCGAAATTAGAAATGTTCAAGACCTATACTTTTTATACTGAAAATTTTCCCAAATTTCACCAAAAATTTTTCCAATCTCTGCAGTTATGAGTATTAACATGTTTGTGTTTATGTAGTAGACTTCCTTTTTAAGTTGACCGTATTCATTCAAGCTACATTCATATAAAGTAGTACATCAAACATTTTTATAGCTTGCTTTAATACTGAATTCTGTGCAAACATCAAACATCACACATTTTTATAGCTTGCTTTAATACTGAATTCTGTGCAAACATCAAACATCACACATTTTTATAGCTTGCTTTAATACTGAATTCTGTGCAAACATCAAACATGAAACATCAAACATCACACATCACACATTTTTATAGCTTGCTTTTACCCGTTGAATACTGAATTCTGTGATAAATACAAGAACCACCAGGTTTCTGTAGTCACTAGTCAGTGACATGATAGATTAATCCTATGGGTTTAATGCACGACAAGTAAGGTTGTGCACAAAATACTGATTATTTCTTTCCCATAGATATGACATGCAAAGTTACATGTTTGTTATTGTGTAAGATTTGAAAAAGAGAGAAAATGAAAGCAAAGAGTGACACAAAAAACAAACAAAAGGCCATTTGCTCCATGGTTGGCAAGTGCTTTACCAGCCCCCACATAGCATGCAAAGCAGAAAATGGGATTCTCAAATCACATTTTGTACACGTAGATGGAATCTTGCTATGATCCCAACAGTGATGACCTTGGATGTTGACCCATGACCTGAAGTTTATATGTACCAAATATCATTCATTAGGATTTTTAATCATGAAGATATAAGGTATCATGTGATTTTACAAAATAGCACCTGGATGACATTTAGTTGGAGTAATTATGATGAGCAGATTTGGTTTTCTAAGTAACAAGATGGAACATATGCCCTGAAAATTTCAAAGAGATCAGAATAGGCTTTGCTTAGTTAGAGCATGAACAAAATCATACAGAAAGAAATAAATTGAAGAAGAAGATAGATGAAGAAAGAAAGGTTTCTGACAAAATCAATTGGTGATCTGAGACACTACATGGCAGATCACCAAATAAACTTAACTATTCAGTGAACCAGGGGATATAGATACACTGTATTACATATAGTTATGATTACAGTGGGTTATAGTATGAAAAAAGCATATTCTGCCCACATATGGCTCCATGCCACCCTGTACAATGTACATATTGTTTGTGGTCAGACAGCTCACTGTACATCATGAGGAAATCACATTCATGATTCTTTTGTTGGTCACACCCCATTAGGCAGACGTCATGCATGCACATACCTGCCATGATATGCGGTGGCAGGATGAAATACTATACATGTATATTAATTTCATGCATGCTGGTTGCATTTTTTTTTTTTTTTGCTCTGATAAACAAGAAACCCTATTGCCAGCACTGGGAGTGTTACCTACAAGCAGATTTTTTAGTTGAAGCAGGAAGTCTGGTATTGTGTTATTCTATTTTTTGAAGTCCTTTTGCACAACTTAATTTGTTGTATCTCTCAGTATTTCTCATTATTTTGTCGTACTTTTGGATTATTTCTCCAGCATTCCAGTTTTCATTCCTGATACAAAACTTGATGAGGGCCTGCATGTAAGTTAAAGAAAGTACCTTATTACAGTTTGATGTGATATGATTTGATTTGATTTGATTTTTGCACAGTAGCCCTGTTAATAAAGTATAGTCTTAAATTATTTTTATGCCTCCACCCACCGGAGGCATTATGTTTTCGGGTCGTCCGTTCGTCCGTCCGTCTGTCCTGTTTTCGTTCTCGCGATAACTTAAGAACCGTTTGACAGATCAACTTCAAACTTGGCTTGTGTATGCATATGGGAGGGACAATGATCTGATTAGATTTTGGAGTCTCAAGGTCAAAGGTCAAGGTCATAGAGGTAATAATACACATAAAAATGGCTCGTTCTCGCGATAACTTAAGAACCATTTGACAGATTGGCTTCAAACTTGGCTCATGTATGCACATGGAAGGGACAATGATCTTATTAGATTTTGGGGTCACAAGGTCAAAGGTCAAGGTCATAGAGGTCATTATGTACATAGAAATGGTTCGTTTTCACCATAACTCAACAACCATTTGACCGATCAACCTCAAACTTGGCACAGGTATGCATATGGGAGGGACAATGATCTGATTAGATTTTTGGGTCTCAAGGTCAAAGGTCATAGAGGCCATTATGTACATAGAAATGGTTCGTTTTCACCATAACTCAACAACCATTTGACTGATCAACCTCAAACTTGGCACAGGATGCATATGGGAGGGACAATGATCTGATTAGATTTTGGGGTCTCAAGGTCAAAGGTCAAAGGTCATAGAGACCATTATGTACATAGAAATGGTTCGTTCTTGTGATAACTCAGTAACCATCAACAAACTTGGCTCATGTATGGAAAGGGCAATGCTGTCATTAGATTTGGGGGGTCACAAGGTCAAAGGTCAAGGTCAAAGATGTCATTGTATAAATGAAAATAAATCAACATGAAGTGCCATTTATTTCTGATTTGGTAATGGCGGAGGCATAAAGTTCGACCATGCGTGGTCGAAGATTCATCTAGTTTTACATAAAATTGGAAGAAGTGATTCTCCACTCTGTTCTTTTTTGAAGGTGTTTCCTGAGATGCTATATTTTGTGATTGTGCAGTAGCTGTTCCCATTTGGAAAAAGCTTTCAGACTATATTGATCATTTGATTAATGAGTTTACGATGTATTCCAATTTTAGCTATATATCTGGTGTTGATACTGGGAGCTGCAGGCATGATTTATTTATTTTTTTTTGTTCTTGTGTCTAAAGTTTTACATTATTCGATGCAAATTTCAAAAGGTAGACCTTGATTTTCAATCATTCATTTCCTTTGTCAAAATGAAACAGAAAATCAAATACAGAATTGCTGAGAAAAAAGGGGAAATTAAGCTCTCATGTAAGGAGATGGTCTTCTCCTTTCCTGTAATTTACTTCCTTTCAACCTGTGCTGTACATATTCCACCTTATTTTGTGTTTTTTTATCTTCTTATTTTTCTTTCTGTCATGTGTTGTTTTTACATTGAAACCCCTCCTGGGCGAGTCCCGTTTTTAAATAGTAGTATTTGAATACCAGGAAGTCTATACCTCAAGTTGTTTTTCACCAATCAGGGTGTGCAGTGATTTGTTTGGATGTTTCCTGGGTTGTCATTAGCTTTGCCTGATTCCGCACGAATGAATGGCCAATATGTTGTAATAGACTGTAGTATTCCCCTGGGGCTTGTGTTGGGTTGGATGGATTCACTGCAGGGCGGCTCAGGGGTACCCTGCATGTGCGCTCAGGGTTGATGGTTAGGATACAGTTGGGCTTGTTAGGTGGAACTCCATTGTATAAGGAGAGGCAAGGTGTAGTATTGTGTTGGCAAACCCGGAGAATAGGGGCCGGCCCACGCGCGTGTGCCATTTATGCAGTGCAGAGATTGGCAGGGACAGCCGAAACTCAAGGTATGTGACAAGTCCATTAAGTTCAAAATTACTTTCACATATGTTTTAATCAGGTAATTATGTTCTGATATATTTCATCGTCCTCTCGGCTTTCAGATTTTTGGTTATTTCTTGAAAATTATTTTAATTTTGGCCAGATATTGTCAAACTCACAAATGTTTTTTTTTTATCTTTTAAAACTTTTATTGATCAACTACAACTACTTCATATATACACTGAAAAAAAAACCAATAATAATAAGATCACTTCACAATAATTACAAAAAGTAAACATACATAAAAAACGTCAAACGAAATATAGATAGTGGGTAACACTTCTCGTTTCTACATTGAAGTCTATACTCAAAACAATTCTTTAACAGGGGACCATTTCTTCAATCTTCCTCTGTTTTGCAATGTTAAGTTCTATGTATTTCATATTTTGAAAAAAAGATATTAGCCCACATAAGCATAGTTTTGTTTTCTTACATTTTTGAATATAAATATATCTTTTGGACATCAATACCAGATGATTTAATAGCATTATGTTAGGTCCTTTCCAGTCCTTGATGAATCCACATCATTCTTTTTCTACTAAAATCTTCAAACTTAACATCAAATTTCTTGCCAATCTTATCAATAAATTCCAGTCTAAGGTTAGAGGTAACATCACAGTCATAAAATATATGAGCCGGTGTCTCTAGAGTTGAATTGCAAAAGGTAAAAATCTCTGACTCAACTAGTTTCATCTTGTACAATCTGTTATTAGTATAAAGTATCTTATGCGAAAGTTTGAATTGAAAAACTCTCATTTTTACTTCAATTGTGCACCTGAACGGCAGTGTATAGATTTGTGACCACTCGCTCTCTTGAATATCATAGGTGCTAGAGAATAATTGTTCACAAACTGGTCTTGACACTATGAACATGACAGACAAAATAAACAACCCCTCATTCTACCCTTCACAATGGTTCTGGTAGTCAAAAGAACATCCCTTCACTGCCATTGTCTAAAATATGTGGAACAGGTGTCAAATGCATATTCACCTGGAACTACATGATTAAACATAATTGTGATGGGATGTTCTTTTGACTACCAGAACCATTGTGAAGGGTAGAATGAGAGGTTGTTTATTTTGTCCGCTTTCTTTGTCCGTCATGTTCATAGTGTGATGTTACTTCAGAAAGAAAATCCTTGTACACTATTCTTGATTTAAGTATATATAGTTCCCATATCAGAAATTCTAACTGTGACTGCTCTTCACTTTCTATATTAAAAAATGTTTGAAGTACCATGGGATTAAATACACATTTCCACTCTTTTTTCACTGAGTGCACTATTGCCATGTATTGTAAAAAATATTTGTTTGAAACACCTTTTTCATTCCAAAAATCAAACTGGAGAATTTCTCCATTGTTATCAAACAAATGATATACATTAGAAATCCCTGCCTTGTGTAAAGCTTTGCAGTATACTGACATATCATCAACTAGAATGAATTTGTTCCAAACACATTGTTTCAGAATGCTGACCTGACTTCTATCATTAGTGACCAATTCACAATGAATACCTGTCTTCAAACAAGCTTTTAATCAGTCAACATAAAATGAAAGGATCTCCTCTATGTTTGGCAGTTTCTCAATTACATAATTACAGACAAAAATAGACTTACCACCGAATGATCTTAAGAAATTTTCAAAAGGAACGGTCCAACTGTGATCTGATTGGTAAAAATATCGCTGAACCCATTTTACCAACTGAGTATTTCTCATACATTGAATATTTTGGAATTTTAGTCCCCCTTCTGAGTAATCAGCATGCATAGTTGCTCTTGAAATTTTGTCTGGGCCATTCCACATAAATGAAAACATGAGCTTCTCAATTTCTTTCAGTGAGCAATGAAATGTTTGACACAAGATAGATTATATTATATTATATATAGATTGGACATTATAAAGGTTTTTAGGATTTGTGTTTTGCCGATCAAGGTTAGTCCTCTGTTTTTCCAATTGGAAGGTATATTTCTCATTTCATTAATTTGAGTTTCAAAATTCCTTTTCCGTGTTTCTTCAAAATTATATGAAAAAACTATGCCCAATACCTTTATTCCCTACTCTGGCCATGTAATAACTGTTTCTTTTCCACCTTTTTTTTTTAACCAATCCACATGCCTTCGGTTTTAGATTTATTAATACAAAGACCAGACATTTTTGAAAATTCCTCAAACTCTGAAAATATATTTTGTAGTGACTCTGTATTTTTGCAAAAGCATGCTATGTCATCAGCATACTTAGGCTGTGTATTTCATTTCTATTCCCCCTACTTCAAGACCCACTTTGTTGTCATTATTTTTCACTCAATTGAAGTAAACCTCCAATTCCAAAATGAATAACAGGGGTGCGAGAGGATCCCCCTGTCTTACTCCTCTGCTAACAGGTAGCCTGTAGTAAACCCATTTACTAGAACACAGCTGCTGATACCTTTATATAGTTTTAACCCATTTAATTAGTGAGGGCCCAAAGTTATAGGCTTCCAAACATTTGAAAATAAATGAATGACTCAACGAAAAAAAGGCCTTGGTTAGATCCAGTGCCATTATTATACCTTGTAAATCCTTCTTTTCTGCATAAAACATGAAATCTGATATTAATCGAATCCCTTCTCCAATAAATCTCTCTTTAACAAAGGCAGTCTGTTGATTGTTAATCAAAGTTTCTATAACTTTAGATATCCTTTTGGCTAAACATTTCGAAAGTATTTTTGCGACAACATTTATCAGAGTGATTGGTTGCCAGTTACTAAGTTTAAGTTTGTCTTTGTTGGACTTCGGAATTAATTTTATTATCCCTTGTCTTTGTGAAATTTACATGCATTCGTCATTGTATGAAGCATTAAAAGAATCAATCATATATTCTGAAAGCAAAGGCCAAAATGTCTCGTAGAATTCTGTGGTGAGGCCATCATTTCCTGGAGTTTTATTCCTTGCCATTTTGATCAGTTTCTCTTTTGCTTCATTGCATGAAATTAAACCTTCACATGATATCTTTTCAGATTCTATTAGCTGCTCAAGTTTACTTTGACAAATATAGTCCATGCAAACCTCCTGATTTACCAAATCTCTGTTCTCAAAAAATTCCTGAAAAGATTCTTTAATAAACTTTTGGATATTTGTTTGTTCTCAAACGAATCCATCATTTGAATCTAGCACATCAATCAGGGGCGTAACAGGTACCTGTTATCAGGGGGGGCAAAGCCCAAAATTTCCCGGTAACTAGTCTATGTCTAGAATCTGTGGCTTAGCTACGACTGCATTTTAGGAGGACGGTAGTGCGCCACCGGCGTAAATCCCATTTGAGGAGTGGGGGATGAAAAACTTTTGTAACGATTTTTTTCCCTCTCACACACATTTTGATATCTATTTTGCAAGCGAGCGAAGCGAGCGAGCAGAAAATAACCACATTTCCAGTTTTGAATCGCATTTTCGAATAAGAATTCTAAAATATGATGAAAGAGCGAAGCGAGCGAGCCAAAAATAACCACTTTTCTCGATTTTAATCGCATTTTCGGATGGAAATCCCAAGATTTTGACGAGCGAGCGAAGCGAGCGAGCCAAAAATAACCACTTTTTTGTTTTCAGTAGCATTTTCAAATAGAAATTCTAAAACATGATGGTTGTTTATGATAGAGATTCAAAATTTTTACTAACTGATTAATTAAAGTATATGTTCTTCCTTAAAAAGTGTGTCTGCATGGGGGGAAATTTGTACACACATCCACCTCTTCCCCAAGTGGGGGTGATAGATCCCCCACCCCCCGGAATTTACGCCAATGTAGTGCTCCCTAGAGGGGAGGGTGCAGGGAGGGGGGAGTTTCCCCCCTCCCGCGCGAAGCGCGGAAGCTCCGACGTTTCTTTGAATTGTTAGTTGTCGGTAATTAAGTCTATCTTCTGCGACGTAACTAGGATTTCATTTTAGGGAGATGGTAGTGCTCCCTAGGGGAAGGGTGCAGGAAGCTCCGACGTTTTTTCGTGGTCAGTTCCCGCTCTTCTTACGCTTTCTGCCTGTTATCGGGGGGGGGGGGGGGGGAGGGGGCATACGCATAGCCAAAAATTTCCCTGTAATTAAGTCTAGAATCAGTGATGTAGCTAGGATTTCATTTTAGGAGGACGAGCAAAGCGCGCTCCCTAGGCATGCTAGGGGGAGGGTGCAGGGATGGTGATTTTCCCTTCCCGCGCGAAGCGCGGAAGCTCTGACGTTTCTTTGAATTGTTCGTTGACTGTTCCCGGTCTCTTACATTCTCTGCCTGTTATCGGGGGGGGGGGGGGGGGGGGGGGCAGAGCCGAAAATTTCCCGGTATCTAGTCTAGAAATAGAATATGCGGAGGTGAGCCTGCACCGCGAGTTGCTTGTTGCAAAGCCCTTAGCGGGTGGGGCCCAGGGTTCTGGCTTAGGGCCCCTGATGGGGGTCTACAGGGAAAGCCACTGCGGGGGTCCAGGGAGTGGAGCACCCGGAAACTCCGGGGTTTTGGTATTAAATTTTCCCTCATTTCTTTTGTTTCCCTTTGCTTTTTTCTTTTTCCCCCTTTTCCTCTTTTCCCTCTCTCTCTCTTCTTCTTTCTCCCCCTTTTCGTTTTTTCTTTCCCGTTCTCCTTCTTCCTTTCCCTTTCTCCTTCTTTCTTTCCCTTTCTCCTTCTTTCTTTCCCTTTCTCCTTCTTTCTTTTCCTTTCTTCTTCTTTCTTTTCCTTTCTTCTTCTTCCTTTCCCTTTCTCCCTTCCTTTTTCTTCCTTTCCCTCCCTTTCATTTTTTCCCGGTGGTTTGGTGGATTTTCCCGCTGAAATCCTTCAGGGGGGCACTCTGCCCCCCCTGCCCCCCCGGCTGTTACGCCACTGACATCAATGCATGTATTTTCAGCTAGACTTTTTTTCTAGTGATAACAAGTATTTGTTACTTTTCTCACCCTTTTCATATTACCAAGTGCACCTTGACCTTAGAATTGCTCCATCAGTAAAATAATCATAAAGTTTTCTGTAATTCCTCTTCAATTTGTTTCTTTCTAACTAAAGTTTCTTCTTTCAAATTTTCCACTTCCATTTCACCTTTTTCATGTATTTTTTTTCAGTTCTTCCTCTAACTCTTTGTCTCATTTTTTCCTTTTCACATTTTTTCTTTTTTTGAATATGGGATGGTAAATTCTCATATTTTATATTTCAGCCAGTCCCACAGCATTTTTTTGGTCATGTTTGTGTTCATATTCATCAGCCCATAAAGGGATGTTGTCACTAAGAGACTCAACAAATTCCTCATTGCTTAATAAGCTGTTGTTGAATTTTCAGTATGAAGGCCCCATTCTCCGTTTCTTAACGTGTAAGTGCAATGTAACATAATCATGATCAGACAATACACTTGGTACTATATCATTTTCCATTACAGCAGTTTGCAATGTTTCTGTGATTAACCAAAAGTCTAATCTTGATTGAACATATGGATTATACCTTCTCCAGGTGAATCTTTTAGTTGTTTGGTTTCTTACTCTCCAGATATCAATAAGACAGAGTTGATCTTTCAGACTGTATACCAGGGTACAAGAATGCTTCCAAACTGTTTTCATAGCACCCCCTTCTCTATCCATGGTCAAATCCTGAATAAAATTACCGGTAAAATCTCCTCCTATTATACATGTATGTCCTTCATCATGAAATTCTTGCAGTATTGAATAGAAACCACTAAAAAAAAATCTATATGCTCCTTCTCATTGTTGGGTGCATAAACATTGGCCATAACATAAATTTTCTTGTGTATTAACTTAAATACATAAAAAACATCCGTCTTTATCTTTGACTGAGTCAGTAAGTTTAATGTCTGAAGTTCTTCTCAAGATTATACATACTCTTCTGCTCATGGAGGTTCCGTGGCTGAATACTATATTTGATCTGATTTGATTTCTCCACCACATTTCGTCCTTTTCGGTGGAATGTGTTTCCTGTAGTAGAATCATTCATACAGAATCATAGAATCATTCATACAGAAATATGTACTGTACATATTTTCAGCCAAATAACAACTCTGTTTTTAAGTTACTTATGGAATGAAACTAACACCTCCCCAAAACACATTGATTTTTAAAGAGTGCAAAATCAATAGTAACAATGTGCTATGTGTAACCCCTTCCCCTGTGAAATAGAGTGATAAATTGACTGTATTGAATGAGATACAACCTATGCCCTCTCTGAATCCAATATTGGATTCAGATTGGGATTACACATGTAGGTTGAATCATTCATTGCCAGTCAATGTTTATAAACATGTATGTAATATTGACTGGCATTGAATGATATACATGTACCAAACTATATTGCCCGCTCTCAATATAATATTGCCCAGACCCAAGGCGCATGCAATATTGGATTCAGAGAGGGCAATATAGGTTGTATCTCATTCAATAGAGTCAATATCATTATTATCTCTACCCCACTGGAAAGTGATGTAAAATTTGATAAAAATCATCTCTCTGACCATTCAGTTAACATGATTGATCACACATATTTGTCTTACAACTTTTCATGACATCTGTGTATTTGTGTATAGTTTGTAATGCATCTGTTATTGGTATTGCGTTTATGTGTTGTATATTCGTGCATTGCATATTACGTTGCTTCACAAACTGGTTCAAACTGGATTTTGTGAATATTGCCCGCTGCTTTTTAGACACAAAGTCAAGTGGAAAACCCAGAAGAGAAAAAAATATATATAATTTTGAATGCTGCAAAATCAGAGAACACAAAATATGGAAAACCAGCTTGTATAGATAATAAGGTATAATGATACATATTATACATAGAGATAACAAATATATCCATTGAAAAATAATGATAAACTGGCAAAATATTCAGAAAGTGAGGTATTGGAACTTTGTAGACTGAGGTAAACAAGTTCTTCAACTGTCACTTCATTAGAAAAAGGAAACACTTTGTATGGCTTACATAATGTTTTGAATGGCATACTTCTTGTTGTGGAGGAAGACCATAGACATCACTATTTCTGTTGTCTTCAGTGTCGTCAACAAGCGTGCTGATAACAGTAAAAATGTTTGACATCCACATAGTAGTTTGATTATGAACTGAACATTGGACTTTGCAGTTGCCCCCCCCCCCCCCCCCCCCCGAAATTAGAAATGTTCAAGACCTATACTTTTTTACTGAAAATTTTCCAAAATTTCACCAAAAGTATTCACCAGATTCGTTACTTTCAATTTTTAAAATGCAAAAGCGCCCTCTTGACAAGCTCCATCACTTGCCTGTTTCTTCGAACATTTTACGTACTCTTGCCCCCTCCCCCACCAGGAAAAAATTTCTGCGCACGTCACTGAAATCTCTGCAGTTATGAGTATTAACATGTTTGTGTTTATGTAGTAAACTTCCTTTTTAAGTTGAAATCTGAAATCTCTGCAGTTATGAGTATTAACATGTTTGTGTTTATGTAGTAAACTTCCTTTTTAAGTTGACCGTATTCATTCAAGCTACATTCATATAAAGTAGTACATGAAACATTTTTATAGCTTGCTTTTACCCGTTGAATACTGAATTCTGTGCTAAATACAAGAACCACTAGGTTTCTGTAGTCACTAGTCAGTGACATGAGAGATTAATCCTATGGGTTTAATGCACGACAAGTAAGGTTGTGCACAAAATACTGATTATTTCTTTCCCATAGATATGACAAGCAAAGTTACATGTTTGTTATTGTGTAAAATTTGAAAAAGTGTTAAATTCAGAGAGAGAATGAAAGCAAAGATTGACACAAAAAACAGACAAACAAAAGACCATTTGCTCCATGGTAGGCAAGTGCTTTACCAGCCCCCACATAGCATGCAAAGCAGAAAATGGGATTCTCAAATCACGTTTTGTACACGTAGATTGGATCTTGCTATGATCCCAACAGTGATGATCTTGGATGTTGACCCATGACCTGAAGTTTATGTGTACCAAATATCATTCATTTAGGATTTCTAATCATGAAGATATAAGGGATCATGTGATTTTACAAAATGGCACCTGGATGACATTTAGTTGGAGTAATCATGATGAGCAGATTTCGTTTTCTAAGTAACAGGATGGAACATATGCCCTGAAAATTTCAAAGAGATCAGAATAGGCTGTGTTTAGTTAGAGCACGAACAAAATCATACAGAAAGAAATTTTTGAAGAAGAAGATAGATGAAGAAAGAAAGGTTTCTGACAAAATCAATAGGTGATCTGAGACACTACATGGCAGATCACCAAATACACTTAACTATTCAGTGAACCAGGGGATTAGATACATGTATTATAAATAGTTATGATTACAGTGGGTTATAGTATGAAAAAAGCATCTGCCCACATATGGCTCCATGCCACCCTGTACACTGTACATATTGTTTGTGTTCAAACAGCTCACTGTACATCATGAGCAAATCACATTCTTTTGTTGGTCACACCCCATTAGGCAGACGTCATGCACGCACATACATGTACCTTCCATGATATGTGTGGCAGGATGAAATACTATACATGTATATTAATTTCATGCATGGTTGCATTTTTTTTCTCTGATAAACAAACCCTATTGCTAGCACTGAGAGTGTTACCAACAAGCAGATTTTTTAGTTGAACCAGGAAGTCTGGTATTGTGTCATTCTATTTTTTGAAGTCTTTTTGCAGAACTTAATTTGTTGTGTCCCTCAGTATTTCTCATTATTTTGTCGTACTTTTGGATTATTTCTCCAGCATTCCAGTTTTAACTCCTGATACAAAACTTGATGAGGGCCTGCATGTAAGTTGAAGAAAGTACCTTATTACAGTTTGATGTGATATGATTTGATTTTTGCTCAGTAGCCCTTTTAATAAAGTATAGCTTTAAATTATTTTTATGCCTCCGCCCACCGTAGGTGGTTGCCGGAGGCATTATGTTTTCGGGTCGTCCGTCTGTCCGTTCGTCCCGTTTTCGTTCTCGCGATAACTTAAGAACCGTTTGACAGATCAACTTCAAACTTGGCTCGTATATGCATATGGGAGGGACAATGATCTGATTAGATTTTGGAGTCTCAAGGTTAAAGGTCAAGGTCATAGAGGTAATAATACACATAAAAATGGCTCGTTCTCGTGATAACTTAAGAACCATTTGACAGATTGGCTCATATATGCACATGGAAGGGACAATGATCTGATTAGATTTTGGGGTCACAAGGTCAAAGGTCAAAGGTCATAGAGGTCATTATGTACATAGAAATAGTTCGTTTTCACCATAACAACCATTTGACCGATCAACCTCAAACTTGGCACAGGTATGCATATGGGAGGGACAATGATCTGATTAGATTTTGGGGTCTCAAGGTCAAAGGTCAAACGTCATAGAGACCATTATGTACATAGAAATGGTTCGTTCTTGTGATAACTCAGTAACCATCAACAAACTTGGCTCATGTATGCATATGGAAAGGGCAATGCTCTCATTAGATTTGGGGGTCACAAGGTCAAAGGTCAAGGTCAAAGATGTCATTGTATAAATGAAAATAAATCAGCATGAAGTGCCATTTATTTCTGATTTGGTAATGGCGGAGGCATAAAGTTCGACCACGCGTGGTCGAAGATTCATCTAGTTTTACATAAAATTGAAAGAAGTGATTCTCCACTCTGTTCTTTTTTGAAGGTGTTTCCTGAGATGCTATATTTTGTGATTGTGCAGTAGCTGTTCCCATTTGGAAAAAGCTTTCAGACTATATTGATCATTTGATTAATGAGTTTACGGTGTATTCCAATTTTAGCTACATATCTGGTGTTGATACTGGGAGCTGCAGGCATGATTTATTTATTTTTTTGTTCCTGTGTCTAAAGTTTTACATTATTATATTATTATATTATGTATCACTATAGGAAGACCATCTACTGAGATTTAGGGTATAGGTCCAAGGACTGAGGTCAATTAAAAAATTGCTGGTTTAATCCTTGTTAACGCAATTCAACTCCCAGTCCTACTTAAGCCCAAGAAACCAGCAAGACCAACAGCCAGCCAGTCGACTGATCACTTGTCATTGTGTTGGTGGCCTAGAGGAGTCCAACAGCAGCAGTGAGACTGGCAGCTCACTACATTGACAGCCTGCAAGACTGAGAAATGTTGGTATACCTGCAGAAAAGTTGGCAGAATACAGGGATCAGAGGCTACTATAGACCAACAGCCCATAAGCCAATATGTTGGTCTCATATTCAGTCTGTCACCTTTCTTATTAGGATTCTCTAGACTTGTATGATTGGTCTTTTGGGTCCCTGGGCAAGTTTACAAAAAAAAAAAAAAAAAAAAAAAAAGAAGATAATAAAAAGTAGTCTCAAACTATATTTTAAAAAATATGTTTTTCACTATGCCTTTTTCCCCCTGTTTTTTGCTTGTTCCAAATCATATAGGCTAAAAAATATTTTTTTCTGTTTGTCCCATTTTCCATTTTTTTTTTACTCTTTTGATTCTATTTTTGTAAAAAATATTTTTTTGATATATATTTCATGGCTATATTTTTTTTACTATTTTTTTTTTTTTTACTGTTTTACTACCCTGGATAAATAAGATAATATTATTATTGTAATTATTCACTTAATCATGAACTTCATACTCATTGTGAATATGCAGCACCATAGGAAGACAATCTGATTAGATTTTAGGGTATTGTTATTATTCATTAAATCATGAACTTCATAGTCATTGTGAATATGCAGCACCATAGGAAGACAATCTGATTAGATTTTAGGGTACAAAGAATCGAAGGTCATAGAAGTCAATATGCATGAAATTAAAGATTTGTTAGATTAGTTAGCACTATATTTTAACTAACTGTATGCATCACGAGGAGACAAAGTGATTAGAGGTTTGGGTTGTTAGGTAAGAAGTCAATTGAAATGCAGTTATACATTTTTGATTTGATTTGATTTGATTATTGATTTCATTCTCAATAAAAACATCTACATGAAATGTATAAAAAAAAAAACAGAGCATAGCTAACAAAACAGAGCAATTATATGGACAAAACAAATTTTGAAAATGAGGGGTCAACAAAAAAGAGCGAATAGCCTTATAGTACATCATCCCCATAGTCAACAACACATAAGTACGTAATCAGGCCTATGTAACCCTCCCCCCCAAACAAAAAAAGAAAACCCCCCCCCCACACACAAAAGAATAAGAACAAAACAAATATGTATTTAAAAAAAAGCAGTTTATAATCAAATTCATGTTATGAATACAAACTTAAAAGATGAGATTTCTAAAGGTGCTAATTATCGCACCACATCTCCTGAGTTTTTAAAATTTGATTATGAGTGTTTGTAAAAAAATGCTATTTCATACCATCTTTGTATCTTTTAGTTGTGGTTGAAAACAAATAATGATCTTGATCAGATTAGGCCGTCTTGAAGAATTACACAAATAAAAAACAGAAATGACTCCAAACATGAAGAAGTGAACTTTTATTTAGTGATGAAATATTTGTCATATCATCAAGATCAATGAAGCGCTAATAAAACAGAAATAATTTGATTTACTAGACAAAGTAATTCTTTACCTAACGGTGAAAATAACTGCGTTGCATTGCCCTCAGAAGTTATGAGGTGCAAGTGAAATAGCAATGATCTGATTTTATTTTACAAATTAATTCTTTAACAATTGAATTGATGGTATCTTATCATCCTCCAGAGTTGATTACGAGACTAAAACAGCATTGAAAGAATTTGTTTCCTGACTGATTTGGGGATTTTTTTAGTATGAATATTTTTTTCCTCATTTTTTGAATATGAAAAATAAATTGAGGTGGTCTCAAAATTTGGAGTGGGTGGGGACAAGAAGAATATAGGCAGAGGCATATAGGAGATGCAGTCGCATTCATCTTGTTTAGATGTATTCATCTAATAATAATGAGCAGTTTTTATATAGTGCGCTGAAATGTATATATTCTCTCTGCACTTTACAGAGTCTTTTAATAATAGTAATCACAGAGCTGCAGGCATGATTTATTTATTTTTTTGTTCCTGTGTCTAAAGTTTTACATTATTATATTATTATATTATGTATCACTATAGGAAGACCATCTAATGAGATTTAATAGGGTATAGGTCCAAGGACTGAGGTCAATTAAAAAATTGCTGGTTTAATCCTTGTTAACGCAATTCAACTCCCAGTCCTACTTAAGCCCAAGAAACCAGCAAGACCAACAGCCGGCCAGTCAACTGATCACTTGTCATTGTGTTGGTGGCCTAGAGGAGTCCAACAGCAGCAGTGAGACTAGCAGCTCACTACATTGACAGCCTGCAAGACTGAGAAATGTTGGTATACATGTACCTGCAGAAAAGTTGGCAGAATGCAGGGATCAGAGGCTACTATAGACCAACGGCCCATAAGCCAATATGTTGGTCTCATATTCAGTCTGTCACCTTTCTTATTAGGATTCTCTAGACTTGCATGATTGGTCTTTTGGGTCCCTGGGCAAGTTTACAAAAAAAAAAAAAGATAATAAAAAGTAGTCTCAAACTATATTTTTAAAAATATGTTTTTCACTATGCTTTTTTTCCCCCCGTTTTTTGCTTGTTCCAAATCATATAGGCTAAAAAATATTTTTTTCTGTTTGTCCCATTTTCCATATATTTTTTACTCTTTTGATTCTATTTTCTTAAAAAGGAAAATAATTTTTGATATATATTTCATGGCTATATTTTTTTTACTATTTTTTTTTTTTTACTGTTTTTCTACCCTGGATAAATAAGATAATATTATTATTGTTATTATTCATTAAATCATGAACTTCATAGTCATTGTGAATATGCAGCACCATAGGAAGACAATCTGATAAGATTTTAGGGTACAAAGATCGAAGGTCATAGAAGTCAATATGCATGAAATTAAAGATTTGTTAGATTAGTTAGCACTATATTTTAACTAACTGTATGCATCACGAGGAGACAAAGTGATTAGAGGTTTGGGTTGTTAGGTAAGAAGTCAATTGAAATGCAGTTATACATTTTTGATTTGATTTGATTTGATTATTGATTTCATTCTCAATAAAAACATGTACATGAAATGTATAAAAAAAACAGAGCATAGCTAACAAAACAGAGCAATTATATGGACAGAACAAATTTTGAAAATGAGGGGTCAACAAAAAAGAGCGAATAGCCTTATAGTACATCATCCCCATAGTCAACAACACATAAGTACATAATCAGGCCTATGTAACCCTCCCCCCCCCCAAACAAAAACAAAAACAAAAACACACACACACACAAAAGAATAAGAACAATACAAATATGTATTTTTTATAAAAAAAGCAGTTTACAATCAAATTCATGTTATGAATACAAACTTAAAAGATGAGATTTCTAAAGGTGCTAATTATCGCACCACATCTCCTGAGTTTTTAAAATTTGATTATGAGTTTTTGTAAAAAAAATGCTATTTCATACAATCTTTGTATCTTTTAGTTGTGGTTGAAAACAAATAATGATCTTGATCAGATTAGGCCGTCTTGAAGAATTACACAAATAAAAAACAGAAATGACTCCAAACATGAAAAAGTGAACTTTTATTTAGTGATGAAATATTTGTCATATCATCAAGATCAATGAAGCGCTAATAAAACAGAAATAATGTGATTTACTTGACGAAGTAATTCTTTACCTAACGGTGAAAATAACTGCGTTGCATTGCCCTCAGAAGTTATGAGGTGCAAGTGAAATAGCAATGATCTGATTTTATTTTACAAATTAATTCTTTAACAATTGAATTGATTGTATCTTATCATCCTCCAGAGTTGATTACGAGACTAAAACAGCATTGAAAGAATTTGTTTCCTTACTGATATTTGGGGATTTTTTTATTTTGAATATTTTTTTCCTCATTTTTTGAATATGAAAAATAAATTGAGGTGGTCTCAAAATTTGGAGTGGGTGGGGACAAGAAGAATATAGGCAGAGGCATATAGGAGATGCAGTCGCATTCATCTTGTTTAGATGTATTCATCTAATAATAATGAGCAGTTTTTATATAGTGCTCTATAATTCTCTCTGCACTTTACAGAGTCTTTTAATAATAGTAATCACACGTTTTAGGTTTCAAGTTTAGACTCATCTATTTCCAATCAAGATAAGATTAATGAATGGAAAACAATACTGATGAATTATCATTGAGTAAACAGTAGTGATTTCAATGAGTCCACTGCCAGGGCATTGAGGGGTAGGCTGTTCCAAATGGTTGGTCTAAAGTATTTCAAGGACCTTTTGTCGGAGTATTGAGTGTGAATGCATGGCACTTGAAGGAGACTTTCCTGATGCGATTGGAGAGAGATGGCAGGGACATATGACTGGATTAGTTTACACAGGTAGGAAGGGGCTTTGCCGTGAAGTAACTTCTAAGTCAGTAGTAGGACTTTGAAGTCTATCTGTTTTCTGACCAGCAGGCAGTGGAGTTGATGGAGGATGGGTGATATTTGCCCTGTCTGTCTGGATTGGTGAATCATTCTTGCTGCAGTATTTTTGATATTCTGTTAATTTATGAACTTTCGCATTTAGGTGACTAGGGAGTTGCAGGAGTCAGTCCAGTCATGAAATGAGGAATGCACATACAAGGTTTTTTTGTTATAATATCAAGGTACATTCACATCTCCCCCCGATTTGGGTAGCCATAGAAATGCTCTCAACCTGAGATTTCATCGTAAGTTGGTGGTCACTGGTGGCTCCCATGTTTCTTGCTTCAGCAGGTGGAGGGAGCTACTCTCACAGTAATGCTTGGATTCGGCTAGCAAAGAATCTGTAGGAGAAACGAGAGATATCTGTTTTAAGTACAGTGTATCATTTATGGCAGGTCTATTTTGGACATCCCACCTTCTGATATCCCTAATGCCTTGGTTCTTAATTAATTTCTCCCATGGGCCAGAAATATTTCTGAAATTCCGTTGCGGGCCATTACGAGTAATAGATCTCGACCATTTACAGAAGCATGCGGGTGTGACATCTCTTGCCTGAATCTGTAGATTGTGAGAGCGAGCACAGCTCACTCACTCAAATTTTGATACTTTATTGTATTTTTGTATTAAAATTTAATTGGACAAGATAGAAAAAATACAGATAGACCACTTAACTGCCTGAAAATGAATTGGCAAGAGGCTCATTCTAGTCATTTCAAAATTTTAGGGAGAAGGGGGTTTCACCCTTCATTCGTCATAACCCATGGGAGGTGGATCATTTTCAAAATTTTTTACGTTATCAGGGATAATTATTATCCTTATCCTTAGATCCAAGCAATATAGATAACCATTGTATATCAATGCGAGCGAGCAAAAATATGAGACTCTCATTCAGTTATGAGATATCCATTTATAGCATAAAGGGCAATTCCTTTTTGACATTTTGGTGGACAGCATCATATCATATGGGCCGCCGTTCAAGAATAGGGACCCTAATGCATCTGTTTATTTTTCTAATAGATGCATTGCATTCTTAAGGATGAAATAGAGCATAGATCTGGTTGTTTTCTTCATAGACCATACCGTCCTCAAGTTATGAGCTGTAATGATAAAGCTGAGCGGTGCAGTGTGGAATTCAATATTAATGGCCCTATCACAAAACCTTGAGCAACTCAACGTAATCCTCGGCAGTTGCTGAGGTAATAGTTCCAACTTGTGACTGATGATGTGACTGCAAGTTACAAGTCAAAATTAAAACATTTTCAGTGATTATAAAGGGGCTTTCATACCAAGCCTACATATCGAGTTGCATACACCAAAATAGGGCTGTATACACCTGAAAACAATATTGCTACATGCAGGATTGACATAGTTGAAAAGAGAAGGCAGCAAACTATTACAAGAATGAGAAGTATGGATACTATTGCGTAGGCATAGCGTACAGTAGCGTAGTGTTGTGTAGACTTGCATAAGCAGCGTAAGCTTGGCGTAGTTGGTACTTGCGTAAGCTCAGTGTAGTTGGTACACCACACTGGTATGCCACACTATACAACTCTATGTAGGCCTGGGGTGAAACCCTGGTGTGAAGCTCGATTGTCATGGACCATAACAAACATTATCACAACTGTCACGGACCGTCTCAAGTATACAAATGACCTCCATGGTTGGATTTGGCTAAAAACTAATCATAATGGACTGGATAATAGTGACTGTCACATGACTGTGCTAGGCCGTCATGGACTGTATTTGGCCGAGCTTAGCCTTACTAAAAGACGGTTGCTAATACATGGTCCATGACGGTCAAGTAAGGTCCATAATGGTCCATGATTCTCGGTTGTTGTAAGGTTGTTGTACGGTTTTGGATCAGTCGGTCAGAAAGGAAGTTTTGAACATGTTCAAAGCTTTCTCTCCAACCATCACTTATATGGTCTGTACTACGGTTCTTAGAATAGTTCTTGTATGGTCTACTATGGCCTGATTACAGCAGTATGACAATCCAGGACATCAGTCACTTCACAGTCACTTATCCATCACTGACTGTCATGAACCAACTCTGACCATTGCTCTAGTGTGAGAGCACCTTTTAATAGCTTCACACCCCAAGTGCCTGCATCGTACATAAAATCTATACGTACTCATATGAGAGTAAAACCATTTTGCATTTGAGGATTGCCATAAGTAGCAATTCAAATATTCACGGGGGAGGGGTAACATACTAATACTTCCCCCCCCCCCCCTTGGATGAGTATGTAGCCATTTTGCTAATCAGATCCTCTAGACATTTACTGAATTTCCAATATTTGTGTGTAAACCTTCATGTATTGTTTGTTAATTTAGAAAATTCATGCACACATGGGATGATGGTAGCAGTGTGTATAGTGGAGGTGAAGGCCCTTGCCTCTCATACGAGGGGTCCTGGGTTTGATCCTCATCCAGTGCTTACATCCTTGGACAAGGTGTTTTGCTTACATTGTGCCCCTATGGACCAAGGTGTACTAAATGTTTGCCTGGTTTTGCTGGGGTAATAATAATTGTAGGGCCCGCAGGAAGAGTAGTACTAATACTGATGTGTCTACCCTGGGTAAATTAAACCTGATTATTATTATTATCAGACATAAAGAATTTAGCACTTCTTATTAATAGCTTGTTTTTAATCTGTTTGCTACTAAATTCCCTTGTCCCAGTAGGTCTTAACCCATAGAGGTACAGTGTCACCTTTAGGAGACGCTTTTGCAGTATCTGTTGGTCCAGAATGTTCGGCAGTACATATCATACATGAGCAGAAAGAGAAAAATGCACTGAAAATTTGAGCCCATTCCCATCGCCGTATGGTGTGGTGTTCTCTAATTAGAGCAGTTTAACTGTTTCTAATCATTAAACTCTTTAAATTGGCAACGCAGTGAATAATACATAATCGCTATTTCCATGTTCAAATTGGCGATTTCTGATTAAATTTTACATTTATATTTCATTTTGGTTTATGTTATATCCATATTTATTTTTTCAAGCTATGTAAGCATGGAAAAAAATGTTTTTAATTGCCAATTTGAGGATTGAAGATGATTAATTTAGACCTCAAGAAAGCTCTATTCTATGCTATGGGTTAATGGGGACTATTTGGCTCCTGTCCGGCAATGGATTAAAACTAAATTGGCTGAATTCACAGAAGAGGATTACTTCTTTTAGCGTAAATTATGAGCACATTTCTGCATGTCTGCCCATTGTACAAGACCACATGCACATACTGTAAATGTGGAAATATTTATAATGTTGAAATTTTTGCGAATTTCGTGCGGCACGACACTTGTGCGAAATTGAACCACATGAAATATTTTGTTTGTAAAGCAGTGAAAAAAGTTCCTAACTATCCGTGAAAATTGAAAATGCATAATTGTGTTCTACTTGGCTGAGCACGAAAAAATTAATCACACAAAAATTTCCATTTTTACAGTACAAGAAGAATATATGCAGAGGCATATAGGAGATGCAGTCGCATTCATCTTGTTTATATGTATTCATCTAATAATAATGAGCAGTTTTTATATAGTGTGCTATAATGTATATATTCTCTCTGCACTTTACAGAGTCTTTTAATAATAGTAATCACACGTTTTAGGTTTCAAGTTTAGACTCATCTATTTCCAATCAAGATAAGATTAATGAATGGAAAACAATACTGATGAATTATCATTAAGTAAACAGTAGTGATTTCAATGAGTCCACTGCCAGGGCATTGAGGGGTAGGCTGTTCCAAATGGTTGGTCTAAAGTATTTCAAGGACCTTTTGTCGGAGTATTGAGTGTGAATGCATGGCACTTGAACGAGATGCTTTCCTGATTGGCTCCCGTCCGGCAATGGATTAAAACTAAATTGGCTGAATTCACAAAAGAGGATTACTTCTTTTAGCGTAAATTATGAGCACATTTCTGTATGTCTGCCCATTGTACAAGACCACATGCACATACTGTAAATGTGGAAATATTTATAATGTTGAAATTTTTGCGAATTTTGTGTGGCACGACACTTGTGCGAAATCGAACCACATGAAATATTTTGTTTGTAAAGCAGTGACTACAGTTCCTAACTGTCCGTGAAAATTGCACAATTGTGTTCTACTTGGCTGAGCACGAAAAAAAGTAATCACACAAAAATTTCGATTTTTACAGTACTATGCAGTGTACCTGTAGGTTTAGATATGGGTTACAATATATAGTGAGGATTTGGGATAATGATTTTTATCTCAATGGCCTCCATTCATGAAAGAGGTTTAGATTTCAACAATATTTTTGTCCATCTTCTGAAATTTAAACCTCTTTCATGAATTTGGACTAATGTCGTGGACTGTACGTGAACTTGTATCATTTCTCATCATACTATCTCTGTTCACATTCTCATTGCAGTTTAAACATGTTGAGGTTACAGATACTAATGGTCATCATCTACACAGCCTCTCTTTCAGGCATCAGTGAGCAAGTAGCATTGACTTGTAAGTAGACCACCTTGTGTGATTTTGCTTTTTTCTGCCTCTGCCCACCGAAGGTGGGGCCAGACCTTAGCATTATTTTTCAGGGTTGTTTGTATGTCATATGTCCCTCTTTTAACGCAAATGCAATATCTCAAGAATCAATTTAGGTATGAATGTCAAATTTGGTCATAGTATGTACCATGCAGTCCTATTAAATTTTGGCTACATGTAGGTCGATATAAAATTTCAGATGTTAGCCTTGTTAACAGGATATCTTAAGGACCGTTTTAAATATGAACTTCATACTTCGTCGTAGTTTGTATCACTATAGGTAGACAATCTGGGTAGGTTTTAGGGTATGTTAACACAATATTTCAAGAAATATTTGAAGATCCGAAACCAAAATGACGAGATCCAACGCCTGAAATCACGTGTAGACAAGGCTTCAAATGTTGGAGCCTATGCAAAAGTGAGATTGAATCAATTGGAGCAGTATACGCGGAGAAACAGTGTGAGAATACATGGTCTACCGGAATCAGCGCAAGAGAGTACCGATGCTCTGGTCTGTAAGCTAGCTGAGGAGAAACTTGGAGTCAAGGTGACACCTGATGAAATTGACCGCTCACATAGGATATCATCACCAAATACAAATATACAGCAAACGCCACGTCAAATAATTGTTAAATTTCGCTCGTATAGAACAAGGTCATCATTAATGAAAGCAAGATCGAAATTAAAAGGAACCAATATATATTTGAATGAAGACCTGACCAAGGAGAACCAAGCACTGTACTATGCTGCGCGTCATAACCCTAAAGTAAAACAGTCATGGACCATTGATGGATGAGTGTTTGTTGAAATCGCCAACAGTACAGGTGGTGTAACAAAGAAGCTTATAACCTGCTTGGAAGATTTACAGTCCTTGTGAAATTACTGAGATTACACGTAAACTGATCTCAACAATAAGGACTATCATATTCAAATTAATAATGATTAACATGAATGGTCCTCTGTTTATCAATATTCCCTCAATTTTGGGATGTAGGTACACTTGTTCTCATCTATGTGCAGTGTTCAGAAATAGTCATTTGACTGCTTTTAAATTTTTACCCCATACATCTGTACGAAGTACTTGAATGTGTACTTAGATTTAAGGAGAAATAATTAATAATGAATAACTGAAATGCAACAGTTTGCTTGATAGTTAGTAAACCCATATCTGAAATGTACCTACACGTACCTCTCACTGGTAACATCACCTGATTTAGCTGTAACTGAATTTCTCAAATTTACAATATGCATTTTGGTTTATCCTTTTCTGAGTACTCAAATTGAACGGTTCTTTTGTTACACACATGTAGGTACACTTGTTTACTTCTGTGTGCAGTGTTTGGGAATAGTTAAACAACTTTGCAACAGTCAATAGTTTGTTGACTGTTTTCACATCGTAACCGCAATCATTTGTTCTTAGTATTTGAACATGCACTTAAATTTAAGGAAAACAATAAATAATGAGTTACTGAAATGTAACGGTTTGTTCGTTAGTGAGTAAACCCAAGTCTGAGATGTCCCTAGCTTTTTCTCGTAATATTACTTGACTCAGCTGTAACTGAATTTTTCTAACCTGGTCTATCTTTTCTGGGTACTCAAACTGAACTCTATAAAAACAATAAATAATGAGTTACTGAAATGTAACGGTTTGTTCGCTAGTGAGTAAACCCAAGTCTGAGATGTACCTAGCTTTTTCTCGTAATATTACTTGACTCAGCTGTAACTGAATTTTTCTAACCTGGTCTATTTTTCTGGGTACTCAAACTGAACTCTGTGAGTACAAACTACTTGATGGACTAGATACACATCTTTGCATATAAAATATTATTTACTGCTCTTAAAATTCATGACAAAAATAGAACTGATCATGTATTATATTTTCCATAGAACTTGGTAGTTTAATCACTGATTCTTACATTCAAGCTACCTTGAACTTTTTTATTGTCCACCCATTTAGTGTAGTGGTGTTGTGATGTGTTGCTGTCTATTTGATATGTTGACAGTTATACAACTCACAAAATACGAGATTTGGTAGACGGATCTGTGGGGCTGGTAACTACATCTTGGCGAGATCTTTATTGCGACTCATAACCGCGCGTTGCTTGACACCTTGCGCGCGTATCAATATAGTCCTATATATATCACAACATCCCCCTCCTTTTAACAAGTCTTAACATATTCACAGTATAGAAAAAATGTAACTTCAGAAAACTCTAGCATCATTGAGATGCATATAACTAATATATAATGTTGGTACACATATTAAAAACAGATCATGAACTTTCTAAACAAGTTACAGTTTTTCATCAATTTGGACAACAGTATCTTTAAACAGCATATTCAAGCTGCTCCTTAATATCACATTTGTCAGCTTAAAAAAAACAATGAAAGTGTATGTATACATATATTTCTTGAGAATATTGGGTTAAACCTGAATCTTAGCAGTAATCATTGCCCAAATACATCAATATGCATGTAATAAATACTGTGATACTGATGTTTGTAACATCGTAATGCTTGTTTAGTTCTGCAATAAAATTTTCGGTCATCTTTCACATATTTTTGTGCTACCTATTTCTAAAGCATGTGAGCTTTATCAAATTAAATTTCGTAAAGTGATTTCTGTTTCGTTTGTGTAGTTATTTCCCTTGTGTGCATGTAATCAATTTTCATGCAAATCAATTCAACTTGTTTATGAATACTTTCATAACATATCTACACAATAGGCATATACTAAACAAGCTCTTCACTGACTAAAAAAAACACATACGGCATTATATCACAAAACTGATCCCGTCTTGATCAAGGTCTCTGAACAAAAGAACAAATATATGTATAATCCTACTTCTAACATATATACACATCCAAAGGCAAGATTCCAAATGTTGCCTTTGTTTTAAGGCATGTGTGCATCAAAGGTATTTCTTTAGTATGTATGATTTCTGTAGCGAACTGGTTGATGGATTTGGCGACCATAGCGTGTGGTGTACGTGTGTCTGTCAGGCTGTGTGTACTGAGTTCTCTCAGACTTGTCTATGTGTGGTACGTCGCTACTTCCTTCATTCTTTGGTGTCTCTTCTTCATCAATATCAATTCTATGTGGATCAGGAGTGGTAGTGGATGAGGTGTCGTTCTGCCTCTGTCTTGTGAACAGCTCTCTGAGATGTGATCTATTCCTTCTCAGGGTCTTGCCGTTAGGTGTGGTCACCTCATACGATCTTGGTTCTTCACACACTCGTGACACCTTGGCTGGAATCCAGGTGTTGTCGTCTGTATTCAGCATTCTCACTCTCTGACCTATGGATAACTTGGGTAGTTCTCGACCGGCTTGTTTGTCATGGTCGTGTTTCATTTTCTCCCTTCTCTGTTGGAGTCGGTCATGCACATCAGTGTGTGGGTACCCAAAGTTGCGACCTGGAAGAGTCGTCTTCACCTTGCGTCCAAACATCAGTTCAGCTGGAGATGGTAGGTCTGCTTGGGGGGTTGCTCGGAGATGCAGCATTGCCTCTAGGACATCTTGTCCCGTCTGCCTGCACTTCTTGATCAATGATTTCACTGTGCGGACCATTCTTTCTGCAAGACCATTCGAGCGAGGGTATCGCGGTGAGGATGTAGTGTGTTTGATGTTCCACTTTGCACACATTTCTTTGAATGGTTTGCCACTGAATTGAGGGCCGTTGTCCGAGACTATCTCTGCTGGTACTCCAAACATGCTGAATGCTTCCTTCATCACTGTGGTTACTGACGTGCTTGATGTATTGTGCATCTTTCTGATTACAGGAAACTTTGAGTGGTAGTCAGTGATGAGGAGAAAATCTGTTCCATCTAGGTGAAAGAGGTCTGCAGCAAGTTTCGTCCATGGTGTCGGAGGAACTTCGTGAGGTTCAAGAGGCTCTTTGTGCTGCTGATCTTGATGCTTTTGGCATGCTTTGCAGGATTTGACAACCTTCTCAATGTCTTTGTTGATACCTGGCCAATATACAGAGTCTCTGGCAAGCCGTCTGGTTCTCTCGATACCCATGTGGCTAGTGTGTAGTTGTTCCAAAATATCTGATTGGAGTGACAGGGGTACAACTACTTGTCTTCCCTTGAAGATGATTCCGTTCATGATGCCTAGTTCGTCTCTGTATGACCAGAAAATTCTCAAGCTATTTGGCACTTGACTTATCTCATCTGGCCAACCATCTTGAATAGTCTGGCTCAGGAGGTTCATAGTTGCATCACTTGCAGTTTCTCTCTGCAGCTGTGCCTGCTTGTTCTTAGAGAATCTTGATAGATCATCATCAGTGTCCTGCACCGACAGAACTTCGTCGATATGTAGATCGATCGGGACATCTTCCTTCTTTTTTGGGTTTGGCAGTCTGCTTAGTGTGTCTGGAAGAGTCATCTGACTGCCTGGTTTGTACACGACATTGAAGCCGTATCCCTGGATCTTAACCAATAGTCTCTGGAGCCTCGGTGGGGCACTCCTCAGGGGCTTGCGGCAAATGATTTCCAATGGTTTATGATCTGTGTGAACAGTGAAGCTACTGCCAAACAAGTACGTGTGGAACCTGGTGATGCCGAAGACAAGAGCTAGTGTCTCTCTTTCAATGTTGGAGTAGTTTGACTGTGCTTCTGAGAGGCTCTTGGATGCAAAGGCGATTGGCTTTCCATTTTGGAGGAGACAGGCTCCCAATCCTTTGCTTGATGCATCTACTTCCAAGACTGTTTGGGCATTTGGCTTGTAGTACTGTAGGCAAGCTCCCTTTGAGATTTCTGACTTCAGGGACTGAAAAACTTCTTCATGGTCGTCATGCCATAGGAATGGCACGTCTTTCTTTAGCAATTCCCGTAGGATTGCTGATTTCTCTGCATAGTTCGGGATGTAGGGCGATAGGTAAGTCATCATTCCAAGGATTCTCTGGAGTTCATCCTTGTTTTGTGGAGAAGGCATTTCTCTGAGGTCTTCTAGCTTGCTTGGATCTGGGCGTATGCCTTGACTCGTGTAGACTGATCCAAAGAAGTTGATGCTTTGCGTCTTTATCACACATTTGGCACTGTTGAATACAAGACCTTCCTTCTGTGCAACATCCAGTAATCGCCAAAGATTAGCATCATGTTCTTGTTCTGTCCGGCCAAAGACCGCAACATCATCAGCTATGCAGACACATCCTGGCACCTGTGCAATGATAGAGTCCATCCTTTGCTGGAAGATGTCTTGGCTCACCGATAGGCCAAATGGCAGCCTACGAAAACAATACCTTCCAAAAGGTGACCTGAACGTGGTGAGCTCTTGAGATGCTTCGTCTAGATGCACAGACCAGTACCCTGCCTTTGCATCAAGTTTCGAGAAAAACTTGGCTTCCGAGAATGCAGGATTGAGTTCCTCTAGCGTTGGAACCTTGTGAGGACAGCGTTTCAGACTTTGATTCAGCTTTCGAGGGTCGAGACAAATTCTGAGTGAACCATCTTTCTTCAGAGCAGTGGTGATTGAGTTGCACCAATCCGTGTGGTGGTCAACTTTTCTGATGACACCACTCTCCTCCATCTGGTCTAGCTCCCGCTTGAGCTTCAGCTGCACGTGCACACTGCATTTCCTTGGTGGATCAATTGATGGAGTAGCATCATCCTTCAAGTGTAGTGTAGCTTCCCCCTTGAAACTTCCGATCCTGTCAAACTGCTCAGGGAAAGCACGTTGCAAGTCGTGCACTGACTGAATAGTAGGTCTGGTAGCCTTCTCACTTATACGTCTATGTATGTCATTAATGGTGATTATGCCCAGTTTTTTGCTGGTTGGAAGTCCCACGATCACTGGTCCATTCCCATCTGCAACATACCAAGTCTGTTTTTCCCATGACGAGTCTTTGTACTGACAGGAAATGGTTATTTTCCCCAGACAAGGTATAGGAGTTTCATTGTAAGCTGCTAGCTGTGCGTGAGTGGGAGAGAGGACTCTTTTCCATTGGCTTCCATACAAATCCTTCAGTTTCCACAGTGGGAGGATATTGCCGCTGGATCCTGAGTCTATCTTCGCTCGAAGATGGTCCTCTTCTCTGAGACCTGGACATCTGATGTTCAGAGTAGCCAGTGCTTCTGACTGCACATCGTCTATCGAGTTAATCACAATTATTGTATGAAACTCTTTTTCCTCCTCCAACTCTTCTTCCTCTTCGACTTCAACATCGAGTTCATCAACATGCTGCTGAGTGGACTTACGTGGCGAAGGATGCCTTGACTGCTGGGATTTAGACTTTGCTTGTCGGTCTTCAGAATGGCTCTTGGGCATTGACCGCTGGTTCCCAGGCTTTCCTTGATGATTCCGGGAATCACCTCGTCCAACTTTGGGTGGACGCTTCCTACGTTCAGGCTTGTCCTGCTGAGGCTTTGCACCATTGGCCGTTGTTTTGCGACACATCTTTGACCAATGTCCTTGTGTACCACAAGCATGGCACGTATCTCTATAAGCTGGACATCGTTTTGGAGGGTGGCGGAGTCCACAATTTCCGCATTGCTTGTAATCCTTCCGGATGGAATCAACTTGGTCATTTTGTAATGTCTGCAGACACTGCTTTCCAGCTAGAATGGCTTCATACTTGCGTCCTGCATCGACCAAGTCTTCTATTTTCAAGCCCTTTGGCTTGTCCAACAAGTCTTTTTGATATGCTTCAATAGGAGTGGAAGCTATGACAAGCTCAACAAGGCGTTCACAGAGCTCATCAGGACTGAACTCACATTCCCTTGCCTTAGTACGGCATCTGTTTACAAATTCATCTATGCTCTCGTCTGACCTCTGTTTGTACCTCATTAATTCCAGACGATGTATTCTGAAGTTCACCTTGACTTTCAACTGATCTTCAAACAAGCCCCAAAGCTTATTTGGCTCATCTTGTTCAGCTGAAGAGAGACCTGAGGCATTAATTCTTTTAAGACCTTCATTTCCAAGAGCAATCTTAATTTTTGTTGCTTGCTTTTTAGGATCTTCAATGTTATTATCTAGCAGACAGAGTTCAGTTCTCTGTTTGAAAAGCTTGAATTCTTCTGCTACGTTGCTGACATCCCAATTCATTTCAGGAAATCGGGCCATGATTGCAAGGCTTGATAGTTTCTGACTAAAGTATATCAGTATATGAAGTGTGAAGTTAAATTTGGCTGGTAGTAATGTGTGAATAGTCTTACACCCAGTGAGAATGCATACAAATGTGCAGAAAGATAAAGTACATCAATAATACAACATATTTAAATGTAAGATACAATCAAATCTGGACTAAACACACTTGTTTCAATTTTCACAATCAGCCAAGTTGCAAATATACGCAAGGATATAACCCTGTAGGCTATAATGAATATGCAAGAACTTGGACCTGTAACTGGACTACACTCTGGGCCTTACTGTACATCTGGTCCTGGAGTAAAACATCTAGTAGCCTACACTTTTAAATCTGCTTTGTCTTGTCTTGGGCTACTAATTGGACTGAACTAAATTAATCTCACAATACGACTTGGACCTACTTCCTTTTGGTCCTAGGTCTAGATCTCTAATACATGTATATTCTGGACCTCTTTGCCTGGTCCTGGTCTGAACTGAATACTAAGCTGTAACACTCTTTGCAAGTAGTAGTCAGTTCTGAACTATTAGATTCTAGAATTATTTGATTTGTCTTGGACTTTGTAATAAGACTAGGTATCCACTTTGGACTAGCAACACTTTGGACCTGCTTAGACTTGGTCCTGGCTCGGGCCTAGGTTAGTTGCTCTAACAAAACCTTATCGACTGATATCAATGGAATGACACTGACCAACTTTCACTGGACCAACTAGGCCTAGCTGGATCTAGGCTACTGGACTATTAATTAATAGCAGTGGAGTCTATTTGGATTTACTGGACTTGGTCCTGTTTACAGTTGGACTGAAAGACGGACTAAGCTTTATCCGTAACCTCGGTCCTGTTTACAACAAACATGGCATTGTTTAGTCTTTCGATACAATACATGAACATTGACAATTGATATCAATTATGTAGCAACAAGACGAAAGTGTCAATGAAGTTGAAATGTTCACAGAATTCAAATGTTCACAAAGTTCAATGAATGTATCAGCTGCTCAGAATCACTGATTGATCTCTGATACAGATGCATTAAAGTCAGGCTTCAAGTTCAAGTTCAAGTTCAATAACTTTGGGTTGGGTGCTTCTGATCCTTGGCCTTGAAGACTTGATTCCTTACTGATGACAGTTCTGATCAACACTGGTCCTTGGATGTCGGTCCTCGGAGCTTCCGACGGTGTCGACTATAGACTTATCTAACCTGGTCCAGGAAAATTCAGCATCAGCGTTAAACTGGAAAGTCAATCTCAACTTGATTCCTCTCATTAAAAGGAGAAACACTGGAGTTATGGCTGCACGTTCATCACAGCATAGCGTTCAAAAGTGATTTGGCGTGACACTGATTATCACAAGATACTCGCCGTTCTGCTAGCACGGTCACGAGAACAAGAATGCAACAACAGCAAAGCGTCCATGAACGATGCATTCATTGTGCGATGTTGATCACCACACAGCTCTCTCACTTGCTGCACGGATTTCGATATCCAAGAGCGATAGCTACATACATGAGTAGATCCTGTCAGATCGATACTGAGAAGTGTGACCTGGAACTGAGTCTTGTACACTTGCGTTTTACACGTACGGTATGCACATTGTCATGATGCATTATACCATGTGCCGTAGAAGTTTTGGGTCGGGCTGGTCCAGCGCCAAACTAAATAAATCTGCTCACTCAGTTCAAGAAACAGTTAAATTCAGTTCCATAGTTTTCTATCCGTAACCGCTGCCACCATGTTGTGATGTGTTGCTGTCTATTTGATATGTTGACAGTTATACAACTCACAAAATACGAGATTTGGTAGACGGATCTGTGGGGCTGGTAACTACATCTTGGCGAGATCTTTATTGCGACTCATAACCGCGCGTTGCTTGACACCTTGCGCGCGTATCAATATAGTCCTATATATATCACAACAAGTGGTAGAATTAAGATTTTAACATTGTTATTTTTGTAATAATTTGAAAGTGTTACACTATGTTTCTTTTCATCTGCTACTCTTTTTCTCTTGACAGTACTACAGTATGTTGGATTTACATTGCATTACATATTTTAAGTGAAAATTTCTCATATGCCCATGATGAGTAGCAGCAGAACAAACTCAAGGCTTGGACATCTTACATGTTATAATTGCTCATTGAATGTTCCCTTTTCTATGATAAATGTGTCTTTTTCAGAAGTAAATGACAGATCACATAATGATATGAAAGTACTGTGCCAAAACTGTATTGGTGAAGTGTTGCCTTTTAATCACTTTAAGGATGAAAGAGAATACTCTGAAGCAATGTTTACATTTTTTTATGACAGAGTTCAACCTGACACTCATGTAATAGTGAAGAATACTACACATGAGATACAAAATGCATTTTTATTTGAAAATTCTGGAGAACTTAGTACTCAATGTAGCTATTATTCTGTCGATGATTTTAATGTATATACAACATGTTATAATGACAATTGTTTTTCTCTATTACACGTTAATTGTAGAAGCATTTCAAAAAACTTTGAAGATGTGGAATTGCTCTTGAGTGATGTAAATCACAGGTTTAAGGTAATAGCTATTACAGAAACTTGGCTTAATAGTTCATCTTACTTGAACATGTACCAATTGACTGATTATGACCTTATAGTTAATAACAGAACTCAAAAAAGAGGTGGAGGAACTGGTTTTTATGTACACAAATCTGTGAAATATGAAGTAAGACATGATTTAGTGCAATCATCTTCTCTTGAATACTTTTTTATTGAAATTCCAGGTAGAGGTAAAAATAAACTCATTGGTGTCATGTATCGTCCTCCGGACTTATCCTTTGTTAACTTTGAACATGACCTTGTGGAGATATTCAACAGGGTAAATACCCTCCAATATGAATGCTATATTCTTGGTGACTTCAATTTTGATTTGTTGAAACATGATTGTTGCAATAATGTTGAATCATTTTTGAATATTATGTTTAGCAATTCTTTTTATCCTACAATAACAAAGCCAACCAGAATAACACCAACTACAGCTACAATATTAGATAACATTTTTACTAATTCTGACAAACATGGTAATTCTGCCATATTAACAGCAGACATAAGTGACCACTTGCCAGTTTGTTTAATGTTGTTCGACTCATTTTCTTTCTTAGGAAATAACTCAGAAGATGTTGTTTATAGAAGAATTGTAAATGAAACAAAGCTCCAGAAATTTTTAGATGAATTACAATGCATTGATTGGGATATTAATGACTATGATGTTGAGGTTTCATATAATTCTTTTTTATCAAAATTTCAGCTGTTGTACGATAAAAGTTTTCCATTGGAAAAGTGTAAACATAGTAAAAATAGTGTGAGGAAACCATGGTTAAATAATACTTTGAAAAATCTTTGTACAAAACGAAGGCACTTACATAAACAGTATGTTTTAAATCCAACTTTGAATAACAAGCTGAAATATACCAAATTTCGGAATTCATTAAACTCAAAACTAAAATATGCCAAATCCATGTATTACTTGAATAAATTTGAAAGTGTAAAAAATGACATGACTTGTATGTGGAAACTAATAAACAAACTTCTCAAAAAAAATGTAAAAAATACTAATATTGCAAGTCTTAAGGTGAATAATGAAACAATAACAGACAATGTGCAAATGGCAAATGCTCTAAATGAATTTTTTTCGACTGTTGGTAAACAACTCATTGATAAACAAGGAACAGATCATGGACTTAATGATTTTCGTTCGTTCTTAAAGAAACCCAACTCATCTTCAATATATTTTAACCCTATCACCTGTAGCGAAATTATTGAAATTGTTAAACAAATGAAGAACAACACAAGTCCTGGTTTTGATTCCATTTGTGTGCAAGTACTCAAACGAGCAATTTATTTTATTGTTTCTCCACTGTGTAATATTCTTAATTCCAGTATACAGCAAGGTGTAGTTCCAAGTAAAATGAAAATATCTAAAGTGATACCTATTCACAAGAGAGGAGATAGAGAAAATATGAATAATTATCGACCGATTGCAGTACTCCCTGTATTTAGCAAAATTCTTGAAAGATGCATTTACAACAGACTGATCTCTTTTCTAAACAAAAATAATGTTTTATATCAAAGTCAGTATGGATTCAGAAACGGGCACTCCACATCCTCAGCATTATTACAATTAGTTCAGAATATTAATGAATCAATCAATAAAAATGATAAATTGATTTCCGTATTTATAGATCTAACAAAAGCTTTCGATATAATTGACCATAGCATTTTGATTTGCAAACTTTTACATTATGGTATTAGAGGTATTTCACTACAGTGGTTCATTGATTATTTATGTAATCGACAACAATATGTTTATTTAAATGGGAGTATGTCACATCAAGTGACGGTAGGATGTGGAGTGCCCCAGGGATCAATACTTGGTCCGCTGTTATTTTTAATTTACATTAATGATATTTACTGTAGTTCTGACAAACTTAAATACATATTATTTGCAGATGACACATCCGTCTACTTAACAGGAAATGATACTGAAAATCTTATAATAACCATGAATGAACAATTAGAATACATAGACACATGGATGAAAACAAACCATATGATTTTGAATGTTGAAAAAACAAAATATATGATATTTGGTACTTGCAAGAATGTAAATAACCATAGACCATTATTATTTAGAAATATCCCGATACAACGCGTTAAAGAATTTAATTTTTTGGGTGTTACAATTGACGAAAAACTTACTTGGAACCCGCATATCTCACAATTGAATAACAAACTTGCAAAAAGTATAGGAATACTTAATAAACTAAGTTTTTTACCACAGGATGTCCTGAAGGTCTTATATCATTCTTTTATTACATCATACTTAGGTTACTGTATAGTGGTTTGGGGATTTGCTTCTAAAACTAAATTGAATCGCATACATGTCTTACAGAAGAAGGCCATACGTATTGTAACTCATTCCACTTATCTATCTTCTAGCAAACCCTTGTTCAAAAAAACAAATATTTTGCCAATTAATGAAATGTGTCAATATTATATTGCTACTTTTATGTACTGTTGCTATAACAACTTGCTACCCAAGTCTTTCGAATCATTCTTCTTATTCAATAAAGATGTACATACATATAATACCCGAAATAAGGATAAATTTCATCCACCTTTGATGAAGAAACAAGTTGCTAAATCATCAATATTTTATGAAGGTCCACTGTTATGGAATAATCTACCTGATAGCATAAGACAAAGTAAATCTTTAAACCATTTTAAGAGAAAATATAAACAGTTGCTACTAGAGAATATGTAATGTAATAACCAACACATAACTTGCTTGTTTTATCACTTTATCAATCTCCTTCTTGCTTTCCTTTCTTCTTCCCTCTCTCTTTTGTAGTAATATTCTTTCCTTGTAATAATTTGATACTTGTATTATGTATATGTATTATGTAAAAGTAACTCTACAGTAGGAGTCACTCTTGACAAGCCCTTGGCTTTTAGTGACTCCTCCACAATTATGTTCAGCTTTATGTATATTATGTATCATGTGTTTTTATGTGGAAATAAATGAAATGAAAAATGAAATGAAAAAAAGTACTAACTCAGACTTGGTACTATACATCATCATAGTGAGCCATAGTGATTACGGAAGATTTTGGGTTGTGGGGTCAAAGGTGATAGTTCATAGAGGTTATTCAAAATGTACTTATAGTTTTTCTGGTTATTTCAATATTTCAAGAGCAGTTTGAGCTATGAACTAAATTGAATTTGGATGGAGGTGTAAGATGTGGTCAATGCATCTTCTTGTGAGAAGAGTTTGAATGCAAATATTGATATATCCATTTTTGTCAAATTGAGATGCAATTAAAGATCATGAAAAATAATGGAAGAAAAGGACAATTTATGCTACTTTGACCATAACACCAACAATATACCTTTTAGTGTAATGAGCAATGTATCATTTGAAAAGTATCACTTTATACTATATGACAGTGACCTTACTTTAAAATTAAAAAAAAGGGCATTTATCTCTTTTTTTTTGCACGTAAACTATTCGTTTTGTATGGGTGTACTCACTTTTGTTTAATACTATATGTTTTCATATTTCAGGTGACAGAAGTGAAATTAGTTTAACAGATGAACCAGCACAAGATCCCAGAGTGGTGAACGGTTTCCCAAGGGCCACAAGGGATGACCCTATCTTCCTTGGGAGTAATCAGAGCTTGACAGTCATCCATGATAGAGGAACCATCTCCGATTCAGTAGGTGTTGCATCACAGAGAAATATCGCAATGCTATTTTAAGGAAAGGGTACTCTCAGTACATAGAGGCAGTAATTTCTTCGTACATGTACCGTAGTGGCACCAGTGGTGGCGCACCCATTACGGTATTACCTATGACTTCGATGATGGTGACCAACGTAAACTGACCTACTTCTATTAATGCACATTGCAGGTGGAATATCGCTGTTGCGCGCTAGCGGGTGATTCTACCGGTCTGTCTAAGCTGTTAAGTTGAATGAATTCAACTTTAAGAGAAGAGTCCCATACGCCATGCCTCCCTCAAAATTTGAAAGAGAAAGAACTATTGTTTAAGAAAAAACTAATCTCACTCAGACTCCGAATTCTAAGGGGGCCCTGCACCAGTGGTGGCGCGCCCATATACATGTACCATACACATAATGATATATTGACGTTAATTGGTTATTTCTTTTAAGATTACGCCAAAGCTATATAACATAGTCATTGCAATGATAGAAATGATGATGATGATGATGATGGTGATGGTGAGGATGTATGAAAATGTTGTTGATGATAATGATTTTGATTATGATGAAAGTGTACGATCACGGGGACTATATGCTATTATGTAGCCTTTGGGCAAGGCCTCGCATGCTGCTTGTCTGCCAAGCAGGGTTTGAAAAATAGACTAAACAGTGTGAATTTATGGCAGTGATCAGTGAACTGAGCCTCGTCAGCATCGAGGCCTTTGCTAACTTGCGGAGCTCATGCATATGTAGGAGGGTCTTGCATATACAGCAGCTAGCAACGATCGTGACCAATCGTAACTGTTTTAACCGCGGTGTGTTATATGGATTCGTTCATTAAGTTACAGGGGGATAGATATTCAAATGAACTAATTAATGAATAATATTTAGTTCAATTTTCAATAAAACAGATAGATTTATTAAAGAAAGTAAATAATTTGATGACTAGCTGTATTTACTATTTTTGCTAAATAAGTAGATCTATCGTAAAATTTTCCTCTCTCTTTTTCATTTCAACCTACGCATAGTGGTTTACGCAATCAGCTGGTCGATTGTTATCGTACAACACGTCGAACGTTAGGCACATGTGAATAATAAATATTCGTAAGTTCTCTGGAATTGTCTACTCTGATTGGTGTATCGGATTCGAATGGGCGGTTTGGGGGGCTTTCTCGGTATTAAAGCTACTTTGCATCTAATTATCTACTGATTAGGTAGTGGAAATATAATACAAAACAAAAGAAAAAAAACTACAACAACTACTCAGGTTAGTAAAGGCCTTGGTGCTGACGAACCTCCGGCCACGTATAACAGCTGTCGTTTGATTAGTCTAAGTATTCAGGCGCGTTTAGGGAAATAACAGCATCCAAGTGCCTTGGCTAAAGATTAGCTATTATGATGTTAAGGTAGAGGATGATCATATTTGATAAAGAAGGCATATTCGGATGAAAGTGTCTGGGGAATAGTGTACGATGATGATGATGATGATGGTAGTTTATTCAAAAGTAATTGCAAGACAGAAATTATATATTATTATAGCCAGCTCCCATGACAGCCGTGCCAATCCAGCTGCAACTTGCGCCAACACTGGTACAGCGAAAGCGTCGTGGATTTGCTTCATTGCCTCCACGCTGTAATCGCCCGACGCAACGAACCACTCTGAGATTGTACACTAGTATTTAGTATTTTGGCCTTCGAGTGACCAGTGAATCGTAATATGGAATGAAAATTTATGAAAAATACAAAACAAAAGCTGTAAAACCCCGCCACAACTAGTGTCACTACGGTATATTAGTATAATGAAAACTTTAAAAACTGGTTATTCCTGTCTTCATTTAATGCAAGTTTTCATTTATTTATTGTTGATATCATGAAAGAGACACTTTTGCTTTAAGCTGAATTGTAATTTTAATGATTATATGATTATAGACTTTATGTGGTGTAATAGTGGAACATTAAATGTATAGTGCTAATACAGGTTTATACTGGTAGCTATATAAAAATAGAAAGTTATATGATTTCTTAAAGGATGAGACTTGGAAGGGATTAGACTTTATCTATTTCCCGAGGGTCCTATTTTACTGGAATAGAGTTCTGGTCAGGAATGCACTCAAATTGGCAAGTTCTAGTTGGAACTAAGCAGATAAATCCCAGAGCAATCATAGGTGTCAATTAGGGGATGGATAGGAGGACATGTCCCACCGACCCCCAAAAAAATTGTCTAAAAAAAGACACCTCAAAAATTGTCAGCAAATTTTACGTATTTCCCCCCAAATTTTAAACTGAGGACTTTCATTTTGCTCGATTGTCAGCAAATGTTTAGACATTTTAGATTGATGTCCTTGAGAGCAGTGCTCTAAAGTACAAGCTCTATAGTCTGGAGGGGCTCCTTGTATTAACTCTCAAAACAGCACACGTGTATGTATGTCATATATGTATACATGTCCAAATCTGTGTTATTTAGACTTGAAGGATATGTGCATGCTCACCTATATCCAGAGATATCCGTTGCATTTTACCATGTTCGCTTTTTAAAAATGTGTATTTTAATGACTATCTTGCCATATACTACTCTATTGGCAAGTGTCTTCACAATAAATTCTCTCATTAGTGATGAGTGGATATGGTAGATGTATTGTATACATCTACCCGTTTTCCTGCTCCAGATTTGTCTTTTCAAGAGGGAATGCTAAACAAAAATTAGGGCTGTAATTCCAGGGCAAAAAACACCCATAAAATCCAGTTACACATTTTTGCAAATTTAAAATGTTCACAGTCAGCAACTATTCTCTTGAATAAAAAAAATAAAACCAAGAGAAGGGATACATGTAGATCTTATCATCTTGTTATTATTATCATCTTATCATCTTTGTCATTATTATCAAACCAAGAAAAGGGATACAAGTAGATCTTATCATCTTGCTATTATCAAAAAAAAATTCTCTCTTTCATGTTTTAGTATGTGGGCGTATGTTACAGTACATCTCGTGGTGGCTGCTATAGAGGTGAAAACAACGTGGTGAGTATTCCTCCGAAAGATGAGCACTTTACCAATTATTTGAGGACGTACTTATAAGGGTGCATTTATAGCTCAATTAGAAACCTAGAATCAGCATTTTGAACACAATTTTTTGAAATGCTCTATCATGATACCTAGCTATTATTATAAAATGGTGATGTAGTTTCTTTTCAAATGAAATGAATTGATAAAATATGCCCTTGACATTTTATAAACTATTTACCAGTCAGGTTCCTTTAATATTTAGACCCATATCTTTCAAGTTTTAGGGACACGTTGGACAAAAGCACAAATTTCGAAAGATACTTTAATATTAATTAGGCCAAGGGCTTCATCTTTCTCCATAGAACCTACCAAAATAAAGCACATTTTTTTATGGTTAATAATGCCAAATTACGCAAATGTATGCACATTTATGCGCATTTACGGAAACATAAATCATAGTCCATTTATCGCTCCTCAAAAACTCTGTATCTAGAGAAGTGATGTTTGAAAAGCACTTTTTTTTTTGCTTGGTCAGACATAGCTCAAAAAAGCAGTGACCAAGTTGACATAGAACTGCTCAAATGTAAAATCACCAGTTTGGGATGCTGGATTAACAAGATAGCTGTTGTTTGGTGTACAAAACCCAGTCATTATGCAACATCCTGTCCATTTTATGCCATTCTGATTCATTGGATCCCTGAAATCACAGTTTAATCAAAATGGCACTTCCCACAAGAGAATGGCTAACATCCTTTAGAGAGATCTTTTTCCTTTCTAAGTAATCAAATAGAAGTGATTTATAGTTAGTTTTAACTGGCTTACAATTTGCAACAAGACTTGGCTCAATTTTATTGGCTCTCATTCTCCTTTAATTTGTGTAGGAGGAATGCGATAACTTCCTAAGAGGTGTAACTACCCTTAGTGAAAACTGTGACTCCGGCACTTGCAGAGTTCTTGCCTGTGGAACTAATGGTCGCCTGCCAAGGTGTTCATTCTGCGACTTTAACAGTGATACTGGGGTAAGATCTGATTTTGATTTAAGTGCTGGTATATTGTGAAAACTTTATGAGCTTTGTCATGCTTCTTGTGTCATTATGGATGGCTATTAGTAGAAATGTCCTCTAAAGATAATTCCTCTTCAAGTAGCCTCATCATTTGAAATATGAGATAAGAGAAATGACCGAAGTGTTGGACCAAACGTTCATGCTACATGTGTGTGTGTGTGCATATGGGTTGTCCCGTATATACCCATTTTGTCTCGCCGACTGGAGGTGAAGGCAAGACTTAAAGATCCAAATGGCGTCTGTCCGTCGTCCGTCTGTCACAAATGTTAAAGTTTACCTGCAAGACTCTCTTATGACGCATAACTTGGCAACTGTTGCTGCAGTGGCAACCAAACTTGGGTGATAGGTGCACTTGGGGTACATTCATGTTATGGTGCCTTCAGAGGTCACATGGTAAAGTCAACTTTGTGCTCATGGATTAATAGATGACTTATTTAAGATGGGAAGCAGCTTAAAGTCGAGTTGAATGCAAGGAAATTAATGTACATCATGATTACGATTTTGTAGTGGTTGATTTGGTTGGCAATATACCCTCAACCAAAAAAGTAAGTCCCTCCTTAGCATTTTTTCATATTTCTCAAAAAGTATTTTACCAATTTTGATCATTCAAGAGGTACATGTAGTGGATAGGGAATTTTTTTACGCATAAGATGAATGGTATATGTCTGCCAATTGATGGCATTGTTGGTGTGCAATCATGCATTTTATGACAAAAGGTGTGGAATAAAAAGTTGCACTTTTGTGATTTGTGTAAGCTTCTACACGAATAAGAAGAGAATCACGCATGTTTCTGAACTTTCAAGCACCATTTATTGCATTTCACTCTATGTTTTACATTTTATAAGAATCACTGTGGATGAAGTATTCAGTAATTGATAGGTCCACTTTGCTTTGATCACCTCGATAGGTCCACATCTGCTTTGATCACTCACAGCACATCTTCAGCATAGTTACTGTTGATTAAAATTTGTATGCGACGTTGATTCAGGTTGCAAAATGTGCTGGAACGCCTCCAAACACTGCAAGAAAGATATAGTCCTTCACCTTCTTGTCGGCTTTTCACTTGATGTTATCCCAGAGGTACTTGATGGGGTTGCAGTCATAGTATTTTGCAGGCTGTTCCATACGCTCAATACCATTTTCCTCCTCCACAACTGACTGATGCCTTGAGCACAATGGGGTCTTGCATTGTCGTCCATACAAACAAACTTATCTCCATTGGCTGCTGCATACGACACGACCTGCGGCTCCAACACCTTGTCAGGATGTCGTTGGACGGTCAATCGACCTGGAACAGGAAAAATAATCTTCCCATGGATGGGTGTTGATCGATGCCACCCCACATCATCATGCTTCCAAGTGGGAGCCCACTATATCCGCGATACAGTCACGTTTGAGCTCCTCTACCCTTCTCCAAACTCTCTCTCCCATCGATCTTCTTTAGGTAGCAGATGATAGACCTATCAGTTATTAACACTTCATCCACTGTGATGCTTATTAAAAGTAAAACATAGAGTGACATGCAATAAATGGTGCTTAAAGTTCAGGAACATGCGTGATTCTCTACTCATTCGTGTAAAAGCTTACACAAATCACTCAAGTGCAACTTTTTTTTCCACACCTTTTGTCATAAAATGCATGATTGCACACCAAGAATGACATCAATTAGCAGACTCATACCATTCATTTTATGCATAGGAAAATTCCCATGCATCCATTACCAATTGAATGATCAAAATTGGTCAATAATTTTTGCGATGTATGAAAAAAATGCTAAGGGGGGACTTACTTTTTGATTGAGTGTATATCTCCATATAGGTGATTTTTCATATATCTTGTCTGTTTTTGTCAGGCATGTAAAATTTAATTGATTCAACACTTAAGATGCTCAACGTCATTCTGAAAATTTCTAATCTCATTTTAAAAGAATGCAAATCTATTGTCCATGCAGTTTCCTCCTCCTCAGGGGATTCATATTAAAGGCTCCACAAAGCTCCATCTTTAGTTGAAAAACATGCAGTTCTTGTAGTCACTGACTAGAATTCACAAAGATGGTTTAAATTTGGACCACGGTTTAGGCACATTTTGTGGTATAAGTGCGCTTTATTTCGCAAGTACACTAGGTCCAATAATGAACCTGCGTGTGTGGCAAAGGGGGTTAAATTCACGCTTGTTGCCAGGGTTTAGACCACGGTTTATGTAAATTTATGCATAATTCATTTGAATTGATTTCATAAACCGTGGTCTAAACCCTCGCAACAAGGTTGAATTTAGCGCCCTTTGCCACACACGCGCATTCATTATTGGACCTTTCTTAGTGTACGCCCTAAATCAAGCGCACTTATACCACAAAATTTTCCTAAACCTTAGTCTAAATTTAAACCATCTTTGTGAATTCCAGCTATTGACTTTTGGACATTATGATATGTGCGCTAATTTTGATTGAATTGATTTTGTTGACAGTATATGTTACTGTTTTATTGATTGAATTAATTTATCATTTTTAAAAAGCTTTCCGTTTTGATTATTGCTTTCCAAAAACATGTAAGACCCTGAAATGACTCATGAAAGGGGAAAGTGATGGAGACATCGTAAATTTTAGCAATGCGTCATTCTTACGTTTACTCTAAATCTGCATTCACCCTCACAGCTGAACTGTAGCTTTGTTGAAAACGATCCACCCCAGGATCTCCCGTACGATGGTGTTTCAATCTATGGATCATGCACTTCATCGAACATCAATGGAGGCGAAGTGTTCCAGTATGAGAAGAATCAGAATGCCACATTTCTGTATGACAGTGACAGTAAGTTCTGCAGAATTTGATAGCTGTGCATTCATTCTTTCCTGGTTGTTTGTCCATCAAAAAGCAAAATTACGCTGACTTACATTACATGTACCTCCAGAGTATAGTATGTTTTGTCTCTGATTTCATTTCATCCCTCATGAAGTCCCTTCTGGGCCCATAAAACTTGTTTTCAGTAACAAATGCCTCATTTCTATGACAAATTTGCTGTCGGCCAATCAGATGCAAGGATTTTAGTATAATTCAGTATGCTAACAATATTTGAACTTGTCTGCAACGCTTGTGAATGTTATATACCTCAAGGTCATCCATAGAATTATCGTACCAACGTTACTTTGATACTTTTAGATATCCAGGCTTGAATATGGGTTATCTCTTTATTGACTTGCATTATAAAGAACTGTGAACCAGCATTCTTTCAAGGAATAAAGTGAAGTGATCAAGTCAGACTCACATTCTCACGAGGACGGTAAGAACATGCTTACCGAAACGTAAAGAATGAGCAGGTCTTTTTCAGGGCCACACTCATTTCCATGAAAGGATACATGGTGTACCGTGAAGCCTTCTACTGCCATACGTTCTACCACCATGGAATCATTGTTCCACCGTGGAAACCTTCAAAATATATGAGTCAGAGTTGGCTTCCATGGAAGCGCATTCATACTTTATTTATTTGCATCCCATAACTGTTAACCCATAGCATGCCAGGTGAAGTTCTTTAGGTTTGATTTTGTATATATTCTTTCTTTATACCAACTTTTTTTTTCGGTGACAAGTACATTTCTAGTATCTGATTTGAAAACTTCAGTTCAAGACAATATGGTACAGTGTTATGGAATTTATACGCTTTGTACATGTAAGTTTTTGCTTTTTAAATGTCTTTTGTACACTTTTTATTATTTAAATTCAGGTGGTAGATTTTTTTATGGACTCTTGAGATCATCTAACAACCGTCAGTCAATCATTGGCTTAGCTTCAGTAAACAACATGACTGGGGAGATAAGTGGAAAAGTTTACACAAGAACTGATTCTCAAAAAATGGTTGCTACAGGTATGTACACCTGTATCTGTATGGTGTGATGCAGTATACATTTCATTAGAGGGGAAATGGAGTATTGTTCATGCATGGCATAGAGAATGAAATTGAAGAAGTTGCTTGGAATAAATTTGCTAGTATACATCATATGTAAGAATATTTCTGTATTTTGAGATTTTGAAATAATCAACACAACTCAGTCTTCCTGAAAAAATGACAAGGGGAGAGTTGTAATTGGGTTTTAGGTTAGTTTTAGATTTTGGGTTGGTGTAGGGGTTAGGGTTAAACATACTGTTTATATAGCCCACAGCTGAGGTTTAGATTTCAGATGGTGTTAAAAAAAGACACAAAACAATCGTTGCTTTAGCAGATGTGGTACTACCAATGAGGTCTGGAAACTTTACACCAGAAGAAATTGACTGGTATGATGAGACTAGCACTATCCCTGATGCACTAATGAGACATAGTTAAGATGCGATATTTTTCGCATAGATTTCAACTGGCAAGGAAGTTGATGTGCATACTGAGACACACAGTACTCTGTTTTGGCCATGCTTATATAATGTCATCCCATATTATATAAATATTGCATGATCTATCATGCACTATTTTGGATTATGTGCACGACAAACACTAAATTATCCCAAGTGCAGTTTTGTTTACCAAGGCCAAAGGCTGAGGTAAAATAGACCTGCACAAGGGATAATTTAGTGTTTGGAGTTCATGTAGTCCGGCAGTGGTGCATCAATAGAACATGCACTATTTATTTTAGTAAATAGACCCCTGATGTTAGATATGTACAACATTTTAAAGAGTCTTCCTTTCTCAATTTCATTAATTGCCTCTCTCGCTCACATCACAAGCGCGCAACTAAAAACAATGGTAACAATAAGTACGTGCAAGGTGTTTTTGATGCGCAGTCCCATACACTTTTGTACGTGCCTAACTATGCAAACGGTTGTGCACTATAACAAAATTTTTGCATGTCACTTGATGCAAACTTAACCAATAACAGCGTGTATTACACATACACTGTTTACTACAAAAGTATATTGCAGCCTCCATGATTGTGCAAGTCTTGACATAGGCCTACTGGTGAGCATTAATTCAAAGGCCATTTTTGTCTAATTTCATTTGATCAGAGCTCTAGTAGTGCTGTTAGCCCATAGCAGTACAGAGCCTTCTTGAGGTCTAAATTAATCATCTTCAGTCCTCAAATTGGCAACAAAAATTATTTTTTTCCATGCTTACATAGCTTGAAAAAAATAATCATGGATATAACATGAACCAGTATGAATTATAATTGTAAAATTTTATCAGAAATTGCCAATTTGCACACAGAAATAGTGATTATGTATTATTCACTGCGTTGCCAATTTAAAGAGTATAATTATTAGTTACAATTAAACTGCTCTAATTCGAGAATGTCACACCATATGGCGCTGGGAATGGGCTCAAATTTTTCTGTGCATTTTTCTCTTTCTACTCATGTATGATATGTACTGCCCAGCATTCTGGACCAACAAATACTGCAAAAACGTCTCCTCTATGGGTTAACAAAACATATGTATTAGGTATACTTAAGTCTGATCTGAGAAGTTAGTAGGTGAGGTATTAGACAAAATAGTTTAAACTTGCCCTCTTATTGTTCTAATTATTTTGCTCCTTTTTATGCCTACCTGGTGACAGAGGCATTATATTTTCGGGTTGACCTTCCATCTGTCCATTCCACTTTTTCTTGAACATAATATTAACTCAAGAACCATTGGAAACATGAACTTTATACTTAGTGTTTATATCAAGAACCATATGAAGTATGAACTTCCAACTTGGTACTAGTATGCATCACCATACATCGATGATCTGATAAGATTTGGGGGTATGTAGGTCATACATGTAGGTCAAATGTCACATAGGTCAATTACAAATCCAGGATTTAGCCTTGCTAATGTAATATCTCAACCATGGAGTTGTGTTTAATTTGTAACTCCATGTCTCAACCATTGAAGGTATGAAAGGTCAGAAGTCATAAATATTGATATGCATGAAATCAAAGATTTGTTAATTTTGTTATCACTAATTTCATATATTTGTAGGAGACTAAGTGATCAGATTTAGGCGGTATTTGGTAAAAGGTCAAAGGTCAAAGATGCTATTGGTTTTCTGTTTTTGGTTATCACAATAATTCAAGAACAGATTGAGCCGCGAAGTTAACGGAATATAAGTGGAGGTATCAAGGAGATGCATTGGAATCCATCGTGTTCTTTCTTTTATCTTGATTCAGAGGCTCACTTTGTGGGAACACCTTTTGTCCGTGGTGACTATGCCTACTTTCTGTTCCGTGAACCTGCTCTGGAAGTTGCAAGCTTATCGAATGGACAACTACAAACAATTTCTACCTACTACAGTCGCATTGCAAGGATCTGTAGGGTAAGCTTTGTTAAATGCTAGGAATCACTGTAATGTATAGTGGTTGTATATAGGTTACATGTTGATTTACTGTATTCAAAATATAAGCTTCAGGGCCGGTATTCAGTTCAATACTGGGATGAAGTAAAACTTTTACTAAGTATTTACTTAGCTAAGAAATTTGCTTAAGTCATATTCAACTCAATACTTTGAATTTTACTTTTGCAAGCCAACTTTAAGCCAAATTCTTACTGATAGGCCTCGTGACATGATATTTTCAATGTGCATTTAACATACTCGCATCAACTACGCTTGAATATGCTATGATATGATTCTGCGCAGCTCATAATGACTATGTATAAAAACCTATGCCTGCCTATCAAGGCCTCCAAAATTGTTGGCTTAAATCTCCTGGGTAGGTTTCTTAGATTTAGACTATAAAAATACTTAGCCAAAATATTAAATTGAATATCACATTTTGCTAAGTATTCTATCTAAGTAAAAAACTAAAAAAGTACTCATATTTCTGACTTAAGTATTGAATTGAATACCAGCCCAGATGTTACTTCTACAAAGAGGTATTGCATGTCTTCATACTCTCTCAAAAATATAAAATCTGCTTGTGGGGACTCTAGGCAGCTCACTCATATGCATATGTCATGAGGTTTGAAAAGAAGCATGTAACGGTTTCTTTTCAAATCTCCAGAGATGAGACTTGCATTGACCAGTTATGTTAGAAGAGGATCGAAGTAGTTGATGTGTACATCTCTTTGTGAGTGCTGTTGGTATTTTTTATTAAAATGTAGATACTTTGGGAAATTCTCCAGTCTGTGACTAGTTTCACCAAGAATAAAAAGCAATATACAATGAAGTAAAAAGGGTAGATGACCTTATATAATTGATTACCAGTAACCAAACAACAATGTTTTGCTATGAATTTGCCATGTGAGTATACGTGCGCATAATTTACTTTTTAAAAAGATAACTGAATAGTTTATTTACCATTTGGTCCAATCATTATAGAGTCTAATCATTCAGTCTAATATCGGTTTGTCCAAAATGGTCTGTAATTCTACATGTATGTACAGTATTGTCGCATCAATGTTTCGTCCAATAACCAGTGGGGCCAATGGCCATTTTATCTAAGACAATTTGGTCTTGCTTATTTTTTGTTCCAATTACCATTTGGTCTATTATCGATTGATCCATTTGCCATTTGGTCCAATCACCAAGAGTTTTAACCAATTTGGTCCGTATATCATTTAGTTTAACTGCAGTTGGTCTCATGTCATGATATTGTTTAATGACCATGTGTCCCACTTACCATTTGGTCTAAGTAGCATTTGGTCTTATTGCAGTGTGATCTAATTGGAACTGAGAATCAGTCACTGTATGCATGCAACATGTACACAGACAGGCAGCTGCACAGGCTAATACACACTTGTCTAGTTTTCATAACCAGTGTATTTTATAGAAGAATGTTGGTCGAATCGTGAAAATGCCTTAACTCTTTGTTTCCTTTGTTGTTTTCATATTTCATATTTCACACATGATTAATAAAGCATCCTTATCTCAAAATAGTTGTGTGTCTTCTAACAAGACTAGATTTGTAGATACTTCATTTTGCTTGGGGAAACTAAAAATTGACTGTAGATACTGCAATTTGTAGTCATGATAAAATGCATTGGGTTTCTGACACTTTTTTCCGAAAAGAGAATGTATCATATGAAAAAGGAGTGTTTATTATGCAGAAAAAGTGAAATATCAACAAAATGTCAGATGCTGCAATTTTTCGTGGGAGTAGAATTGTTTCATCTTAAATTGTTGTAATATCTTCAGTGTTACGAAAAAAATTGGTATTCTGAATATTGTAACTTTTGTTGTATCTTGTCGAGTCTATACATGATCCTAATTCTGCTAAAATAATGTCATGAGATAACTGGTATTCTAAAAATTGTATCTTGATTACAGCAAAGATTTACAACAGATAGAGGCTGTTGTACTTCATGATGACAGCACTTTTTTCTATCTCAGAAACAGTCAGTGCAAGCTCCACCACAAAGATAAAGATGATGTGTAACTCATTATGTCCCAAAAGAGACATTTCAAAGAAATGAAAGATGATTTTTCATCAAATTGTGACGTCGTTCGAGCGAGGAAGAGCATGAGCCATGTGGTTGATTGATTGAAGTCAATAGTACATATTACATATTACCATAGTACATATAAAACACAATCAATGGTGTCTCATATTCATTGCGCAAAGCACATCCCTATGTGTTGTTGTAAGCTTGGGTATAAAGGATGTTACCAATACAAGATCGATATTCATTGGTAAATTGTCCAAAACATGGCTGAACAAAAGATAAAACATGGGCGGTCCCTAAATAAATAAGACAATTTTCAGAATACCAACTTTATGACAAAAAATTTAGTGCGGCATTTTCTGAACATGAGAAGATGAGAAAGAGAACAGTTAGTCTTAGATAAAATCTGGCACTAATGCACACATTCCTGTTTGCTTTGCAGAATGATGCTGGTACGATTGTTTCAAGTAGCCCGATCTTGACCAGTTTTTTGAAGCAGCGCCTTGTATGCTGCATACGAGAAAATGCTGAATGTTCTGTGGAATTTAATGAGATACGTAAGTATATTAAGAAGTGATGAGGTGATCTCAAGAATGATTTGTGGTATGCACTTCAAACTTTAATAGTGTGAGTTGGCATTGGAAGATGATCTGACTAGATTTTGGGTTACAGTAATAAAAATAAAATTTTAGGAGTGGTGAGGAGAAACCAAATGTGACATACCTGTAAAGAAGGCTGCATATCTTGCTTTAGTCCGTCCCAAATTGGAGTATGCAGCTTCAGTGTGGGATCCTCATCAAGCTTACCTAATCAACAAGATGGTCCAAAGAACAGCAGCTCGATTTATAATGAATGATTGCGCGTCTACATCAAGCGTGACCACCATGCTAAATAGCCTTCAATGGACCTTGTTGTGCCAAAGAAGACAACTTGGTTGACTCACCCACTTCTATAAAACAACTCACCAACAAAGTGCAATATATATATCCCTCCCTAATATGTTAAAGAAGCCCGTCGTGCAAGAGGAGATGATGACAACAGATTCATCTCATTACAGTGTAGAACTCGAGCATACATGAGTAGCTATCTGCCCAAAACCATTACCCATAAACATAAAAAACCCCAACCATCTATCCAGATATTCCAATCGGCACTATACAAATTGGTGTAGCCACGTCGCACAGCAGCAGCACCATCTCTGGATGACGATGCTGTACAGCGATGTCTTGATAAGATCCTGAGTAAATCTTGAGTATGTATGCACGACTGTGAGGAGAAAAAGTGATCACACTTAGGTCAAAGAGGTGATGATGATGATGATGATGGACAGCAGTTGTATTGCGCCATTTATCTGTAAGAAACATTCAAAGGCGCCGGCTCCCACAGTATGTCACAAATTATTCACAATGTTGCTGGAAAAAATAGGTCTTTAGTTCAGATTTGAAGGTCCCGAGGTTGTTACAATTACGAAGTTGGATTGGTAGAGAGTTCCAAGGACGTGGAGCAACTGAAGAGAAGGCTCTATCCCCGTATGTTTTTAGGCGGGTACTGGGTACTTGAAGAAAAGGTCTAAAGAACATGTTATGTTAGGTTTTTAAAATTCTGATTATCAGTATAATTCGAGAACAGTTACTGCCATGAAATAGATGCGGTCATATTTATCTTGTTTTTTTTTACTATCTCATGGTTTTTCATTAAAATGAGTGCAATAGTTTACTGTCCAGTGATTTTTAAGTACATGTAGTGTGCATAGAATAAGTGTGCTGATATACTAGCATGTACATGTACATGTATGTGTTAGCTAATGGATGCATAGCACTGCACGTGGTTGCTTGTAGAGGTTTAAATAGTTGAATGAATTGATGCATGCATTTATTGATAATCCTTTCTTCTTTTTCACAGGGGACTTTGTCGTCACTGATGGAAATATGATCCATGCTATTTTCACTAATGAAGAGTAAGTTTACAGTAGGCATTACTGTATGTTTAGTCTTTCTCAGTGATTTACTTCATCTGTTTCACTTTTACAAGATTACAAGAATTATGGTATTATGGTGGTCTAATTTTGTAAAAAAAAATCAGGATTTTTTTTTTACCCTTTCTGCTTCAAGTGTATGTTATGGTAAATTGCGCTGCTTATGATAATAAGATGCACATAGTTCATACTTAGTTCATACTAAAAAGGTGAGCCCTGACAAAAGTTGTGTCGATGCTTCTCATGACATCATAATTTGCTAACTTTGCAAGAATATGATTGTTCCACACCTTTTTGCTGCCATTGGCAGGAGGCAAGATAGAAAATTTTGTCTCGGTGGTTTTTGTCCCCACCAAGGTGGAGCAAGACTAAGGGATCCTTAGCAGCATCTCTCTGTCTGTCGTCCGTCCATTACGCTTTATTTTGCGATCATTTGCCATTTGTAACCGAACATGGATGATAGATGCTCTGTAGGGATATGATCTATATTTATGTGATTAAAAGGGAGGGGGTCAAATTCAGGTATGTAGGTCTAAGGTCAAATGAGGTCAAATCTTAAAGTTACCTGCAAGTTTCTACTGGGGTTAGTAACTTTTGAACCACTAGCCCATTTGTAACTTGGACAGTGGATGCCTTACAGGGACCCCAATGTTACTTTGGGGTCATGGCCATTTATGTAGGTCAAAGGTCAAATGAGGTGAAATCTTAAAGTGATTACACAGTGGTAAATTTTTTTTGATACATAATTGAGAATAGAATTCTAAGAAGGATAACATTAAAAATTTGATGATTTTTCAATCAAAATCAATGCATTTTGGTTTAATTTTCTCATAAGTCAAGAGGTGACCAAAAAATTTGAGTATGAGGTATGACGTAAAAGTGGGTACCCAGCTTCGCGCATTGCAGTTGTGCTGCGCGCTAGACTGTACAATATGTATTATATCTTGCGCGCATTTTGCTAGAATTGCGCGACAAGGTACCCACTTTGACGTCATTTTGACGTCAAAGTTGGTACCCAGTTGAAACTGGGTCACAGCTGAGTGGTCAAAAATATCGTGAAATGTTACCACATTTGGGGGTTTTCTTGGCAACACAACTTTTTACAAAACTTTAGGCAGATGATTTTCTGCCTATGAAATCGTGCTCTTTTAAATGAACTAACATTGTTTCAGCATTGGTTATCCTTTTTAAATTTACCTGCATGTTTCTACTGGGGTTAGTATCTTTTGAACCACTGGGTTCTATGGAAAATGCTTGTTATATTGCAGTCAAATCATGCTCTTAGTGTTAACCTGTTGAGTTAAGGATGGCTATTTAATCTGCAATATAATTTTCTTCATTGCAAAACTGAGGGCCTTGAGTGAAATAGCTTCCTGAGAAGATTTATTGTACTCCTTTGTCTCTTCAGATATGACTCACCAATGTCGGCTCTCTGTGTCTTCAACCTGACTGTGATAGATGAGACATTCTCTTCTGGGAGTTTCTTTGGTTCTGATGGAGGTGTAAGCAATGATCGTTGGAGAGAATACGATGGCGCATTGGTTTCACCAAGGCCTGGCTTTAATGTAAGTCCATCCACGGAGCTAATGTACCGGTATACTTTTGACAGCAAAAATAAAATTGACGCGAAACTGACATGTAGTCTCACACTGTCCGACTTGCATAGAAAGATACATGTGTAAGATCATGTGATATTCCATTCATGATTTACGTGAATTTTAATGTAAGTATCTGAAATGAATATGCAATGGCTAACTCCATATGCTAGGACCATTGCACACTTACGGCTCTGGCAAGATCACATGGTTTTGCTGGGGTGCCAGGTTTAATACATGGCTGAAGCTGCACTGCTGATTGCTAATGGCGACACTATGTACTGACACATCACATTCCTCACAATGCAACAAAAAATGTCATAAGAACCATTTAAGAGTTGTTCATAATTTTCTCTTCCATGGATACAAATTTTAACAGTTGTTATAGTAATAAATTAGTGGGGAACCTTGCCGATTGAACTTCTCATTTTTCAAGCAATACGAATTGAATTTTGCACACACATTGGTCTTGGGATGAAGATGTGCAAGATACGTTTTGAATGTGTCGGAAATTGCGTTTCTATCGTAACAGCATATTATGGCAGTAAATCAGGGAGAAATGTTGTTTATCTAACTACTTCCCTATTTTATGAGCAATGCTCATGGAATTTGGCACACACATTGGTCTGGTGGTGAAGATGTACAAGACATATTTTTTTCATGTGTTCGAAACTGTTGCCATGGTAATGGCACATTTTGGCAATAAATAAGGGAGAAATATTGTGGATCAAACCACTTCCTCATTTTTCAACCAATATATGCTTGGGAAATATAGCCCTTACATTGTGGTGGGGGTATTAATCATCTTTAGTCTCATTTTTGTCTCGCCTGCGTAGCGGAGCGAGACATAGGTATCACTATTTCCGGTGTCGGCGTCGTCGGCGTCGGCGTCGGCGTCGTCGTCAACAATTGTGTTGTACACCCAATAACTTTCTATAGCTTTAAGGTGGGATCACCAAATTCATACCAGAGGTCCATCTCTTGAAGGCGCAGGTCAAGTTCGAATATGAGTCGAATTTGAATAAGGTCAAAGGTCAAAGGTCAATGAACTTTCCATGACTGGCACTGTGCTATATTGTACACACAATAACTTTTTATACCTTCGAGGTAGGATTGCCAAATTCATACAAGAGGTCCATCTCTTGAAGGTGCAGGTCAAGTTCGAATGTGAGTTGAATTTGATTAAGGTCAAAGGTCAAAGGTCAATGAACTTTCCATGACTGGCACTGTGCTGTGTTGTACACACAATAACTTTCTATAGCTTCGAGGTGGGATCACCAAATTTATACCAGAGGTACATCTCTTGAAGGCACAGGTCAAGTTTGAGTATGAGTTGAATTTGAATAAGGTCAGAGGTCAAAGGTCAATGAACTTTCCATGACTGGCACTGTGCTATGTTGTACACACAATAACTTTCTATACCTTCGAGGTAGGATTGCCAAATTCATATGAGAGGTCCATCTCTTGAAGGTGCAGGTCAAGTTCGAATGTGAGTTGAATTTGATTAAGGTCAAAGGTCAAAGGTCAATGAACTTTTCATAACTGGCACTGTGCTATGTTGTACACCTAATAACTTTCTATAGCTTTGACGTGGAATCACTAAATTCATACCAGAGGTCCATCTCTTGAAGGTGCAGGTCAAGTTTGAATGTGAATTGAATTTGATTAAGGTTAAAGGTCAATGAACTTTCCATGACTGGCACTGTGCTATGATTTACACCACTTTGTTCCTGTAATGACATGAACTTTATAATTTGATACTTTTTAACACTAACATTTTACTTCAGTTCAACAGAGTTCATTCTACAGTTTACTGTATAATAGCAGTGAACTCACTACTCTCTATACCTGAACCAGATTTTGTATTTTACTTGTTACTGTTTTTCATATATTTGTTTATTTATTTATTTATTTATTTATTTATTTATTTATTTATTTATTTAATTTATCCATAACCAAACCTATGTAATGATAATTTGTGAACTCCCTTTCACTTATTATTACAATATGATTGTGCATTTTTTAAAATTTATTTACTTAATTTATCCATAACCAGGCCTGTGCAATGATAATTTGTGAACTCCCTTTCACTTATTATTACAATATGATTATGCATTTTTCTGTCTGTGTATTTTGATTTAATTAACAGTGAATGCAACATGGCTGAAGGATCACTATGTTTGGATGCTTTTTGCATCTGTTTGTTCCACTAATAGCATGACCTTTACAATTTTAATACTTTCTAACACTAACATTTTACTTCAGTTCAACAGAGTTCATTCTACAGTTTACTGTATAATAGCAGTGAACTCACTACTCTCTATACCTGAACCAGATTTTGTATTTACTTGTTTATTTTTTAAATGCATTTGTTGTTATTTATTTAATGAGCTATAGTTCTTGGCACCATTTATAATATTCACACAAATTTGCCAATGGTACAATAGAAAAGCTGTCAAAGTTTCTTAAATGTTACCCTTCAGATTTGCTGTATGTACATGTTCTGGTAATACTGTAGACTATACAAAACAAATTGAGAAAAGTTATGCCTCTACCATCATCCAACATAATGCTAAAGATTGGCATTTCATTTCAGTGTGAATATTATGAAGTGTGATCCGCGTCCACGCCGTGGTGCCGGGCAACATGTTGCACTCATTCAGATCACAAGGAAAAAAAACCAACAACAATAAAAAGCAATAAAAATACATGCAGCTTCATAGTATTAACAGCATTCTTAGTGTTATCTGATTTCCTAGGGATAAAGTAGGCCTATACCATTATTGCATATGTAAACTGTCAGAACCACAATTCACCCCCTAAACTGCTGACAGCCTCAGAAGTCATATAGCATAGTTTTGACATGCAGTCTCTTCATGACTGCAATATGCAGGCGAGACAACGCTTGGCGTTTGCCTTGTTTATTGTGGTCATCACAACAGTTCAAGAACAGTTTGAGTCATGAAATGAACTTGAACTGAGGCAGAGGCACAAAAATAAAGGAGTCCTATTCACTTAGTGTTTTTCTGCTTTTTTTTACATATGGAACTATAACCCATTGCTGAGATTTTGAAATTATGGATATTGAAAGATGTGTAAGATGCAGGCTTCAAAGTCACAAACGTACTGGTTTAAAAAAAACAACTGAAAACTTTCATGAAATTCATTTTGGGGGAAAATAGTGGATGCATATTTTACTGACACCCCTGCAGTATTGACCATCTAGATAATGTAAAGGGTTATTTACATTGGCCCCATGAAACAGTGACTTAATTTTTTTTTCTTAATGTCAATGAATTGAAAAGGGAGATGACAGCAATAACTGCATGCAACCAAAGTCTTTTGTGATCTTTTTGTGTGCTGTAGGATACTGCAAATGTGCATTATACTCCAGTCCTGTGGTGAACTGCTGCCATATTAGCATACTGTAATTATGTGAATAAAAACGTAGTGTATGATAGGTATTATTCAGAATTCATAAATCTCTTCTGCTTTCACCATTTGCCCCCTATGTAGTGCTCGGATCCAAACATTGGAGACACTAACTTCCAACGTGATTACAACCTAATGCTAGACCCTGCTGAACCGATAAAATCTGATCCAATCTTTCTGGAAGGAGACCGTTTCTCTGATTTGGAAATTTATGAGGAAAATGGCGCAGCAATGTACATCATTTCATCAGGTACATCTGTCTTCTTGAATAGTAAACCAATATTGACTGTTTTGAGGGGCATGGCTAAAATTCTTGCATTTCGCAATGCATGCGCCACCAACGTCCGTACCACAGGAGGCCTATTTTCCCACTCGCAGGTCGACAACAGTATTTCAAAAATAACAGATGAAGTGAGTGAGAGTTGGACCATTCAGAGAAATATTTAATAATAATAATAATAATAATAATAATAATAATAATAATAGATAACATTTATATAGCGCTTAATACATTTAAATGTTTCTAAGTGCTTTATATAACAATTAAATTGATACAAACATAAAAGAAAGATACATATATGGAATTACAATACAAATATCAGTTAATGATTAAATATGATAAACTACCGGGGAGGGGGAACAAACTATACATTATACTTATTGTCAAAATCTGGAAATTATGTTGGTGAAAAGGTAGGTTTTTAATCTATTGACTGAAGTGAAAATATGAAGTGTTAGATGTCTGTAATCAATTAGAATAGGAGTGGAAAAGGCCACTAGTGCAGGGTGTGGATGGTACTGTTGTCGACCCATCTCCCAGAATTAAGTGCTAGAGTGACTGTCGCAACTGAACCAAAAGAGGGCACTAGGATTGTGAAATGCGAAAATTATAGGCCAAGGTGATCTCAAAAGTACTGTGCCACGAGACAAAATGAATTGGCATGTAGTACAGTCTCTATCGATTGCAGGGGATCGATAGTTTTAACCGTGACCCCCAAATAAGCAGTCAATATTTGTGTTATATACCACTTCCTGAGTATGGATATTTCAACAGATATGCTTATTGAAATGGTATTCATTTGAAGGTAAACCAATCCAAGGGCAGTACACATGTGTAAATGAGCGTATCCGTTGTTTGCTTAATGCACATCTGTGGCATCACTGCTATTTTATGGGCAAGGAGAACTATGCCTGTTTAACATATTTTTGCTATACTGCCCATCAGTCAGTAGTGGATTCATGCCGCAGATTTGACCAATCAGAGCTAGGCGTAGAACCTAGAGATGTGGTCATTATCTTAATGCCACTGCTAGTGTGATGTGGAGTGATGCATTACATTTTGGGGTTATCAGTCTGTTCATTTTGTCATTTACTGTCTCACCCACCAGAGGTTGTAATATAAAAAAAAACAACAAAAAAACAAAAACAAAAAAAAAAAAAAAACAGGAAAGCAGTGTTCGAGCCACAATTGTTGTTTGAATTGTTGTTTATTCAAGATATCAAATCATTATAGAGGTGACGGCGTGACTAAAGGAATCCAAATGGCGTCCGTCCGTCCATCGTTCCTCCGTCACAAATGTTGAAGTTTACCTGGAAGACTCTTATGAAGCATAACTTGCCAACTTTTCCTGCAATGGCAACCAAACTTGGGTAATAAATGCACTTGGGGTACATTCATGTTATGATGCCTTTGGAGGTCACATCGTAAGGTCAAAGTTCATTTGAGGTCAAACATTAAAGTTTACCTGCAAGACTCTCTTATGACAGATAACTTTGCAACTGTCTCTCACTTTTCAACCAAAATTGGGTGGTAGATGTACTAAGGGGATCTGCATGTTGTGGTGTAGTTGGAGGTCACGTGATAAGGTCTATTTATTTATTTATTTATTCATTTCGTTTTATTTATACAGGGTAGCTCCGTCAGTAATCTTGTACTGTTTTTCAGGGGGCCCTGTACACAAATATATACAAAATAACAATCAAACAAACAAATACGAAACATAACTCTGCACATGTTGCTACAATAGCAACCAAACTTGGGTGATAGATGTAGTAAGGGAACCTACATGTAATGGTGCTGTCGGAGATCACGGGATAAGTTCAAAGGTCATTTGAGGTCATCTGTGAAAGTTTACCTGCAAGACTCTCCTATGACTCATAACTTGGCAACTGTTGCTGCAGTAGCAACCAAACTTGGGTGATAGATGCACTTGGGGTGCATTCATGTTATGGTTTCTTCAGAGGTCACATGGTACGGTCAAAGTTCATTTCAGGTCAAACATTAAAGTTTACCTGCAAGACTCTCATATAACAGATAACTTTATTTCTGTCTCTCACTTTTCAAACAAATTGTAGATGTACTAGATGTACTAAGGGGATCTGCATGTTATGGTGCCATTGGAGGTCACGTGATAAGGTCAAAGGTCATTTGAGGTCATATGTTAAAGTTTACCTGCATAACTCTCATGATACCTAACTTGGGAACTGTTGCAGCAATGGCAACCAAACTTGGGTGATAGATGGAATTGGGGTACAAAGTTGGGTTATAGATGCAGTAAGTGACCTGCATGTAATGGTGCTGATGGAGGTCACGTGATAAGGTCAAGGGTCATTTGAGGTCATATGTTAAAGTTTACCTGCAAGACTCTCCTATGACGCATAACATGGCAACTTTTGCTGCAGTGGCAACCGATGCTGCAGTGGCAACCAAACTTGGGTGATAGATGCACTTTTGGTATATTCATGTTATGGTGCCTTCAGAGGTCACATGGTGAAGTCAAAGGTCATTTTAGGTCAAACATTAAAATTTACCTGCAAGACTCTCTTATGACAGATAACTTTACAACCGTCACTCACTTTTCAACTAAACTTGGGTTGTAGATGAGCTTGGGGGGGGGGGTGGGCCTGCATGTAATGCTGCCATTAGAGGTAACATGGTAAGGTCAAGGTCATTTGAGGTCATATGCTAAAGCTTAGCTGCAAGAGTCTCATAAGACAAATAACTTTGCAACCATTACGGTACCTTTTCAACCATAATTGGGTCATAGATACACTTGGGGGACCTTCATGTTACAAGGTGTTGAAGTTATCCGGCAAAACTATTTTATTGTCCCTGCTGAAACGAAGTTGGCGAGGGGACTATGAAATGGCCTCTGTACCTGTGTGTTAGTGTGTATGTGTGTGGTGGGAGTAGGTGTAGGGGAAGCAGGTGAAAGGGAGTAGCATTTCATAAAATAGCCCTTCTCAAATTTTATGGGATGTTGCATTGTATGGTAGATACAGTGTATTTCACAATGAGCTTTGGATACAATTCTGTTGCATGGCAATGGAGATCGCGATATTTCTGTTATTTTCACAAGTGACCGAGACACAATGTAGCTAATACCTTGTTTTTCAATTGGTATGTCTGCCCATTTTGTTGCCATGATGACTTGATTAGATTTTAACCCACCAAACCTTGGAGTGAGAAGAACATAAAAGGAATAGTCGGTAAAAGACGAAAGATCACAGAGTCATGAATTAATGTGATAATAGGCATTTGATATTCTGTTAATAGTAATGATAATAATGATTATAAACTGTCACTTGTATAGAGCATAATCAATAAAAAAAAAAAACTGCTCTATTCGCTGTACATACAGCTCTCCAAGATTACTTAACTACAAATACACACAAATAAGTCTTTAGATATCTCTTGAATGATTCTGTAGATGTATATGACCGTAAATTTCCTGGCAAACTATTCCACAGTTGTCAAAGAAGGGTTTGTTTCATCTTGAAAGTCACAATAGTTTCGCAAAAAGTACATATCATGGATCTATATTGAATTGATGTATGTAAAGATAGACAAGAAAAGTAATAATGTAGCATAAAACCGGAAACTTTCGGGATATTAAACTTTTGCTTTGAATTGTGAATGATGGCAATTTTAGCATCAAGACTGCAAATTGCAGCAATTTAATGTTTTTCAGCTGTAATTCATGACATCATGAAAATTTTTGCAAATCCGAAGTTTTCACAGAGTTTGTAAAAATTTTGTGCACAAGAAAGATTCTGGTTTAATGGTTGTCAAGATTTGCTTTGATGAACCTTAAGCCCGGCGCATACTACATACACTGTACATGATCCGACTGCGACCCAATTTCCGAATAAATTGCATTTTGCATTAAATATGAAGTGTAAACAAGTAAAATGATCTTATTTGAAGTGCGGGATAATGATAAGAATACTAACATTAAAATAGAGGTTAATTACAAGCCTCTTGGTTGGAGTAAAGGCCAAATCGGCTTCAAATCGAGCGGATCACAAGACTGTTGTGATGTCCCCATGATTTGGAACTGCATTCATTTTTATTCTTACAGGGAGGCTCGCAGTAGCCCGGAATTTCGATTTTAGTATTCATACGACTATTTGGAACTTTGATCATTAAGATTCTGCATGTTTGAATGGTCATATCAAATGCTTTAACAAAATTTTCTGAAATCGGATCGTCGGTGGATCGTGTAGTGTGCTCTGGGCTTTACATATAGTTTTTAGGGACTTGGTGTTATTTGAATGATCTTCTTGATTTTCTTAGAAAGAGGATGCTTGTATCAGCTTAACGTGGATTCAGCTGAAACAGACCTTGGAAGTCCATGTCCAGTGAGTATAAAAGCCTGATCTGGGGCCGACAACACAAAGGTTTGTGATCAATCGCAAATTTAAAACAACCATTCTGATTGGTCCAGGGTCACCTTTTTGAACGAGATGCGCATGAAACAATGGTCTTGATTGGCTGTGAAAACTTTGCGATTGATTGCAAATCTTTGTGTTAAGTGGCCCAGATCTGTATGATGATGATAGTGATAAACTTTTCACACATATAATGTGAATGACAATTCCAATTAATATCAAATCTAACCAGTTTCTGCAGTGAGAAATCATTTAATGGCTTATTTGATTAACAAAACAATAATTTAAAATCTACATATTCATTCGTATTCACAGTAAGGCAGTCATATGACTGAATTGTTGAGAATTACATGACATAAGGCTGACATAAGGAAAATAATTTAAATAATGATTTTGTTGTGTAAATGCACAACATATGCATGGTCAAATGAGTTGTGCAGCAATTAATTCATACCATTCATTTAAATAGGAAGTGCAAATTTGAAATAAATGACTTGTATATGGATCAACGTTGAAACTTAAATCATGAGGAAAAAATTTTATTTGATTGATTATATTCAGTTTTGAAAGTTTTCAGTTGGCATGTTGCAAAATATATTTCTGTATTAGAGAAAACAATACAGATAAAAGTTAAATAAGGTGGAAGATAAAGTGGAAGATAAAAATCTAACAACCATTAATTCGATCTCTGCTGATTATGTTTCAAATAGTATACATTCCATAAATGTACAAGATGTGTTTTATTTGGAATAAAATCAAATGACATCCACGAACACTGCAATTAAATGATCGGTACTTACTGGATATTTGAATAACTTAATGCCTAAAGGAATCATTATTTTTTGTGATTTGAAAAAACAACAAAAAGAAAGATCATCTGGACTGTGATGATTAGACAGGTTAAAGCAGTGTCATGTTAACTACTCATGAGAGTCCATTTCTGTTCGGTCACTGTTTTTGTAAGGTAAAATTGGATGTTGGAATACCGGTAACAGTTTATCCAAAAAAAAAAAAAAAAAATAATAATAAATACATCCTTTGTGATTTTGAAAGGTGAATGCTAAAGAAGAATTTGATGATCATTTCATCTAATCACAGATACCAGTTAAGTGTTGAGTATTAAAGATTCCTTTCTTACATCCAACATCATTTGTCTGCCCCTATATCCTGCTGTCATGTTTTCTTCTCTCGTCTTCTATCTTCTTCCTAATTCTCTATCCTGTGTCTTCGATCTACCCCTCTATCTAACCCACTTATCTTTCATCCTCTATCTCTTATCTACCCCTCTATCTTTCATCTGCTGTCTACTCCTCTATTCTTCTCTCATCTTCTGTCTACCCCTCTGCCATTCTCTCATCTTCTATCTACCCCTCTTTCCTTCTCTCATCCTCTATGTTCTATGTACCTGTCTGTCCTCTTATCTGCCATCTTCTATCTACCCTTCTATCATCTCCTCCGCTATCTTCTATCTGATCCTCTTATCTTGTACCCTCTATCTCCAATCAAACTAATCTTTCATCTGCTATTTTCTATCCAGCCCTCTATCCTTCTGCCATTCTGTCTTCTATCTACCCCCTACTCTTCGCTCATTCTATCTTCTATCTACCCGTACTCTTCACTCATTCTATCTTCTATCTACCCCCTACTCTTCTCTCATTCTATCTTCTATCTACCCTGTACTCTTCTCTCATTCTGTCTTCTATCTACCCTGTACTCTTTGCTCATTCTATCTCATATCTACTCTGTACTCTTCACTCATTCTATCTTATATCTACCCTGTACTCTTCTCTCATTCTATCTTCTATCTACCCTGTACTCTTCTCTCATTCTATCTTCTATCTACCCGTACTCTTCACTCATTCTATCTTCTATCTACCCCCTACTCTTCTCTCATTCTATCTTCTATCTACCCTGTACTCTTCTCTCATTCTATCTTCTATCTACCCTGTACTCTTCTCTCATTCTATCTTCTATCTACCCTGTACTCTTCTCTCATTCTATCTTCCATCTACCCTGTACTCTTCTCTCATTCTATCTTCTATCTACCCCCTACTCTTCACTCATTCTATTTTCTATCTACCCTGTACTCTTCACTAATTCTATCTTCTATCTACCCTGTACTCTTCTCTCATTCTATCTTCTATCTACCCTGTACTCTTCTCTCATTCTACATGTATCTCCTGTCTACCCTGTACTCTTCTCTCATTCTATCTTCTATCTACCCTGTACTTTTCTCTCATTCTATCTTCTATCTACTCTGTACTCTTCACTCATTCTATCTTTTATCTACCCTGTACTCTTTGCTCATTCTATCTCATATCTACTCTGTACTCTTCACTCATTCTATCTTATATCTACCCTGTACTCTTCTCTCATTCTATCTTCTATCTACCCTGTACTTTTCTCTCATTCGATCTTCTATCTACTCTGTACTCTTCACTCATTCTATCTTTTATCTACCCTGTACTCTTCTCTCATTCTATCTTCTATCTACCCTGTACTCTTCACTCATTCTATCTTCTATCTACCCTGTTCTCTTCTCTCATTCTATCTTCTATCTACCCTGTACTCTTTGCTCATTCTATCTCATATCTACCCTGTACTCTTCTCTCATTCTGTCTTATATCTACCCTGTACTCTTCTCTCATTCTATCTTCTAACTACCCTGTACTCTTCTCTCATTCTATCTTCTATCTACCTGTACTTTTCTCTCATTCTGTCTCCTATCTACCCTGTACTCTTCACTCATTCTATCTTATATCTACCCTCTACTCTTCTCTCATTGTATTTACCCCTCAATCCTTCTCTTATTCTCTATCTTCTGTCTACACCTCTATCCTTCTCCCATCCCTTGTCTTCTATCTACCCCTCTATCCTCTCATATTCTGTCTTCTACATGTATCTACCCATCTATCCTTTTCTCATATTCTTTCTTCTATATACCCTTCTATTCGTCTTTAATCTAATGTCTTCTACCCCTCTATCATTCCTCATCCGCTGTCTTCTATCTGCCCCTCTATCCTTCTCTCATTTTCTGTATAACCCTCTATCATTCTCTCATCTGCTATCTTCTATCTACCCATCTGTTCATCTCTCATCCTCTATATCTATCTAACCATTCGTCCCTCATCCTATATCTTCCATAAGCCCCTCTATATTCACATATTCTTTATCTTCCATCAACTCCTCTATCATTTTCTTGTCGCCTGTGTCCATCTTTCTCTCATTCTCTATTCTTTGTCCCTTATTCCCTCATCAATATTTCATATATCTCTCTATCCTTTATCCTCTTTGTCTTCTATCTATTCTACCCTCATACTCTCTATATTTGTGTATCCCTCTATCCTCCCGTCATTCTCTTTTTCTTCTATATACTTCTCTATCCTTCTTTCATCCTCCAACTTCTAACTACCCCTCTATCCTTTCATCTTCTCTATCTTCTATCTACACCCCTCTATCCTATCTTATTTCTACCCCGTTGTCCTCTCAATCCTACATGTTTTAGTGCCCCCCTTTGTCCTTCTCTTATCTTCTTTTTTTTTCCATGTACCTCTTTATTCTTCTCACGTCCTCTGTCTTCCATCTACCCCTCTGTCCTTTCTTTCAATCTTCTATCCACCCATCCTTTTCTCATCATCCAAATTCTCTCATCCTCCATTTTTTTTACCCCTCCATCCTTGTCTCATCTATATCTTTTAATGCACCCCTTTGTTCTCTCTCACCTCCTATATATTTCCATTCATCTGGCATCCTCCATCTTTATTATCAATATTATTATTATTATCATTATTATTAATTTTCATTTTTATCATTATCATTTTTATCATTATCATCATTATATTATTATTGTTATTATCATTATCATTATCATTATCATTATCATTATCATTATCATTATTATTATTATTATTATTATTATTATTATTATGATTATTATTATTATTATTATTATCATTAAAGTGGAATCAACTCCCAACTTCTCTAAAAGATTGCTCAACTGTATCCTGTTTTTAAAAATTATGTAGGGCCTACTTAATGGAAAATCTATAATACTGTCAGGGTTTGTGTGCATGAGTGTGTGTGTGAGTGTGCTTGCGTATATGTCTGCAGATTAGTTTGCTATTCGAAAACTACAGTTTTTATATTTTTTGTCTTGTTTTGTTTTGTTTTTTTTTCTTCTAATTCTTGTTACCATTGTCCTTTTGGGCCATTCCCTACAAGCAATTTGCTTTTTTATGGTCCTAGCCATATTTTGTATTTTCTATTGCTTATTATGTACACAGTATGATTTGTATATTGATATTTTCATGGTTGAATAAATTGTAATTGAAATCATTATTATTATTATTAATTATTATTGTTATTATCATTATTATTATTATTATTATTTCCTTTATCCACAACTTGATGTTCGGTTGGTATATTAAACAGCAGCTGGACTTCTTCCAGAAATCTAGGGTTATCTTTTCTCTATTCTATCAAACAAGTCCTCTTCTCATTGTCCATTTCTCTTTCTAGTTCAAGACCTTTCGTAGGATGTGAGCTGTCCCAAGCAAGCTTGCCTTCTGTATCGTTTCAAAGGACACCTCGACTCCTAGATCAGCCAGGAAGCTTCTGTGTGTGATTGTTACAGTTCCTAAGGCTCTGATGACTATTGTTACTACCTTCGTTTTCACCTTCAATATCCTTTTCAGCTCCCATGCCTGGTGGTTATACTTCTGTATCTTTCCTCCTCTTTACGACAAGCTCTGCAGTCTCCTGGAATCGCAAAATCTGTGATGAGACGTTCCTTCTCCTTCTTGTTTAAGAGAACGATGTCTGGTCGTCTAGCTTCTATAACCTTGTCTGTCTGGATATTATAATCCCATAAGAGTTTAACATCATCGTTCTCTGCGACAGGCTCTGCCTGATGTTCCTACTATTTTTCGGCATGGGATAAACCATACTTCTTTGCCAGACCCCAGCTGCTACTCTGTCATGCCTTCCTTTCTACTCTGTCTGTGCCATTTTGCTGTATTCACTCACCAGATGAGTAACCGTTTCGTCTTTGTCATGACACATTCAGCATGAGGGAAATGTGTGCTCCTTCTCAATTCTGGCTTTCCGGTCATTTGTTCTAATTGCCTGGTCCTGTGCAGCAACTAACATACTTTCCGTCTCCTTTTTTAAACTTCCTCGTTTCAGCCACTGCCAACTCTCTGGACCAGCAAACTTTTCTGTCTGTCTTAAATGCTGTCCATGCATCACCTTCTCTTTCCATCCTTCCAATCTCATTTTCTTCTGATCAGTCTTAAGCTGTTTTGCTGTCATATCTTTTCCTTTCCTCGACTCGACTGCCGTCATGATAGCATCCATCTGGCCTTCAATATAGCAGTAGAGGCTTTGTTCTTCATATCTTACTGTCTCCTTTATTCCAATCAGACCACGTCCTCCCCTCTCTCTTGACACATAAAGTCTATCTACATCAGACTTTGGAAGGAAAATTCTGTGCATAGTCATGACAGCAACTTTGGTGTCTTCCTGTCCAAGTTTTCAAGTTCAAGCTTGTTCCATTCAACTATGCCAGCAGCATATCTCACTAGGGCTACTGCCCAAGTGTTAACAGCCTCCACCATGTTTCCAGCATTTAGTTTAGATTTGAGCACCTTCTGAATTCTCCTGATATACTCGGCCTCAATCTTCTTCTTCATCTCTTGATTATTATTATTATTGTTGTTGTTGTTATTATGTAATTTAAGAACAATAAAAATACAGTAAAATATACATCAGAATGTCTATAATGACAGACATGAAACATAAAGCCATTCCCAAAGTGCAAAACTTGGCTGCCTGGAAAGGAGACAGCAAATTTAATCACTTTAACCTGGATGGCCCTCCTTCTCGACCAAGACTTTGCACTATAAAATCAATTAAATATGAAAGGAAGAGATGAGGGAATACTGAAACTGAATGCCTTGTGGAAATAGGCACATTAAAGTTAACAAATATAGATTATACAACTTTCAAAATGTAAAATTGACACACGAAAATGTAAAATTGACACATCTTATCTACTTTTCTAATTTACAGGATCCAGTAGTAAATGATACGATTAAAGACTTGGAACTGTTGCCTAACACCTACCTGATCACCACAGTCAGCACAGTTTATAATATTAGCGATTGCATTGGTATGTTTCCTTCCTCTTACTCTCTTTCAAATTTCATCATTTCCATTAATTTCTGAATGTTGTTGAAGAAAATTCAAGAAAAGCAGTAGAGGTCTGATGTTATACCCAATTTTACTCACTTGTGATTATCTCTTACAAGAAAAAATGTGAAAGGGATTTACTTGTGCCACACTGATTATCAAAGTGTTTCAAGTGCAAAATAAAGGACATCTAAATTGGATTGTTGTGCAGATAATCAAGTCTGGAACAGGAAATTTCAAAGTTTTTGTGTTGATCAGAGCAGTCCTTCTGACAGTTTGTGCCTATTGTTTTGTTTTGATTGACGCATGTATCAAACGAGTGACCCTGCTGATTGGCATTCTTGGCAAACCAAAGGTTACTAATGCTGCAATATATAGCTCAGCATTTAACCAATAAGAGCTTTATATGCAATCATCTGAATTTGTAAAGATATTTGTTTTGCAGTAATGGTAACTAGAGCAGATTTAGATGGTGTTGACCAGCTAATTGACCCCTCTGTTATGTTTTATTTCAGCTCATTTTTTTCCATTTTTCTTTATGTAGCATCAGAAGAACCACAAGTGGATACAGGAATGTCTCCTAGTGCTGGTACCTTCATGGCACGACCAAATTCAGTGTTTTCATTTGTCATTGACACCACTATAACGGGCTCACCAAATATTACTTGTAATGATACGTCTGTCACGGACAGCAATGACAAAGCATATCTGGTGTTGAGAAAGGAGAGCCTAGATGCCACTAATACATTGATGCTGTGGAAAATTCTGATCCTGGATGAATGCTTGGTGATGTTTACCGATTTGACTGATCTGAATTACACCATCCAAACTTACAGTAAGTCGAATCTTTTACTCCATACGGGTGTTTATATAGGCATTGGTTGTTTTATGATGAGCTCCAAATTCAAAGTTTGGAGCTTATCTGTTTTTTTTTCCATCCTGTCTTCTTTTCTATTTCCCTTTTTTTCTTTTTAGTTTTTTTGTTGAGCCACCGAGATGGAGTACGAGATCCTTAACTTTTTTGATTGCCACATTTTATGATAGACTTGATATTGGAAACTCACATTTTTAACATTGTATCATAGGAAGGAACTTAATTCAAAGTTTGGAGCTTATCTGGTTTTTTTTCCATCCTGTCTTCTTTTCTATTTCCCTTTTTTTCTTTTTAGTTTTTTTGTTGAGCCACCGAGATGGAGTACGAGATCCTTAGCGGTGTAACTTTTTTGATTGCCACATTTTATGATAGACTTGATATTGGAAACTCACATTTTTAACATTATATCATAAGAAGGAACCTATACCATATTGAACAGAATAATTTCTACTGTTTGGTACACTGCTTTAAAGAAGGAACTAAGTCTCAATTTATTTTGTATGCCGTAAACACAGATCTCTCTTTTTGAGCTGCCATTGGCAAGTTATTAAAGTCATATAAAGCCACATGACTGGAAAAGTTCATTCCATTTTTTTCAACCCTATGTTTCTATGATCTTATTCTGTCAGTTTGACCTGTACAATTCTTTTGCAGTCTGTGATGCATGGACTTAAAAGATTTCCTGTTTTTTTTTAAAAAATTTGCAGGCAATTACACCTTAGGCGAACTTCAGCAAAGATGTGACGAATGGGACGATGCCAATAGCGTACATACATATTTGAATCAGCAGGATACATGCCAATCAGTAAGTGCAAATCCTGGGGTGGTATTTTGAGTGTCATTCTATCTCTAATTTTGTTTATCTTCTCTCTAAAATAAATCGGTATTCTGATAGCACTTTTTCATCTCAGATTTCATCTTTTATTTTATCTCAGTCTCTCATCTCCAGCACGCGTACCTACAGCTAAAGACAACTGGTGCAGCTTTTGGGCTAACTCCCATCTCACTATCAAGGAAAAGATGAAATGAAACTTAAAATGGGGTAGGGGGGCTATTCTATCTCTCAGACACCCGGTATGTACAGTATTTGTGGACAAATTCATGACAAGTCTTGAGATAAAAAATAAAGAAAAATGCCATAATCATTGACTGTGCATCTGGAACATTGCGTTTCCTTTCTCTCTCACAGCACAGCAGATAAACTACTGTATTTTTCTTCTCTAGAATTTGGGTTTTTTTAATTTTGAAGAGAGCAGTGTGTTATAAATGACAATGTAAACCTTGAGTGCACCTGCCAGACACATCATTTAGAGGAATTCTTTCGGAGGAATATGAAGGTTTGATATCCATGCAACCTACTTGAACATGTGTGTGAGTACTCTTTTTACTGTAGCCCCACCTATTGGATTTTGCTGTCTCCTGTTTGCTGAACTTTTTCATATGATCTTCATGATAAATGACATATTGAATTCTATTGAAAGCTATCCTGTATTAACTTCTGTTCTCTGTTTTATAAGTTTTGTACATCACAAATTTCATCCTATTTTACAAGCACTTTGAATTAAATTTCATCCAATATGTCTACAACACGTTCAGCAAAAGAGAGGGATACGCTTGTTCAGTCTAATTTGGAGGATCTTTTGAAGGACAAAAAGTTCATCAATGTCTTGTCCAGACACATTGGTGCAAAAATGGTCGCCCTGGAAGCAGTGGTAACAGTTTAGGCACAGAAGATAGAAAGGTTAGAAGAAGCGCTAGAAAGGCAGGAGGGGAGGCTTTTTGACCTTGAGAAAGGGTAGGATGAGTCAGCGAGGGAACTTAAGCGTCTCCAGGAGGACCTCCATAAGAAAGACGAGCTATTACATCATACGACCAGAGAGCTCAATGCTCAGCATGATCAGGAACAGTATGCGAGAAGAAACTGTCTAAGTTTCTTTGGGGTTCCTGAAAAAAAAAGGAGATACTGATGAAGAGGCCATGAAGGTCATTCGCTCTCTGGGAGTTGCTATCTCCAAAGATGACATCCAGGTATCTCACCGCCTGCGATCTAAAGTCCCTGTAGCTGCCTCAGGTTCCACCTCCGGGTCTTCACCCATCATTGTCAGATTCGTATCATATCTGAAGCGTGTAGAGGTGATATCCAATCGGCGCAAGTTGGCTGGATCGCGGAGGTCTATTCAGGAGGATCACACTAAATCTAATGCCAGGTTGCTAAAACTCACAAGGGATCATCCCAAAGTGAAGGCAGCTTGGACTCGAGATGGCTGAGTTATAGCACTTCTTCAAGCAGATGGAGGCAAAGATTTTAAGAAAAACATTAATTACGAGAGTGATCTCAGTCATCTATGAACTAACAATTGTTCTTTCCTTGAACACTGCACTTGCCATATCCTTCTGATGTGTGCTTAGTTTTTGTGTGTTTGTTTGTTTTGTTTTTTGTTGTCTCTATTTTAACCCTTGATACTTATTTTTTTGTCTGATTGCGCTTTTGGTTTGGTGCTTTTTATTTTTCCATCATGTACCTCTTATGCTCTGTTTTTTGCTTCATTTTTTTGACATGCTTTTTTCTTATGTTTTGCTTCCCATATTTTATGTTTTCTCTCACTATAATGCTTAATGCTGTGTTTATGTTTGTATATATCTACCCTTCATCTCATTTCCGATCTCTTAGTCCATCCCTGTTTCTTGTTCTTGTTTCTCTTCTTTTCAGCTCCCTCCATAAACTTCTGTATATGTTTCCTTATATTGCCAGCAACTTTTTATATTAATTTTTATAATGTTGCTCACTCTGACTCAATATCAACATGGCCCAAAGTGTAATGGATGAAGAAATTTGTAGTTTTTATGAAATCAATATGAGTGATTTATGTGATGATTATGACCTCCCTAATGTAAACTATAGCTATCATACTGAAGAACAATTTTTTTGTAACAACAGCAAACAGTACAATCAGGAGTCTTACTCTTCTTCATGTAAATATGCGTAGTGTTTGTAAGAATTACGATAAAATGCTAAGATTTATTGACAATATTAGTACAGGGTTAGTAACCCTTGGTGTCACTGAGACATGGTTTTCCAGTGAAGCTGATAGGAACCTTTTTACCATTTCTGGTTATAATCTTGTGATCAATAATCACACATGCAGAAGAGGAGGAGGTGTTGCTCTGTATATCCCTTCCCAAGTAGAATACCAAACTCATCAGGAACTTAACCCATTCGTGACAGGAATTATTTAAAGCCTAATTTGATCAGCTTTTATTCTTCAAATTGGCAACACCAACATTTCTATTTGATTGCTACATTTTTCTTATAAAACGTCCTGTATCTGAAATGAATATAAATTGACAGAAATTATGATGAGAAGTAAAAAAGTTGCCAATTTGCAGGGAAAAATGGTGATTTTAAACTTTCTATCACATTGCTAATTTAAGGATTTTAATGCTTATTTTCCTTTAAAAATTTTCAGCATCAAACGAATATTGACGCAACCATAATGGGCACAGATTGTGTATATCGTGTGGAGTCCCTCAGGGATCTCTCCTTGGCCCCCTCCTTTTTATATTGTACATAAATGATTTCTATTTTTCATCAGACATCTTATCTTTCATTTTTTTTGGCAGACGATTCAAGTTTATTTTTTTCTCATAAAAATCCTGGAATTTTATCAGAAAACGGTTAACAGTGAACTAAAGAATGTTGTTCTGTGGATCCGTGCAAATGGGTTGTCTTTGAACCCTCAAAAAACTTTAATTATATGTTTTTTTTAGTAACTCCCGGCCATATTTACCTCAAGGTATAGTTTTTGATAATGTTAACATTGAGAGAGTAACATCCACTAAGTTCCTTGGGTTACAGATTGATGAGAAGCTGACTTCGGTGTCTCATTGTAGCAATATTTGTAAAGTTATGTCTAAAAACACTGGTGTAATCTGTAAATTACATTCTTTTGTGCGACAAGAAACTCTACTTATTTTATATTCTACTCTGATTTTACCCTTAATTATGGTGTGTTGGCATGGGGGAAGTCGTTAAAGACACAACTTGATAAAATATTTATCGCACAGAAAAGGGCGATTAGAATTGTTTTCCATGTAAATTACCGTGCTCATACTAGTGTTTTGTTTCACAGCAATAAACTGTTAAAGGTTGAGGATATCTATCTATTGCAGTTAGGTTCAATCATGTATAATTTCGAAAATGGTACTCTCCCAAATGCATTAGTTCAGTTATTTAGAAAGAACAATCAAATTCACAGTCATGATACCAGGCAGGCGTAACTCGTTCTGTCAGTGTATCTGTTTTTAAACGCAAACTGAAATTGCATTTGTTGAGTAATTACGCTACCCCTACCCCTACCCCTCTCCAACCCTCTCTTTTATCTCAAAAACTTTCCTCTGTGTATAATTTTCCCCTAAGTTCTCAACTTTCCTGCCTTTTTTTCCCCCATCTTTTTCCTTTCTGTTTTTGTGCTTTTGATCTCTATTTTTCTGTGTATAACAATGTATATATCTTCATTTTTCTCTCCTTTCATTTATCTCTTTTTATATATACCATATATTTCCTTCTCTCTCCTATCTTTATGTGTAGTTTTCTGTAGTCTTATTTAAGGTATTTTATTTTTCCCCGAAGTTATTTATGCATACTATGCTCATGTAATCATATCCTCTGGGGGCCTTACTTTAACAAGCCCAGCTTCTACAAGGTCTCCTCTTTCTTTTATCTCCTCAATACTGTTAAGACCTGACTGTATTTGATCACCTCAATCTTTCGTTTGTTATGTAGATTATCTGTTTAACCTGTTATCTTTTATATACTATGTATAAATGTCTATGAAAGAAAGAAATAAAATGAACTATGAACTATGGACTATAGCAACATTCCTGTATAATAATCGAATTGAACTGGAAGATTTTTGCTAACTAATATCGTCTTTGAAATGATCCTTGAAACGGCATGCTGAAATTTGGGAAAATACCAGTTATTTTTGAAGGGAATACCAGCCAGAACACGTTTGCGCTTGAATGAAAGTGCGAGCAGCGTGTTTAAATTTGTAAAATAATACATTAGTGCTGTTTTGCCCCACCTACTTGTAGAAAGCAATTTCATTGGTTGAGCAAGATGAGAGTGCAGTTTAAAACATTTCTTATTAGTTATTGCATTTTAAATGGGTGTGTCTTAGATGAGATGAAATCTTCATAAAATGGTTCTCAGAATATTGATTTAAAAAGATTTTAAGGGTATTTCATCTCGGTGATTTTATCTGAGATAAAATGTCAGACTTTATCTGAGATAAAATGGATCTCAGAACATCACCCCAGGTTATGATTATCCCTGCTTGTCTATACATGTACCTTGCTAGAAATGTGTGTTTAAGGATAATGAATAAATTGTCAAAATAAAATAATCATCTACATATGTTTGGCATGCCCCTTTTTCTTGTCCTGTAGCTGGACTTGAGATGATCATCCAAACTCCGTTGAATAGTGCAATTTAAAATAGTGCAATTTTCTTTTACAAATTATTCTTTTAAACAGTCTTGACCTTTCCTTCATTCCTGTTGATCGTAATATGAAATAGAAATAAATTTCATTGAAATCTTTCTACTAGCTTTTGTCAACCAATGAAATATGGGACTGCCACAGTTGACTTTCGATACACTTTTATTGTACCTGCAAGTGAGTTTAAAGAGGGTACCCAATGCTGAAACACTGTTCCTTCGTTTAAAAGTCTAGAGCATGATTTTATTGGCAGATCATCTGCCTAAAGTTTAAAAAAGATGTGTTGCCAAGAATAAACCCAAATACATGTAACCCATTCCACTTTGGAAATAGACTTTCCATCAAAGTCTAAAAATTTGTTCAATATTTCAATGTTTTTGCAGTCTAATTTTAGCCATTTTACGGAGGTGGATGGACAGAAATCCATTTAAGAAATAGAAAAATAGTACACAAGTTCGGTGGATTTCACAAAGGTTCGCTGAAAAGCGAACCTGCCTGCCACCAAGGTTTGCTTTTTAGCGAACCTGCCGGCCTCCCAGGTTCGCTTTTTAGCGAACCTGCCAGCCACCAAGGTTCACTTAATAGCGAACCTGCCTGCCACCAAGGTTTGCTTTTTAGCGAACCTGCCGGCCTCCAAGGTTCGCTTTTTAGCAAACCTGCCAGCGAACCTGCTTGCCACCAATGTTTGCTTTTTAGCAAACCTGCTTGCCACCAAGGTTCGCTTTTTAGCGAACCTTCCTGCCTGCAAGGTTTGCTTTTTAGCAAACCTGCTTGCCACTAAGGTTCGCTTTTTAGCGAACCTGCCAGCCTGCCTTGGATTGATTTCACATTGATTCATGGATTTCACAAAGGTTCGCTAAAAAGCGAACCTGCTTGCCACCAAGGTTCGCTTTTTAGCGAACCTGCTAGCGACCTGCTTGCCACCAATGTTTGCTTTTTAGCGAACCTGCTTGCCACCAAGGTTCGCTTTTTAGCGAACCTTCCTGCCTGCAAGGTTTGCTTTTTAGCAAACCTGCCGGCCTCCAAGGTTCGCTTTTTAGCGAACCTGCTAGCGAACCTGCTTGCCACCAATGTTTGCTTTTTAGCAAACCTGCCTGCCACCAAGGTTTGCTTTTTAGCTAACCTGCCAGCCTCCAAGGTTCGCTTTTTAGCGAACCTGCAGGCAAGCATTCTGCTTCTGGTTAATGTATATGTATATGTTCTGCACTGAGACAGGTCAAGTTGATTTGCAGGCATATGTAAGTGCTTTCTTTCCACAGTATACTGTAATAGTTACATTTTATATCTGCTTGTGAATTAGTTACTTTCTTGCAAATACATGGAACACTTACAGACTGCATACATGTCTCTGTTTTTGATTTGACACAAGGAAACATAATTGTGGAATTTTTCCCCTATCTAGATCCATGCCCACCACATGACTTGTTGATGTATCTCGGATCGAGCCTGCCTCGCTGTACAGTGGCCCAGTCTCCAGGAATCCATGTTCACTTTGTAGCTAAGAAACAAAGATGAATAATTGTATGTAGGCATGTGCATAAAGACATAAATGACAACAAACAATGCAGTGATTCTGATATACTTTTTTGTGAAATATATAAAATGAAAATTAGATTTATTTATCTATTCCTTCAGTGATATTTTTATTTTCCTTATGCAGATTAAAATGATCATTGCTTTCCAGTAACTCTTATACAAAATGATATAACTTGGATGGGAAATAAAACATCAACTGTGGGTTTAAAAAAAAAAAGGGCAGCTGAGAACAATTTCCTTTCTTGTATATATCTCAGTGTTTTGCTAAGATTTCTCTGCCATCTCTAAATTTTATGCTATTGCCCTGTAGATAATTTTAATCTTATACATACTCTTTGTATATTAAAGACGTGTTGAACTGCATTGGTGTGCATCCGTATTTGCTTTAACAATTTCAACATACATTTGGCTATCAAGTACATTCCAAAAGGTATATACTGTCTAATTCTCAGAACTAAAAAAGTGAAAGGATGCAGTTGCTTACCATGAGCTCAGCGATCTCCTCTTTGTTACTTTTTTTTACTTTCTACTCCCATTGAAAGGATTCAGTCAGTCCTTCCACTTTAGCAATCTTGTCTCATTCTTTAGCCTGTACTTCTTCTTTTTTCTCTTTCTATCTCTTCAGTTCTGCTTCTTTTCCTAACATAGCATTTGCTGATTGACCATTGTAAGCAAGCTCAAATATGTTCAATTTCACCCATGTGTCAGATGATATACACATACATACATACACCTATCCCACAAATAGCTGGATTCCTGCTACATCTGAGTTGGTGAGATGATCTAAGTCTTGAATACAGAGTTCCTGTGTTTCCTATTCTTATAGAGGATAACCAGTAGGATTACTCTCTTGTGCTGCCATGTTTGCATAATAGTTTATTTAAAGAGGATAAGTAAACAGACATGATGCAGAGTTGAGAGTGTGCAAGGATACAGTACATGTACATGCATGTACATGGAAAGTGCAACTTTGCCTTATTTTCAGATTGACTGTTCAAAATAAAGGGGGAAGTAAAATGTTCTCATGCACTAGAGCTCCATAGTCATCCAACACTCTTTGCCACTGTTATATACTTCTGTGCATTACAACTAGAAAAGCTTCTGTACATTGATTAAGATCAGAAGAATTCAACAGAATTAACAGTGAGTCAAGATGATGAAGTGTTTGGTAACGCTGATGAAGTGACACATAGTGGTTAAACTAGAAAAGTTGGTACAAGCTAACGTACTTGAATTACGGCAATTACATCGAACAAATACGTTTACTCTCGTTCTAGGTACTGGCATCAAAATTTATTGAACAGTACTGTTTTCAAGTTGTACCTTTCAGAGTACTGATGAAGCAAAGCTGATGGAAACTGTAGTTAGGCTTTAAAATCGAAAGTCCTGTGATTGTTACATATCACATCTGCAGCAAATTAAACCTCTGAATATCTAGGTACATGTAAGCCACAGTGCCCAAGGTCAAACTAGGTCTTCACAGATACTGGCTTATTCATTCTACATGCTCTACTTATTAGGCCTATATGTATGTGTCCCTAAAAATTACATGTATACCCTCTCATCGCATTTTAGTACACAGTGTTTCAGGTCAGAACTTGTACATGTATAAGCCTTTCTTATATTGTTTCCTCATTATGTCATTAAAGTACCCCTACTGGTACTCCTCCCCCCCCCAAAAAAAAAAACACCAAAACTCCCAACAACCATGCAGCTCAAACTATCAGTACTGAATTACGCTGCTGTTTAATAATTGGAGCCCACTCCTACAGTTTCCATCAGCTTTGCTTCATCAGTATTCTGAAAGGTACAACTTGAAAACAGTACTGTTCAATAAATTTTGATGCCAGTACCTAGAACGAAAGTAAACGCATTTGTTCGATGTAATTGCCATAATTCAAGTACGTTAGCTTGAACCAACTTTTCTAGTTTAACCACTATGTGTCACTTCATCAGTGTTACAAAACACTTCATCATCTTGACTCACTGTTAATTCTGTTGAATTCTTCTGATCTAAATCAATGTACAGAAGCTTTTCTAGTTGGAATGCACAGAAGTAGATAACAGTGGCAAAAAGAGTGTTGGGATGACTATGGAGCTCTAGTGTATGAGAACATTTTACTTCTCCCTTTATTTTGAACAGTCAATCTGAAAATAAGGCAAAGTTGCACTTTCCATGTACATGCATGTACATGTACTGTATCCTTGCACACTCTCAACTCTGCATCATGTCTGTTTACTTATCCTCTTTAAATAAACTATTATGCAAACATGGCAGCACAAGAGAGTAATCCTACTGGTTATCCTCTGTAAGAATAGGAAACACAGGAACTCTGTATTCAAGACTTAGATCATCCCACCAACTCAGATGTAGCTGGAATCCAGCTATATGTGGGATAGGTGTATGTATGTATGTGTACATCATCTGACACATAGGTGAAATTGAACATATTTTAGCTTGCTTACAATGGTCAATCAGCAACTGCTATGTTAGGAAAGGAAGCAGAACTGAAGAGATTGAAAGAGGAAAAAAGTATGGGCTAATGCAATGAGAAACAAGATTGCTAAAGTGGAAGGACTGACTGAATCCTTTCAATGGGAGTAGAAAGTCAAAAGAAATGACAAAGAGGAGATCACTGAGCTCATGGTAAGCAACTGCATCCTTTCACTTTTTTAGTTCTGATAATTAGACAGTATATACTTTTTGGAATGTACTTGATAGCCAAATGTATGTTGAAAGTGTTTAAGCAAATAGGGATAGACACCAATGCAGTTCAACTCATCTTTAGTATACCAAGATTGTGTTTATGATTAAAATTATCTGCAGGGCATTAGCATAAAATTTGAAGATGGCAGAGAAATCTCAGCAAAACAAAAAGCTATACAAGAGAGGCAATTGATCTCAGCTGCCCTTTTTTTAAAAACACACAGATGATGTTTTATTTTCACATCCAAGTTATACCATTTTTCACAAGGATTATTGGAAAGCAAATGATCACTTTAATCTGCATAAGGAAAAATAAAAATATCACTGAAGAAATAGATAAATAAATCTAATTTTCATTTTATATATTTCACAAAAAAGTATATCAAAATTATTTTATTGTTTGTTGTCATTCATGTCTTTATGCACATCGTACGTACAATTATTCATCTTTGTTTCTTAGCTAAAAAGTGAACATGGATTCCTGGAGACTGGGCCACTGTACAACGAGGCAGGCTCCGAGATGCATCAACAAGTCATGGGGTGGGCATGGATCTAATAACAGATACCATGTATGCAGTCAGTATCAAGTGTTCATGTACATGTATTTGCAAGAAAGTAACTAATTCACAAGCAAATATAAAATACAACTATTACAGTATACTGTGGAAAGAAAGCACTTACATATGCCTGCAAATCACACTGACCTGTCTCAGTGCAGAACATATACATGTTAACCAGAAGCAGCATGCTTACCTGCAGGTTCGCTTTTTCGAACCTTGCAGGCTGTTGTTGGGTTCGCTGTAAAGCGATTCTTGGAGGCTATTGTCAGGTTGGCTGAAAAGCAAACCTTAGAGGCTGGCAGGTTCGCTAAAAAGCGAACCTTGGTGGCCAGCAGGTTCACTAATAGGCAAACCTTGCAGACTGGTAGGTTCGCTAAAAAGCGAACCTTGGAGACTGGCGGGTTCGCTAAAAAGCGAACCTTGGTGGCAAGCAGGTTCGCTTTTTAGCGAACCTTTGTGAAATCCACGAATCAATGTGAAATCAATCCAAGGCAGGCTGGCAGGTTCGCTAAAAAGCGAACCTTAGTGGCAAGTAGGTTTGCTAAAAAGCAAACCTTGCAGGCAAGGAAGGTTCGCTAAAAAGCGAACCTTGGTGGCAAGCAGGTTCACTAATAGGCAAACCTTGCAGACTGGTAGGTTCGCTAAAAAGCGAACCTTGGAGACTGGCGGGTTCGCTAAAAAGCGAACCTTGGAGACTGGCGGGTTCGCTAAAAAGCGAACCTTTGTGAAATCCACGAATCAATGTGAAATCAATCCAAGGCAGGCTGGCAGGTTCGCTAAAAAGCAAACCTTAGTGGCAAGCAGGTTTGCTAAAAAGCAAACCTTGCAGGCAGGAAGGTTCGCTAAAAAGCGAACCTTGGTGGCAAGCAGGTTCACTAAAAAGCAAACATTGGTGGCAAGCAGGTTCGCTGGCAGGTTCGCTAAAAAGCAAACCTTGCAGGCTGGCATGTTCACTAAAAAGCGAACCTTTGATGCTGGCAGGTTTGCTATTAAGCGAACTTTGGTGGCTGGCAGGTTCGCTTTTTAGCGAACCTGGGAGGCCGGCAGGTTCGCTAAAAAGCAAACCTTGGTGGCAGGCAGGTTCGCTTTTCAGCGAACCTTTGTGAAATCCACCGAACTTGTGTACTATTTTTCTATTTCTAAGATGGATTTCTGTCCATCCACCTCCTTAAAATGGCTAAAATGAGACTGCAAAAACATTGAAATATTGAACAAATTTTTAGACTTTGATGGAAAGTCTATTTCCAAAGTGGAATGGGTTATGTATGATAAGATTTCAGCCTATTTTCGGCCCCTCAGCTGTGTCCCAGTTTCAGTAAAAGAAAAATCCCAAATACATGTATGATAAGATTTCAGCCTATTTTCGGCCCCTCAGCTGTGTCCCAGTTTCAGTTGGGTACCCATGGTGACATCATTGTGGTTACCTTGTCGTGCAATTCTAGCAAATACGAGCAAGCTATGATACATATTGTACAGTCTAGCGCGTGCCACAACTGCAATGGGTGAAACTGGGTAACCACGTCTATGTCCTCATACTCAAATTTTTAGGTGAACCCTTGACTAATCACAAATAATTTGCCAAAATGTATTGATTTCGATTGAAAATCATCAAATTTTTAATGTTATTCTTCTTAGAATTCCATTCTCGATCATAATCAAAAGATTTTTAGCCATTGTTTAATCACTTTAATCCAGAAAATGTGGCCGTCCAGGGTAATGATCAACGGTTCAGGTATATTTAGTGCAACTTGATAAATTCATGTAGCACCATCTTTTAACAGGATTAGCACAGTTTCCCTGCAAGTTATTTTTCCCATCTTCTTCCTTGTAGAAGCTTTGAATATACTTGCAGCTAAGTTTCTACATTTTGCAAGTGAAAAGTAATAGTTTGCAATGAAAAATGATGCATTTGCAAGCGATTTGTTGGTTGAAATATAAAGTACTGGTAAAATGCAGTACATGTAGATCTGTAATTTGTAATCCAAAGTTCAGAATAAGTGTAAAGATAACACTGTCAAGACTTCAAACTGTACCAGTCTAATGTAACTTTAACCCATTCGTGACAGAGGTTCACATTTTGTGGTTTGGCCTATCTTTTGATGCAAAGCCCTAAAAAGTATACCAAATACATGAGCAGAAAGAGCAAAAAATTCTACACAAACTGTGCCCATTTGGGTTGTGTCAATATTTGTTGTTTGATGCTGAAAATTTTTAAAGGAAAAATAAGCATTAAAATCCTTAAATTGGCAATGTGATAGAAAGTTTAAAATCACCGTTTTTCCCTGCAAATTGGCAGCTTTTTGACTTCTCATCATTATTCATGTCAATTTATATTCATTTCAGATACATGACGTTTTATAAGAAAAATGTAGCGATAAAATAAAAATGTTGGTGTTTCCAATTTGAAGAATAAAAGCTGATCAAATTAGGCTTTAAATAATTCCTGTCACGAATGGGTTAAACAGTACTCAAACTTCTTACTCTGAATTTTACTATCTACAGGCCAACTCCACTCATCCAGGTTCCTTTAATTCGTCATATTTGCTGGAGTACAACCAAGTGAATAATTGTGCAGACTGCCCATACAATGGCTGTACGGAAAACACTTGCACGCCCTAGGGAATCATGGGAGATGATGTCCAGCTCTTCATTTTGCCACCCCCCCCCCTTTTGGAACACCTTAGTCTTGTAACATAACAGTATCTTGCATTAATTCACCATTTAAAAAAAAAGAAATACATTCCTAGGCCCTGTTCATATTACCCACCTACTGGTATAATAGGCGCCAATGTTACATCTATTTTATGGATATTTTTATGTATACGGTGCACTGGTAACTCCCAGCAAATTTTGCTTCCTCCTATTTCACGCGTATTTTGAGACCTACTAATATATATTACTGCAATATTGTGTATACCTGGGCCGGTATTCAATTCAATACTTGGATTAAGTCAAATTTTTTATGAAGTATTGTGCTTGGCTAAGAAATTTACTTAAGTCGTATTCACTTCAATACTTTGAATTATACTTTAGAAAGCCAACTTTAAGCCACAATTCTTACTGATAAGCATTGTGACATATTTTCAATGTGCAATTAATGTGTTGCATAAAAAAAAACGCTATGGTACAATTCTGTGCAGCTCAAGATAACTGCGTATAAAAACCTATGCGTGCCAATCAAGGCCTCTAAAATAATTGGCTTAAGTCTCCTAGGTAGGTGTCTTAGATTTAGAGTAAAATGCTTTTCCAAAATATTGAATTGAATACCAAATTTTGCTAAGTATTTTATCAAAGTAAAAAAGTATTAAAGAAAAATACTCATTATTCTGACTTAAAGGTTAAGTCCACCCTAGAAGCTTCACTCTTTCAATAAAAGGAGATAAATTTGAACAACATTTAAAAAAAGAAATGTGCAAAATCGGCATTGGTAATATTGCGGTATTTGGGAATATGAACGGGGGTCTAGATGAAACAAATTGCTTATATATGAAGAGCTCTAAGAGCAAAGTTCTAAACAACAAATAACAGTGCCACCTCACAAAACCAATGAATATAATCTACTATGAGCATCACTAAAGTGCAAAGTTTCTTCGCTTGAAAATACAAAATCTTCTTATTCATAGGGAAGGAGAGGGTCCCTTTTTTTTTTTTTTGCTACAGCTTTATTGAAATGTCTTCCCACCCTCTTCTTTGTGAAAAAAAAGATGCTCCTGATCCCCTGCAGATCCTTGCTTTAACACTACCAGAAATATTCTATAGCCTTTTTATTCTTCATTGTTGGCAAGTACCAGTATGAAATTGAGAGGAATGTTCTTGATACTGATCGTTATACATCGAACTCATTCAAAGATTGTGTGAAACAATGGGTTTAAAGAGGCTTAGCATATTTGATTACTTAAAAACGAAGATTTTTTTCTTGCTTTTGAAATAAAGTGTTCTTTTTGCCTTCAAATTTGAGGGTTTTTTTAATAAAGCATAAAATGCTTTATTTTTGTAGCAGGGTTCCCAAGATCATAGAAATGTGGCAGTTTTATGAAACGGGGCCCTGGAAAGTCTTGGAAAGCTATGGAAATTGAATGTGGAAGTGGACCATTCGTTGGCTACGAGTATGATGTGAAGGTTATCACAAACATGCAGTAATACATTGTATCACTGCAGGGTATTTGCTTGCTACTTGGAAGCGAAGCAGCAACCTATGCCAAAAATTGTACCTTCCTGGTAATGGAAAAAATTTGCGTATTTTCGTAGGGTTTAGGGAATTTCACTCCGTGTATATGTAGTACAGGTAATAAAAATATGGATTTACATGGTCATCCAGTGATTCATCAGTGCTGGATTTTTTTAGCTTTATATTAGTGTTTTGCCTTTTTATAATACTCAAGGTAGATCTTATGTGTAGTTCATGGGAAAATATTGTGAGCACTTGATTTGGGAAGACGCTAAGTCTGTCTAAGTGCCATATATACAAGGATTATGTAGGACTGTTCGTTTGCATTGAGGTAACAATTATGTTGAGTGTTGCTGTGTCAGGAAAGCACACAACAGTAGAGTATATACATGTATGCCACAATGTTATAAATTGAAATCAAGATGGTTGAACTTGTATACATACCTTTAACTCTAGTTAACTATTTGTATACACACACACATATATATATATACATGTATATATATATATATATATATATATATATGCATTTTTCTTCCTTTTTGTCGAGCCACTGAGATGGAGCGAGACTAGGGGATCCGATCAGCAGCATCCGTCATCCATCTTATGAAACTTTGAATAACTTTGCGACCATTTCATGATTTGGTTGTTTGTAATCAAATTTGGATGGTAGATGTGCTATAGGAACCTCATTGTTGTTTAGAGGTCAAAGGCTATATCAAAGGTCAAATGAGGTCAAATGTTACAATTTACCTGCAAGTTTCTTCTGAAGTAACTTTTGCAGCACTAGCCCATTTGTAAAACCTGGATGATAGATGCCTTACAGGGACCTCAGTGTTATTGGGGTCAAAGGTCATGTATGTAAGTCAAAGGTCAAATGAGGTCAAATGTTACAATTTACCTCCAAGAATGATTGCACACGAACATGGCAAGACACATTATGGCTATTGCCTTGTTTTATCTTTCCCTTTTCTCTTTTACTTCACATGTACATGTAGCTACTTATATCCCTCAGTGCCTCATAGTAGTTTACTGGATCGATGGTGCATTACAAATGCTGTATTTATTATTCTTGATTGTCTTTGTGGGTCATAACCTTGTATATCCAAGTGCCTTGGGTGTATATACATTATAGAGAGCCAGGCTTTATTCACTCTAATTTTAGATAATGGAGTGCTGTATTGCTTTAATAGTAGAAAAGTCAATGTTGCAAGAATGAATAAGTGAAACAAAATAAAATGAAAATTTGTTGCTGTCAAAGGGGGGGGGGGGGAGGAATGTTAAAAAAAAAGGCAAAGAAATTACAATTCATTAAATCTATTTTCTAGGGGAACTGGATGTAGTTGTACTACAGGTTATAGGAATTAGAGCATTAACAGGGTATGGCTTTATTGGCTTTTGTACTAGAGGTTATGGGAATTAGAGCATTCAGTAGTGAACAGGGTAAACGTGCTTCAAACAGGGCTCAAACTAGAAGAATTAAAAATCTGAACACATTGGCCAGAACTCACAAAGGTGGTTTAGATTTAGACTATGGCTTATGCAAATTTCATGTATAAGTGCACTTGATTTAGCGTGTGCACTTAGAAAGGTCCAATAATGAATGTGCATGTTTTGCATAGGGCGCTAAATTCACGCTAGTTGCTATGGTTTAGACCATGGTTGATGTAAATTTACTCAGTTGATTTAATTTGATTTTATAAACCATAGTCTAAACCATAGCAAAAGGTGTGAATTTAGCGCCCTTTGCCACACATGCGCACGTTCATTATTGGACCTTTTTTAAGTGTACGCGCTAAATCAAGCGCACTTTTCCTTTTTCCTTGTATGTTTGTTATTGTTGTCAAAAGAATGTACATGATAATGGTGACTGCACCATCACCCAGGCAGCAGCTTGGGGCCAAAATAATACAGAGTGTGTGATAAAGAGGGACAATTAAAGCCAAAGTGAAATATATTTAAATTTCTTATCGGTATGCTATTTTGTGATTATACTGCCACCATTGTGCCTATAGGATGCTTCATGTCGAGGTAAATGCCCTCAATAATTCAAATGTAAATCAACACTTAGTTTCTGCACTTTGGAAGAAATCTTCGAAAAGTAAAGCTTAAAAATGGTGGTAGGATTTATTTTCATATTGATAGAATAAGGTAAAAATGTAAAAAAATAATTGTAATCATTTGAAATTCAAATATAAAGTCTATTTTAGTATATTTTTACATATATTTAGTTCCATGTACTCGGCATTTCAGCAGCATGTGAATTTGAAGTTGTAGTTTTGTGCCTTCTCCATGCAAACAAATATAATACCATTGATTTTATATTAGTAGAAGAATGAAAAACTTTGATTGTGGGTAAGAGCAATAAGAAAGAAAAACTGAAATAATCAGACTTGGATGGCAGTTTAACAACCTCCAAGTGGACTTGCAAAACGCAAAAAAAAAACAAAAACAACCAAAAACAAAAACAAAACATGCCAAACCCAAAACATTTAAAACTAAGTGTAACAAAAGATGAAAGAGCTTATCTAGATCTATAATAATTTTTCTGCCAACACTTTCATTTGTTTATCTTTAAGTCAAGTGCTGTGTCTTTTAAAAAGAGTGAAACGTGTGATATTCATCTATAATAATTTTTCTGCCAACACTTTCATTTGTTTATCTTTAAGTCAAGTGCTGTGTCTTTTAAAAAAGAGTGAAACGTGTGATATTCAGTGCGCATTCATGATGTAATTGATACCTGCAACTAAAATAAGGGATAAATGATGCAGTCCAGTGATGATTGGGTGTGCATTGGGAGGCAGGAGTCTTATAGAATTTATGTGTGATGCTACAAATTGGTAGATTTATAAAAGATAAAATACCTGTAATATTTCGCTCCACTGACCAAAGAATGATGCTCTACACATGGCTTCCAAACTATTTGATAACATCAGCAATAAGCATTAATTTGAATTTCTTTAATCAGTAGGTAAATGACCAGCATTTAACTGTGCCCTGCATATAAACATTTCAGACAAAAAGTTTGTGGATATACATGTACTGCGTTAAAAAGAAAGAAAAAAAAAGTAATGAAAATCACTGAATATTTCGTATTTATTATAGGATTTCTCATCTTTGCATAAATTCATGTAAAAAAAAGTTATTTCTTAGAATGCCTGAAATGGAAATAAGGTGTTTTGCAATGAAACTGTTTTCATATATCAAAGAATTGTTATATTTTCATCAATACAGTACTTCTCAATGTGATCATTATTCAGAGTTATTATGATGGTGGTTTTATGTGCTTCCCATAATCTCATTAAATTGTGATTTACACACAACTATCCTGGTTCTGTGCTTATTTTGTGTTTTTGATAGATCAATGAAATAAATTAAATTTTGCATTAGTTTCACGTTGTCATGATCAGAAAAATTGAAAATATTCCAATGAATCATGCAGATTCGCAGCAGTAACTGCTGTAACCCGAAACAGCATTTTTTGTTCTGTATACAAAAATAAAAGACACATGGTTATCGCTGATGCTGCAAAGTATACCGTAATCACTTCATTACCTGTGTACTGTATGCAAAAAATGACTTGCAGTATACTATAAACATTTTTTTAAAAAGCAGTTTAAGGATTCATATGTGACACCACCTTATACTTGCACACAGAAAACGTACATGGGTTATACCCTTCACGTACATCATCTGTATTCAAAACAACATTGATAATATGAAGACATTGCTACATCTGTATCATGACATGCAAGTATCACAGAAAACTCGATATTCAAAGATACACAAGAAATTACCGGTACTGTTTTGTAGCCTTTTGTATGTAATCAGTACCCATTAAAGATCTGTATAATAATGATGGCTCACAACTGTGGATATCCAAAATGATTGGGACCATGCTTTAGCTCAGTGTGTGCAAATACAGTCAAACCTGCTTTAGCGACCACCTGTCTATAAAGGCCATATTTTCTGTTTCCCTTGGTTGTGGGGAGGGGGGTGGTTTTGGTGAACCTTGTTTGTGAAATTCTGAACACTCAAGTAGATGCCCTTGTGGCTTTCCACAAATGTTATCATGTGTAGGTCATCCATGGCTCTGATAAGGTATTTTTGAACAGGTGCATGTGCACAAAGGCTCTCCATTTTTAAAAATTTTTTATAGTGCATTTGAGGAGTAGGTACAGGGCATTAGCAGTCCTGAACATTCCTTTTGCAAGATACTTTTTTTCCTATAATTTACTGGTTGTTTAGTCATGGTACATGCTAGATGAAAACGTGAAAATAAGGAGCTCCAACATATGCTCCAATGACAACTGCTCCAACTTATCTCATCAAAGATATACAGTTAGGATTGGGGTTGAAAGTGCATTTTAGTTCAGATTTAGAGTTGGGTCTAGATATAGCGCCTGGCCAAAGGTTGAACTTTAGAATCCTGTTGGTGTACTAAATTGACTGTTGCTGGAGTTTGTGCCGTACCATCCGAAATGCATATTTAGGGTCGCAGTCATAAAAGAACATAAATATGTGCAAAAAACATAAAAAATGGCATTGCTGCATCAAGTGCTTTGACAGGTCACATCTCAGTTTATTTTTGGCACTTCCAGACTGCTATCTATCCATTAATTCACGTACATGTATATGCATGGTAAAAATGGCAATGCCTGCGCAAAGCTCTTCAGTTTGTATTACGTTCCTTCATTCTTGTAGATGTCACCTTGTACTGAGCTGTGTATTTTGAGGTAGAGTATCCGTGAAGAAGCGTAGCTTAGATGGAAGCAGTTTTATGATGACAGGCATGGCCTCGAAACGATCGCTGTCGATGGTGTACCATGCATCCTCTGCCTGCGGTGTGATGTATGAGATGAGGGCAGTCAGAAATGGTTAAAAAAAAGAATAATATGTGACCTTTGCCAATTAGAAACAACTGTTAATGCAAAAGAGTTGTCATAAATTGCAAAAGATAAATGCTTTTTTTTCATCTATGATTTGTGTCATGAAACTTTCAGAAGAAATTGCTATTTGTGTAAAGATTTGTACATATTTATTCAGTAGGTTGGATGTTTTGCATACAACCTAAAGTGATGATATGAAAGGGATATGAATTTATCCAATCGCACAAATACAATTATTGAAGATAATACAATAACAAACGTCATCATGATTACTACTACCACTGCTGCTACTACTACTACTACTACTACTACTACTCCTACTACTCCTACTACTATTACTACCACCACTACTACTACTACTACTACTCCCACGACTACTACTACTCCTACTACTACATCATGATTACTACTACTACTACTACTACTTCTACTACTCCTACCACTACTACTACTACTACCACTATACTACCACCATCACTACTACTACTACTACATCATGGTTACTCCTTCTCCTCCTCCTCCTCCTACTCCTCCTCCTTCTCTTCCTCCTCCTCCTACTCCTCCTCCTCCTCCTCCTCCTCCTCCACCTCCTAGCTCCACCTCCTCCTCTTCCTCCTCCTACTACTACTACTTCTACTTCTACTTATCCTCATCCTCATCATCATCATCATAATCATCATCACCATCACCATCACCATCATTTTTAAAAGGTAGATTAAACTTGAGAGAAGATTATCAATGAGCCAAGAGAGAGTGAGGAAGAAAGTAAGTTCATCTTCTTTTCTTTTCTTGTTCTCTCTTTTTCATACAATCAACAGAAGGAACATTTGCCTCCTCCCCCCTCTTCCACCAACCAGTTATGCTAAAGTGCCAGCCTAAACACATTATTAACACAATGCTTACCTCTGTCAATTCAGGCTTAAGATGTATTTCTCCTGCGGGAATGGCAGTCACCTTGAATGCCTCTATATGACCTTGCTTTCTCAGTCTGGACCAACTGCAGAGAACATGAATAGAAAGTAAGATAGGACAGGTACAAGTGTGAGCTGAAGAGGTCACGTTTCCTATCATTTTGTGAAAAAAAAAAATCCCTGATGTTTCCCTGAGGATTCATATACCATTCAACATATTTTACACATTTAAACAGACCAAAAAGCAACAATATTCAATTATCTAGATGATAAATGAGACAATACATAAAGAAGTAACTATTTTCTTCGTTGGCCAGCAAAATTTCCTGAGTTTTTCCTGTCAGGTCAGACATGAATAACACTGCTGTCAGTACATTGTCTATGGCAAACTTGATTCATCACGTAAAAAAAAGTTTAAATCCACATACATTTTTATACAAGAAACACCCATATTAGACTATGACAAGACGAATGCGAATGCCTCTCATGTAAATCTCTGCCTAAGTTCAGTTAAGTTCATGGCTCAAACTGTCCTTAAAATATTGTGTGTTAGCATACAATTGATCTGTCAGACCTTTGCCCAAACTGATCACTTTGCCTTCTCAGTCAAGCATACAAAATAAATGAGTTATGATGACAAAACAAAACTAGATGAATCTTCGACCACGCGTGGTCGAACTTTATGCCTCCGCCATTACCGAATCAGAAGTAAATGGCACTTCATGTTGATTTATTTTCATTTATACAATGACATGTTTGACCTTGACCTTTGACCTTGTGACCCCCAAATCTAATGAGAGCATTGCCCTTTCCATATGCATACATGAGCCAAGTTTGAGGTTGATCGGTCAAATGGTTAGGGAGTTATCACAAGAACGGACCATTTCTATGTACATAATGACCTCTATGACCTTTGACCTTTGACCTTGAGACCCCAAAATCTAATCAGATCATTGTCCCTCCCATATGCATACCTGTGCCAAGTTTGAGGTTGATCGATCAAATGGTTGTTGAGTTATGGTGAAAACAAACCATTTCTATGTACATAATGACCTCCATGACCTTTGACTTTTGACCTTGTGACCCCCAAATCTAATCAGATCATTGTTGCTTCCATGTGCAGACATGAGCCAAGATTGAAGCAAATCTGTCAAATGGTTCTTAAGTTATCGCGAGAACGAGCCATTTTTATGTGTATTATTACCTCTATGACCTTGACCTTTGACCTTGAGACTCCAAAATCTAATCAGATCATTGTCCCTCCCATATGCATACACGAGCCAAGTTTGAAGTTGATCTGTCAAACGGTTCTTAAGTTATCGCGAGAACGAAAACGGGACGGACGGACGGACGACCCGAAAACATAATGCCTCCGGCAACCACCTACGGTGGGCGGAGGCATAAAAAATCTTTAATTTGATGCATACTGACCTCTATGACCTATGACCTAATGAACATAGAGCCTAATCACTTTGTCTCACTATGGTGATACATATTAAAATGTACTCATACCAAGTTGAAAGGTCACAGCTGAAATAGTTTTGGTGATAACAAAACTAAACATTAATTTAACAATTTGAAACAGTTGAGATATAATGATAAGAAAACAAACAATCTTCAATTTCATGCATATCGATATGACCTGTGACCTTTAAGCTACTTCGATCAACAGAGTCTAATTCAATATGGTGATGCATACTAGTACCATATTTAAAGTTTATATCTCAAATGGTTCGTGAGATATTGTTTAACAAGGCTAAAACCTGAATTTCAGAAATTGACCTCTGCGAACTATGAACTTTTGTCTTACAATGTACGTACCCCAAACCTAATCAGATCGTCTCCCTAATGTGATGCATATTAGCACCATATTTGAAGTTTATACCTCAAATGTTTCTTGAGATATCGTGTTCATGAGGCTAAAACCTAAAGTCTCAAGAACTGACCTTTCACCCATTTACCCCCTCACCCCCAAATCTAGTCAAATCATCTTTGTATAGTGATGCATACTATCACCAAGTTTGAAGTTCATACCTCAAACAGTTCATGAGATATCAAGTTAACGAAAGAGCAGAACAGATAGAGGACAAGCCCTGCCTTCTGCACAATCTTTGGTGGGCAGAGGCATAAAAAAATATGCAGGAAAAAGGATGATTACTACATAATGGCAATGAAAATAAGACAAAGCAGGTAAAAAGTGAAAAGATTATGAAAGTTGAAATAAATATCAGGTACAAATCCTTAAGCTAAATGTTTTTGAAAAACTTGCTGACGTACCCTTCCTTCATGAAGTCTGTTCTTGACATCTCTTCAGGTCCAACCTGCAGCTTTAAAGCAGGTGGGCCCTGAAACGAAATATTAATTAAAGAATCTTAATGAAAAATAACGTACTGTTTGAAATATTTAGAAGTCTTTTCTTTTGGAATCAAGTGAAAACCTGTCCATAAAGACTACTCAAAACAGAAAAGAATAGTGGTCTAAGATGTCAAGTCGCATATTAAAGTAAAAGGCTAACATTGTGAGAATTTTAAAAAATCTCATTTTGCTACTTGACAATGGTACAAACACAAGAGTTATAGTTTTGAAATACCTGAAAATCATGAATGGAGTAAATGCATGGCCTCACACATTTATCTTTTTATGTAAGTCTTATAATGTGAGACTATATCAGTTTCATGCCAATTCAATTTTATTTTTTCAACCAAAACTTTATATCAGCTTTAACCCCAACTATAAATCTAACTCACATGTATATGTGCAACCACACAACACCCTCATTTTCACAAAGAAATAAAACATTGAGTAAACATTGCAGGTGCAAATGTTGGATCATCACAGGTGTACAACAACCAATGGTTTAATGTGAAACCTCTTTGCATGAATGGTTCTCACAAACACAAATTCATCCTAAAGCCAACATACCTCTCTCTGGGCTCCACTGTTATCTGTCATGATGGACAATTCTACACTTGAGACGTCAAGTTCTTCCAATATCTCCTCTTCTAACTCTTCTACCTCAGGTTCTAAACAGAAGGGAAAAAAGAAATTAAAGCAAGAGTGAATTCGAGTCAGTCAATTTATCAACACGCAGGGTCATTTTGGACTTTGATCAAAACCCAGTATATCAAAGTTATTTGGAGAACTAGTCAGGTTTAAGGACCAAATGTCAAAGTTCATAGTATTTGAAGAATTCAATTGGATAAATGAATGCCAATCAAAGGGGCAGTTCCAGGATATTGCATATTGTGGGGATGGGGGCGCAATAACACCATAAAGACTCGTTCAGATATGAGGAAGGACACTGCGGGATTTTTTAAAGCGCATGAATTGCAATAAAGGTGCTTTCACACATGATGCGATAGTGTGGTAACACGCTGTGTCACCACACTTTTTTGTGTACAAGCCTATGGGGTATAGGGCGACAAAAAAATGTCGCCGAGGCAGGACACACTTTTTTTGCTGCCTAGATATACAAAAAATGCGCACCAATCAAATTTCTAAAAAGTTAGCGCAAAAATTGTTGCCATGAGATTGCTTGTGCAAGTGTGCGCAAGTTTTGACAATATGCTCTCTTATTGAGAGTTGACACGTTAATGCGAGTTCATTAGCATATGTGGTGACACAAAGTCCCACCATGTGTGAAGACGAAACAGTGTGGCGCCACAGTGTGGTACCACACTGTTGCATCATGTGTGAAAGCACCTTAAAGCAACAAAGGACTGTGCTTAAATGTTGCACACAAATTTACTTGTGTGTTATAAAATGCATTTAAAGCCCGCTCCCCCAGTTTCCCCTCTTTATATTTGAAGAAGCCATAAGAGGGCCACATTTTCTCCATCAAGTACTAAGGGTATGCTAGATTACTTTCAAGAGGGGTCGGTGGGAGCATGGGCTTGTTGTGCCCCCTCCCCCCAAATCTAGCACTGGCTTACACTTGGCAGACAATAGGAGCTGACTTACTTGGTTCCACTCGTTTGGGCCACAGTCTATTGAAAAGTCTGGTCCACCACCACAGCTTCTCTGGAATGACTGGTTCTGGAATCTCCTTCAGGTGACCATGACACATGACCTTTGACAAATGGTCCACCACCACAGCTTCTCTGGAATGACTGGTTCTGGAATCTCCTTCAGGTGACCATATGACACATGACCTTTGACAAAAGCTGGAAACTCCTGTAATGTATACAAGAAAAACATTAATAGTTAATGTCTACTTGAAATGAATAGGAACTATTTAAGTTCTGTTTCTTCCAGTTTAATCTATTCTCACACTTTGACTGACAGGCATTTGCAGCAGGCAAGAGGCATATACATGTATGTTAAAAAGCAAAACAAAGCTAAATGTTGGGGATTATCAGAGGACTAATATTACAGAATCATATTAAATTTGCACTTAAAGTTCACAGCAACAAACAGATGATGCATGTATTTGTCAAACAATTTTGGTAACAGATACATAATAAAAGCTGAGTAGGGAGCAACAGACGGATAGATACTGAGGTACATGTACCCATCCATATTTAAAAAAAGCAAAACACAATGGGCTCCCTTAGGTAAAACACATATTGTAATTTTATCGGAGAATGGTATTTCTAGCATATTTTTGCTTGAATGCTTTATACAAAATAATTCAGAATAATTTTGAAAGAGTCTTCATGGATAAAGAGGATAAATCCTACACTGAATAGAGACTCTGGATATTCATTGTCACCTATCTTCCGTCCAGTGATCGCAAGACAGCAGCCAGCAATTAGAAACGGTGACTGATCACTTCGCTTGAAAAAGTCCACAGGAGTGGATGAAAGCTTGCCTACAAAATTTAGGGTTGGTAGAAGCATGAACTACTGTTGCATAATTCAGAATTATCTACTTTCAGCAAGTTTCTCCCCAAATGGAATCAACTTCCAGAACTTATAGCAAACTTTTTCTTCTCATATTACAATTCTCTCAATAATTACAAAAAAATCCTCTCAATAACAAAAACAATACCTTAGTGAGTCCAGTCCACAGATAGCTGAATCTATACTTTAGAGGTCCAAAGTACCAAAATCTGGAACAAAAAATATTACAAACAAGCCAATAGCAAGATTGTGTCTCGCCCACCCGTGACTAAATAACACGAAAGTTTCCCCAAGTACATCCCTTAACAAGGTCGACGTCACAAGAAAGTCTTGCAGGTAAACTTTAATGTTTGACCGAAAATGACCTTTAACCTTACCATGTGACCTCCAACAGCACCACAACATGATGTTACCCCTAGTGCATCTATCACCCAAGTTTGGTTGCCACTGGACCAACAGTTGCCAAGTTATGTGTCATAAGAGAGTCTTGCAGGTACTCTATAATAATGTGACCTCAAATGACCTTTAACCTCACCATGTGACCTCCGACAGCACCGCAACATTATGGTACCCCTAGTGCATCTACCACCCAAGTTTGGTTGCCATCGGACCAGCAGTTGCCAAATTATGTGTCATAAGAGAGTCTTGCAAGTAAACTTTAAGATTTGTGACGGACGGACGACTTACGGACAACGGACGGACGACGGACGGACGCCATTTGGATCCCTTAGTCTTGCCTTCACCTCCAGTGGGCGAGACAAAAAGGGATTGAAACAAAAGGATTGAACCATGGATATCAAGAACATCTTACGGCCATTTCCAAATATTTGCACTATCATGAAAGATGTAACCTTTTACATTCTTTCATCGTTTAGTATGCAAAAAAACAAACCCACCTCCAAACACAAGAAATGATAGAGGAAAAGCAAATTCAAGAATTTGAAAACATCTGTAACATATGACCTCCAATGACCTTTCACCTTATCATGTGAAGTCCAACAGAATGATAACATGCACTTCCCCTTAGTGATCTGCAACCCAAGTTTGACTGAAAAGTGTGACACGGTTGCAAAGTTTTGTGTCATAAGAGAGTCTTGCACGTAAACTTTAACCGTTCAACGTTTGACCTGTAATGACCTTTGACCTGACCATGTGACCTCTGACTGGACCATAACATGCAGGTCCCCTTAGTGCATCTACAACCCAAGTTTGATAGATAAGTGTCACACGGTTGCAGAGTTTTGAGTCATAAGAGAGTCTTGCACGTAAACTTCAACGTTTGACCTGAAATGACCTTTGACCTTACCATGTGACCTATGACTGGACCATAACATGCAGGTCCCCTTAGTGCATCGACAACCCAAGTTTGATAGATAAGTGTCACACGGTTGCAGAGTTTTGAGTCATAAGAGAGTCTTGCACGTAAACTTCAACGTTTGACCTGAAATGACCTTTGACCTTACCATGTGACCTCTGACTGGACCATAACATGCAGGTCCCCTCAGTGCATCTACAACCCAAGTTTGGTTGAAAAGTGAGTCACAGTTGCAAAGTTATGTGTGATAAGAGAGTCTTGCACGTCAACTTTAACATTTGACCTGAAATGACCTTTGACCTTACCATGTGACCTCTGACTGGACAATAAGATGCAGGTCCCCTTAGTGCATCTACAACCCAAGTTTGATTGAACAGTGTCACACAGTTGCAGAGTTTTGTGTCATAAGAGAGTCTTGCACGTAAATTTTAACGTTTGACCTAAAATGACCTTTGACCTTACCATGTGACCTCTGACTAGAGCATAACATGCAGGTCCGCTTAGGGCATCTACAACCCAAGTTTGGTTGAAAAGTGAGTCACGGTTGCAGAGTTTTGTGTCATAAGAGAGTCTTGCACGTAAACTTTAACGTTTGACCTGAAATGACCTTTGACCTTACCATGTGACCTCTGACTGGACCATAACATGCAGGTCCCCTTAGTGCATCTACAACCCAAGTTTGGTTGAAAAGTGAGTCACGGTTGCCAAGTTATCTTTCATAACGTTTGTGACGGACGGACGGACGGACGACGGACGGACGACGGACGGACGACGGACGGACGACGGACGGACGACGGACGGACGACATTTGGATCCCTTAGTCTCGCCTTCACCTCCGGTGGGCGAGACAAAAACACATTAGTACTATCAATAGTAGTTGCCTGTGGTATTTTGCTTGTATGTTGCTAAAAACTGAAGTAAAGTTGATCAATTTTATAAATTCATTTGATGCTAACCAATACTAAAGCCACATTTAAAAGTAATACTCACACAGAAATGATTCATTACTTGTTATTTCTTTACCTTTTTTTCATATAAAGATATAAAGCCAACAAAAGCAAAGAATTGAAAAAAATTGTTTCTCTTTCCCAAACAGCGGGGTAGGTATCAATACTACAACATACTTTTGCTGCAGACACACTCTCAAAATCATACTCACAATAGTCACAAAATTGCAACTAAAAGATAATACAAACATCTACATTTGGGGTAGTGATGAAGGCATCTTAGAAAACAGATAAGTGCTCAATCATTTCATATATCAAAAGAGGTTTATACAACACATACTTGAGAAAAACTAGATGAAACCACGACTGCACGCGGTCCAAATTTATGCCTCTGCCCTTGCCAGATCAGAAATATGTCACTTTTATAATTATGTGAAATATATTAGGATAAAGTTTGATTACAAAACTGGAAAAAAATGGTTCTATTTAAATGACACTGTGTCAGCCACTTTTGAAGGTGATCCATCAAATGGTTCTTAAGTTATCAAGAGAACGAAATGGGATGGACGGACGGAGAGACGGACAGACAACCTGAAAACATAGTGCCTCCAGCACCCACCTTCGGTGGGCAGAGGCATAAAAATGCTCCAGGGTCTTTTAACAGCAAACACGGAACAATGTGTGTGATGCTAAATCTTAAATCTAAAACTCTATTACAATCCTAAATGTTTGTATTTCACATAAGGATTCGAAGAGCAAACATCACTGCAGCAAAATTCAGATCATCTCCCATAAAGAGATGATGTAATGTCCTCTGTACAATTTTCACTCACTTTGTGGCTTTCTCATGAGCATCATGCAGTGGTCCCCAGTGGATGCTGTTCACTGCAAAAGATTTGCGACCCTGAGATTCATCCTGAGATTTTGAACAAAAGAAAATTTGAAAAGAACAGTAAAATATTTTTTTCTGATTAGAATATACATGACACGCTTATATACCGGTAGAATTTTATTATTGAATGCTATCCAGCAGTACCAAAGGAAATTACACAGAGCGCGGAAAGAGTACAGTAAATCAGAAACTTCTGCGATATGAATCTTTCACGAATTAGAGTCAAAAGCCTTTTACGTGGCATGAAACTTTTGTGAATTGCCAACCATGTAAAAATAAAAAGACAAAATAACAAAAGAAAGAGAAAAAATACTCTCATCAAATGCAAGATCAGAAAAAAAATCTGAGAAACATGCTGCATCAGTTTCCTCTTTATGATGAAAACAAAGAAAGTTCCTTATTGATATTGGTTGTGTGTATCATTTTGTGTGCCTGCGTGTGTACAAAACACCAGTAAAAGCCTATTCCTCTTTATGCAGAAGGAAATAGCCAAATATATCAGCACCTGAGGTTGGGAGAAAGAGAGAGAGAGAGAAACAAAGAGTGGAGACAGGGTAGAAGGCAGGGGAAATATCAATGGGCAGCAGGGAAAAAATTAATTATTTTTTTTCCGGGGCTACTTTTTAAGCCTACCTGCCAAAATTTTCTACATTGTATTACAGTTTACATTGGACCCTGTAAGAATTTCAGGGGCTCTTTTTCAGTTTTCCAGGGCTCTTTCTGGCGTTTCGGGGGCGAATTTGCCCCGAGCCCTCGTGTATTTTTTTCCCTGATGGGCAGGAAGGGAAAATAAGTGTGCTGCATATTCCATAAAATGCAAATCAGCGGAATCAAGATGAATTCCCATTTCAGAAAGTTTTTTAACAAATGGGGATGAAAAGAAAAATAAATTTAAAAAAATTAAATACCCATAAAGCCTAATTATAAAGGAGAATAAGCCTGTCAAAAATTGAAGCAAATATCAATAAATCTGATCATAACAAAATAAGAAAGACTAAGATTAAACACAAAACACCAGACAATTCTAAGCTATGTACGGAAACTAACACCCTCAATTGATTATGATTATGATTATGATTATCATTTAGTGCTAGGCAAACCGGTATCATTAGTGGGTTGTATTAATTTTCTCAAAACTGTTAAATCACCTCTATCGACATGACATCCACTTGTCTTGTGATACCCTTGATGATTGCCATTGCAGAATTACACATCCACCTGAATATATGAAGAATAATAAGATAACTGGAATTTATTCACAAATTACAGATTACTCAGTCAATAATAAGAAACATGCCCCACTTTCATCACATAATGAAAATGTCTTCCATTTGTACTACCGGTAATTGGTTAATCATTCAAAGGTAATTTTCTTGATACTTTGGGACTATGATGATACATGCAGCAGCTCCATCAAAACTTTTAGTGACAACACACCACTACAACTTTTTTCAATTAAATTCATTTATAAGGAGGTAGAAGGAGCCATTAAGTATTCCTCCACGTACCGTTGCTGTAATCTTGGAAAATTCATTCTGAATGGACCAAAGTTCAGTTTGAATCAACTTTCTGATCCTATATTGTCTATGTCCCTTCTCTTTAATGCATTTATTTTTTCAGTCACATTCATAATCAATATTCCAAACCAAAACTCTCCATAAATTTTCCCATCATTCTTTCCGACATCATTTCTATTACTACCTGACATCAGCTTCCGCAACTGAGTACAATATCCTGGCCAGTGAATTGGTAGCCCCAACAGGTATGATACCCAACGTCCAGTATGAACTGATCGCTTGCTCGTCTTCCCTTCTGAGAAGTCCAGTGACAACCTCTGCCACCGTTCCATCTCCCCCTGCTATGATCACCATGTTTGTCTTGGCCAGTGATCCTGCTAAATCTTTAGCCTCCCCTTCCATTGAGGTCTAATGGGGTGTTGCAAGAGAGTTGCAATCGATTGCAAGTTATAACTGATTGTCACTGGCCAATCAAAATCATTGTTTCATGCATGTCTTCTTAAAAGGGCAGACCCTGAGCCAATCGGAATGGTTGTTTCAAAATTAGCAATTATTTGCAATTGATTGCAACTTTCTTGCAACACCCGATTAGAAGGACAAGATCCAAACAAGAAAAAGAAAACCCTTCAAATATTCACAAATGTACTCTGGAGTTCTGACAAAACTGATACATGTATTGAGTGCTCATGACTACAATATTTTTTTTTTATTAAAGGCCTTTAGTAGAAAACACATCTAGCTGCATATGAAGTCAAAAATTGAACTTGTTGTCCTCACAGCAAAACATGACATGATTTTAAGTTAACGTTTTCAGTTGAAATGATTTACAGTACATTTTTGTTATCCAACAACCACATCAATTCAGAGAACTATTTTGAGACACTCTTTTTTTAAATGAAATTCTACCAAAAGAAACCAACATCAGCTATAAATTAGCAGTTGTCCACTCAACCATTCAAAACTTAATACATGTACCTTGTTCTTTTGATAAATTTTGTTTCTGATTTTAAATTGCATGTATTCTTTGAATACTGTACTGTGAAATGAATATTTTCCGGCATTGGACTGCATGTTTCAATGTTTTTACTGTAATAAACTGATTCAACTCAGTTTTATAAAGTGGTAGACAAATTCTACTTGTTACCTTACATGATGCTAAAAGCCAGAAATTATCATCCATCAATGGTGAATATTAGATCTATATGTAGGTAAATATATTTCATACAGGAGGCCAGTGTGTATGATTGACCGTATAATAATGTATCTTGGAAACATAAATGGGAAAATAGTTTATTTATAGTAATAATAAAAAAAACTAAAACTTTAACACCAAGGAAAAGACAAAAACAAAAAGTAAAAGAGTTGCTTATTTCTGTTTGAGTGAACTTTCTCATCCTTTATCAGATTTCCCCCAAACTTTCAGTGACCTCCTATTCTTTCACTTTTCTGCTTTAAATAGGGCAAACTGGATAGGGAACACTTTCCCATTAAAACCGATCATTCAGGGCCCAAGATGCATACATACCTGTATGATTTCCACATCAAGGCCAGCTAAATGGAGAAGTGGAGCAGCATTCTTTTGGAAAAGCTTCTTGGCTTTGCTGCAATGAAATACACAGAGACTATTAACAAACTACCAGACCAATAATCTTGGCAACCTTCTAATTATAATATTCATATTTCCATGATCAGTGTCAACTAATTTTATGTTTGCTGGTCAGAGTATAGCATTTGTTCCAAATAATTTAATCTGAATTAGCTTTAAATCATAAATTGCATTGTGAGCATTGCTAGGGTGTTGTATATCAAAAGCCGATTTTGAGAAAATATTTGTGACTTTTGTGTAGTGGTGTTTGAAAGTGCTGAGGCGTACGACAACGTATCAGTCTACACACAAAGTAAAGCATTGCCACCAAGA